>CM071567.1:177435663-177634300 GCA_036426205.1 Ascaphus truei | reverse complement strand
ACGGAGGGAGGGAGACAGAGGGAGGGAGGGAGAGGGAGGGAGGGAGAGGGAGGGAGGGAGGGAGGGGGAGGGAGGGGGGGGGGGGGGGGGGGGGGGGGGGGGGGGGGGGGGGGGGGGGGTGGGGGGGGTGGGGGGGGGGGGTGGGGGGTGTGGGGGGGGGGGGGGGGGGGGGGGGGGGGGGGGGGGGGGGGGGGGGGGGAGGGGGGGAGGGGGGGGGAGGGAGGGAGGAACCTTTTTGTATTTGAATACTATTTTTGAGTGCTGCGGATTTTGTGCTTTTGTCGTGTGATCACTATCCAGCATGTTGATCTCTGAATGATAGAGTATTTGTGGATTTGTGGATGCCAGTGCCACATCCAGCGGAGAACATTATAATTGGTCTCTGATCGTTAACAACGGGTACCATCTGCATTAGAGATTGATCCATATTCATCACCTCAGTTGTAAGTGTCTCTCCATTCTATAGTTATTATATAGCACAGACATACTATTTATGGTTTGTCCCTCCCCCTTCCCTCTTTAGGTAGGTCATCTACGCCATTCTTATTTTCTCGACTGCGGTGGGGTCGTGGACCTAATTGGCAGCATTGCAAATAGGGAAAGACAGTCACTGGCACCTCTTCCGGTATATTATTTTGTGGTATTATTCACATTGATAATTTGTTTATTTAATATTAGAATTTTGTTGCGCTCATTGTTCTTTCACATATATAAATATATATATATATATATATATATATATATAATCCACAAGAGGCCAGTCAGCACACTGTAATGAAGCAAAAAAGCAGATGCTAGTCCCATAGAGAAACACACAGCATACGAACCAATCCAAGGACCAGTAAAGAGACAGCAAACTGCACAGGGTTAATCCAAAAAAAAAAGTGTGATTCGCGTTACAACGTTTCGTTATCCAACGCCATTTTGAGTAACACATTGTGTCGGATAACTGAGGACTGCATGTAATTGTATAAATCGAGCTTTTAGAGACTTCTTCAAAGATCTCATCCAAGGTTTCTTGTTCCATAACACAGTTTAGGTTAGTTTCCCATTGCCTAATATGCTTGAAACTGTTTTGCACATTAAGAGATAGGAAAGAATTATATAGGGAGGAGACTAGTTATTTTTCATTATTTGAATTATATACAGAACCCCTATTATGCAGTTAGAGACGGAGGAGGATGAAACTGCCTAATAAAATCTCTCAGCTGCAAGAAGCACAATACTGTACTTCCTTGTTTGACAGATCATGTTTCTTAGTAAGTAGGGGCACTATTTTTACATTTACCCATATATATATGTTTAATTCTATTCAAACCTCTTAAGTGCCATTGCATGAAATCTGCTTGTCTCAGCCCATGAAGAAAGCCAGGGTTCTCGAACAGGGGAGAAAGCAGAGAGGTTTTTGATGGTCAGGCCATGCTTATACCAAATTGTTTTTGACATTTTTAACTAGTGAGATATTGTTGGGAGCATTGATTGGGATTGGGCTTTACTAATCATCAATGCTGCCTGGAGTGATCGCTGTTTCTTCAATTTTGACCCATTTTTTTCTCTTCTTGGTATGTGTGCCACTGTTGGCTTGTTTGGGCCGCTATATAGTATGATAAAATGCTCTTGGATTTATATAAAATGTGCATTTGCTCAAGGTGGCAGCTTTCGGGGAGCACCAAAAGTAATGTCAGCGGCTGCTCCCTGGCGGAGCGAGGGGTTTCTTGTGGGCAGAGTGGGCGTTTCACAGTGGAGTGTGTAGCTGGAAAATGCCACTGAGGGAGCGGGGGGAATGGTGGAGGGCTCCGACTTGTGGTCTGCCACCCTCATTATCTTTCTGGAGTTTTCCTGGGGCGAAGATAAGTGAAAAGAAACAAAAAACAAAAAGCAACCGATGGCTAGAAGAGTGATGCAAAGTTGCCTATTGTCAAAGACATTCATTTTTCCTACATTATTAAGCTTCCACACGGTGGAAATGAAAGCATGATAGAGTGTAATAGTAATATCTGATAGTTTCACAGAGTATTCCTCCAGTGTTTGTTGCATGATACAGAAAAAAATTCCGGAGCACAACAGCATTTCCAATGTTTTGCACATTAGTACCATAAATAAAGCAATTCCATGATGACTGTGATCAATAAAAAAAAAATCAAGTTGCACGCATTTGTGCTATAGTCTGCGTTTCATCAGCGACGTGCCCATTTATGCCATCACAATGATATTAATAGACAATTAAAAAAAAAAACCTATACATTTATTTTATAAAAGATGTATTGAAAAATTAATAAATGTGTTTGCTTTTATGAAGTAATTTGACCTGTTATCCCGTGTGTGTGTGTGTGTGTGTGTGTGTGTTGTTGGTGTGTGTGTGTGTGTGTGTGGTCGTGGTGTGTGCTGCGGTGTGTGTGTGTGTGTGTGTTTGTGTGTTTGTGTGTGTATAATGTAAATAGCCTCTTTGTCAGATACGTTTGCCATCCATATCTTCTTTTTGCTTGCCTTCCAGTTGAAGACTTTTTCCTTCAAGGCAATTACTAGGCCTTCTGGGCCTGCAGACTGCTTCTTCGCTACCTCTTTGTCTTGTGCCAGTTTGGCCTTCTCTTGTGAAGACAGTAACTCTGCGTCAGCGGTGATGGCTTCGGGACATTTCTCCTTCAGCGTTTCAAATTAGAGACCGATCATCCACCACAAGGTCTGTGTTTGGTTCCACACCATTTAGCTTCACTATTATAGCTTAGGCAGGATTCTCATTAACCTCTAGTGCACCCCATGGCGCCTCTCTATTACAGTCAGCAGACTCGTAGGCCTGGGCCTTTCTTTCTTGATTCCTTAACTTACTCCGACAGGAGTGTCGTTGGACAATCCGTGAGGTCTTTCTCAATTTACTATCACTGATACCCTTCCATCCCATTCGCAACTGTCTCTTCACAGCGTCTGCCCTCATGGCAAGGAATCCACTTTGAGTCCCATGGGCACAGCAGTACAACTGGATTTTTACTGTGCTACTCCATCGCAACTTGGTCCTCCCATTCTGTGCCTTGTGGAAAGTAGAGTGTAGTACTGCAATGGTATTGCAGTCAGGCTTACCGGAGCGTATCACTTGCTGCAAGTCCCCTATCCTGCAAGTCCCCTCTCAGGGCCTTCACCTCTTCCTGGTGCTTGCTCTGGGTTTGCATCAAAGCCTCTTTCATATTTTGGAGCTCTGCAGGTTTTGTCGCTAGAATCGCTGCTGCTTCTGTTTTCCACGCCTCTTTCTCCTGGGTATACAGACTTTTGGGGATGGAGCAGCCTCTCTGCTTCTCCATCTCTTGCTCCAGTTTCTGGACCGTTTCCCGCTCCCTCTCATACTGTCACCTGGCATCTAAGCTCCATCTCTAGCGATTCACTGGTGACACGCAGCCTGGCCTTCAGCTCCTCTTACTGCTCTGCGAGGATACCCTGGGTACTCAGCTGTTTCTGTAGCACTTGTACTTGGTTAGCAGCCTGGGCACTTGTTTCCTGTAAAACTTACTGCTTTTCCTTGCCCTCCTTCAAGACTCGTGCGTAGACCTTGCACCTGGCTCTGCAGTAGGTGTGCTTCCTGCACTTCTAACTTTCCTTCACTGACCTGGTCAGTCAAGTCTGAATTTTTCTGTCTCAGACTTGCATTTACTCTTTTTATCATCTCTAAACTAATCAGGATCTCATCCTCAGAATCCTTCAATTCACAGACCTCTGTGCTGAGAGCGTGGACCTCATGGCGTGAGAGTTCCAGCTCTGTGCTGAGGAAGTGTATCACCATCTGGGAGACTTCGATCTCTTTATTTAATTGTTCATGGACAAGATCCAATTCATGTCTGGTAGGTTGCAGAGCCCTTTCAGCGGGGCTCCCTTCTGACATCACCTGTGTAAGCAACCTACCAGCCTGCTTTATCTTTTTCTTCTTTTTCTTTACTGGGGTAGATTCTGATACATCAGCAGTACTGGGCACACATTCTCTCTCTTTCTCATCAGTGTTAATGAATGTGCACTTTCCTTGAGACCACAGCACGTTGCTTGCTGCTGCTGCTGCTTCGCTCGCTGGAAAAAATATTTCTCCTGCTGCTGAGGCTGTCCTTTTTGTATGGCCCCATAGGAGTCCTCCTCATCATCATCATTGTCATCATATGGCCTGAAGGGGCAGTGTTTAGTTTGGCCAGGCTCTTTACACCACAAACACATCTGCGGATCCTTTTGTGGGGCCACGCAGGGAAGCTCCTTCCTCAAATGGCACTGCTTCTTGTGGCCAGGCATATTACACAGAAATCACATTATGTCTGCCATTTTTCCTTCCAGCGCATTCTTCACCTTGACCTCTGGAGGTGCTATTTCCTCAATTCTTTGTATCTTTCCCTGTGTATCCTGTAAGCAAAACTGGTCATACACAGTGGGACAGACTTTACTTGCAGAATTTGATTTTTCACTTCAGTTGGGCGGCCATTTTAAATCCCTGCATTTATTTTCAAACCCACAGTTTCCGCTGCTCGGTGCCTTTTGGACTGCCCGCTTTAAACTCCACCAATTGTGATGTCTCCGTCACAGCGTAGGATCTAATGTCCCATATTAAGGCAGGAAACATAGTATTTCTCTATATGGGGTTTATTTACAAGGATAAATAATACACTAACAGGCCCACCGTCCCTTTAAGTCAAAACAAATAAAAAAATAAATGCCTACTCCTCTTAGGAGACTAACTATACGTGCAGCTTCAGCCCTTACTAACTGGATGGACAGATAAATTGGTTACCACCCCAAAACAGGTACTATTATAGCTAAACATATACAGTCTCTGCACACAGCATTATAGTGTTTCTCTTATCTGTTATTCCAGGGTTTGGAGTAGACATCTCGTGTCCTTCCTTTCTTGGGGAGCTCAGCCCCATGAGAGCTCAGAGAATCTCTTTTCTGTAAGTCCAATGATAAGGACAGGACATCCCCGTTTAGCACTTCTTCCTGGGATTAACAATCCAGGCAGTCCCAGCAGGCTCTGCGATCAGCATCCAGCGGGCCTAGAGGACTATGCCAGCTTCCACAGCTGGGGGAACTCTTCTCTGCCCACCTTCTCTGGGAACAGCAGTCTCTCTCCATGTGTAGTCACTTCCTAACTTTTAAAACTCCATGAGCAATCAGCAGTTCAGCCTGCTCAATTAGTCTGCAGCTGCTGCTGGCTTCTCTAGGTAAAGTAACTCTCTGTATGCTGGAAAGTCTTGTTGCTGCCCTATTCCAGCACCTAGAGACAGTGATTGCATTACAATATATACAGTACATACTGTACTTATACTGCTCTTTTAAAGAATATACATTTGATAAAAATACAAAATAAAAAAACATTAATGAAAATGAAGAAATGTTTGCAAATACTGTATAAAATAGCACATATAGGGGACTATTCTAGTAGCTTCGATAAGTAACTTATCAAGAATTTTGGGCACTTCTCGAACGAGTTTACAAGTGTAGCTATTCAGAAAGCTTCGATAACATGCAAAACTCACTCGAGAAATGCTTATCCCCGATCGGGGATAAACCATGTGGGAGCTCCAAACTTCTCATACTTGTATTTCTTGTGAAATCAAATATTCTAGAAGCTTCAAGATGCACATCGCGGCTACAACTCACAAGCAACTCGCAGGTTCTGAACTTGCCACCTGAGGGGTGGCAAGATGGGATCCGCGATGTGACTCTGACGCAAAAAATTTTTTTACTGCATCGGATTGAAGCCAGGTGTCTTTAGAGCTGTCCTGCATTAATACCAGCACCAGAGACTCCCTGCTTCAAACCTAGGTAATACAAATACATTTACAGGCAGCATAATTACCTTAGCAGCTAACCTCTAAGGTAATTAAGGGGTTAAACTAGAGTTTGTTGGGGTAGTGGGAGTGGGTGAAGGGGATATGTCAGGAAATAGCCCTGATACATTTTTCTAAATCTTCCTCTCTCCCAGTTCCTTTCTCTGTCCACCCAGTGTACTGCTGTTTTCTATTGCTCTGTGGTTCCTCTGTCTTTATAACGAGTGCTCACCACAAACAGGACGGGACCGCAGGGCTGAGGTGGGGATGTAAGAATACACGACCAACAACCGCGCAACCACATCCGGATTGCAGAGTCGTAGTCCTGTAGCCGAGTCAGGGTAGGAGAGGTCAGGATAGTCACAATACTCGTTGTGGTCTAGGATTGGAGAAGTCAGTTGGTCGTTGTGCGTAGCCGGGGTCCAGGAGTAGAGAGGTCAGAATGGTCGTGTGCGTAGCTGAGGTCAGAGAAGGTAGAGGTCTGGGTTAAAGCTGAGATCAAAGGTACAAGATATCAAGCATTATGCACAGAGCAACAGCAGGGCAACAGGATGCTTGAGGCATGCACAAGTACATAAACACAAGTTTATGCTTAGCCAATTTGCCTAGGGGCTGGCTGAGCATATAAAGCACAGAGAGCCAATGGGAAGGCTGCAGGCATTGAGACATCACACATAGACTGTGTACTGATAGGCAGGGGCGGAGATTATCCCAGCTGTGGAGTAATGAAGGGAGTTAGCATTAACCCCTTGAGTGTTTCTGGTCTTGCGACGCCGCCGTGTATTGGAGACAGGAGTATCCTCCATTGCACCACGGAGGGCATTGCGTGGGCGGGGCCTAGGTACGGTGCCAATAGGAGTACTGCGGCGCTAACGTGCAGTGCACGCACAAGGGGTGTCACCCAATGCATCACAGGACGCGTCACAGAGGCGGGACCAATGTCCAATCCTCACAGTCTATCTCCTCTTGTTGCTCCTGTGCTTATAGTTTCCTGTTCCTCCCTTGCCTTTGTTTTGTGTCCAGACTCCTATGCCCATGCTTTTGCTTATGCTTCTGTTTAGTTCTGAATTGAGTCCGGAACTTATTAAAGGCCCTTGCTAGTGTTCCAGCTTGTACCCGTTCAGTCCCTGCTCCCTGGTCTCAGTTCCTGCTCCCGTGCCCTACTCCTGCCTTCCTGCTGCCGACCCCTGCCTGGACTCCAACGATCCTGCTTCCTGCCTACCAACGAACCCTGCCTGTGACCCTGACGATCCTGCTTGCTGGCTGCCACGAACCCTGACTATGACCCTGACAATCCTGCTTGCTGCCTGCCTCCAACCCCAGCCTGTGACCCCAGCAATCCTTGCCTGCTCCCCGCTGTTCCAACCACGAGGTCTTACCCGCTCTAGGAGTCTCCCCCGTGACAGAAAACAGAGGCCACTTCAGGACCTCGCATGAACAGATCCATCACCTGCCTGCTTCAGCAGACCCCTTCTGCTTGCGTTGGGTTGAAGATAAGTAATTTTTGGGGGGTTTGGAAATCCAATTTGGGATCCTGAAGGTTTTTGTTGCCGCTAAGGGTTCTGCAGGTTTTTTTGTGCCATTTTCTCCCTGAGAAGAATTCCTTTTTTTTAAAAAAAATCCTTCCCTGCAGAACCTGTTATCGCCACTTCAGACTTTCTTTCCCTAGACAAGCCTTGTCTCTTTCTCCATTTACCCTGGTTGGACCACTGCTGTTTTACAGGGTTCCATTTCAAAAGACAAAAGTACTCACATTGTTTTTGTTTTTGCTTACGCAGTGATTTTACGGCAATCTGTAGTTCGTCTTATGATTGGTTCTAAGGTTTCAGATCTAACAGCAAGTTTCACAGTAGTTTGTTACCTGCAATCTGTGATATTCCTATGCCTGATTTCTAAAGCTTCAGATGTACTGCACCGACACACTTTATTCGAGCAAATACCCAGTATGTACCTGGCAGATACCTGGAATGCGCCGCTCCTCACCTCTGACAAGCCCCGTTGCGTTTGCCTTCCCAGCCTGGGTTCATGCCTGGCTGACGGGCGGCTGATCTGTTAAATGATAATGATTAGGATTTAATAGGCTGCAATGCTTCGCGTGTCTACCAGATGGCATAAATTCATGAATTGTAATGCAGTATATATATATATATATACTGTGCAGTATTGCAGCCAGCGGGAATAAAATGCTTCAATCCCTTGCTGGAAAATACCTCAATGCACTCGGGCAGAAAACAGTCACAAACCTCAATACACCCGGGTATACCCGAATTCGTGGGACTAGCCGAGCTCGAATAAAGTGTGTCGCCAGTGTAACTGCAAGTTCCTCTGTCTTTAGTTATTCCCAATCTGGGATATTCCTATGTCTAATTCTAAAGTTTCAGATATAACTGCAAGTTTATGTCTATGGTTTCCCCTGCAATTTATGATATTGCAAATACTTATGCTAAGGTCTCAAATCTAAAAGTCAGCTATCTTATCTTTTTGTCTCCCTGTTTATGTCTATTTCTGTTGTTAATTCCTATGGTCCTCTTTACTGGTTTCATGGGAAGTTTGGTTTCCCCATGTCTGAAGCTATGGTTACTACACAGTACCACTGATTCTTCAGAGTTTCTCAATGCAAAGAGAAAGAAAAAGAAGGGTGTCTGTTCAATTATAGTGGAAACTGCAGAAGGAATTAAAGATGGCCCTTTAACCTCTGGAAATCATGCATTAGTTGAAAACAGAGATATGCTGCAGCCTAAGGCAACTCACAGAATCATCCCAGGAATAGTGGAAGAGGATGCCCTTTACCAAGATAAGGATGCCTTAACTAAGGCACTTAAATCTGCACGGAATGAGATTGATTGCCTCTATGGACGACTTGATAAAGAGCAAGAGGCCAAGGCTGCACTACAAAATTGTCTGTCCACAGCAATTGCTAAATGCGTATTACAGGAGAAAGAAAAGCATCAGTTGGGTTGGAGAGTGACATGGTGATCATGTCAAGTAAGCTGGAGAAGGCAGACACTGATGCTGCCCAGTGCCAGAACAACGATAAGCAACCTAATATACAACTACGTTCAATAAGGGAGATTGTCGAAGGGTTTAATAATAGTTTTGAAACTGCAAACCAATGTGCAAGAACCTATCTGTTCGAGTCAGTGAAGGAGATAAAAGACTCCATGAATTAGAAGAGGAGAAGAGACTATTGATAGAAGAAAAGTTGAGGTTGCAATTGGCACTGGAAAAAGCAGAGGGTGCTTTGGCAAAAGAAAAGGATCAATTGGAGAGTGACAGGGTGATCTTGTCAAGTAAGCTGGAGAAGGCATTTACTGATTCTGCCCAGGACCAGAGTTTCATGAATCAAGTTGGCGCAGCACTGGAAGCGTCTCAGAAAGAAGTTCACAGGCTTAGTACCAAGCTGAAACACTCTCGACAGGAAGGCCGCGGTCTAAACACAGAGCTATGTACAGTGAGGGATGCCTATGAGATGGTCCTAAGGGACATAGAGTCAGTAAAGAACGAGAAGGAAAAGGTTATGAATCTGACTAGTCAGGTCAGTGGAGATACTGGGATGCTTCACCAAGCACAAAAAGTAAAGAAACAATTGGCCCAGGAAAAGTTAGACATACAGGCAGCACTGCTGAATGCAGAGAGAGTGGTGCAAGAAGAATGTGTCTCCCTGGAGCAGTGCACACAAGCAGATAATATGCTGCAGAGTCAGCTGCAAGAACTGTGTGCAAGTCTGCAGGACACCAAGGAGAAACAGATGAATGCTGAGGAGAAGCAGCGAGTTCTGCAGGAAGAAAGTATCCAGACTGCTAACAATGTAAAAATGTTGCAAGAGCATTTGAGTACCCAGTGTGTCCCCAGAGAGCAGCATGCGGAGCTGAAGGCCATACGGAGCATAACCAGAGCCTCGCTGGAGGAGCTTAGAGGCCAGGTGACTCTGTATGAGAGGGAGCACAAGGAGGTCCAGAATCTGAAGCAAGAGCTAGAGGAGCAGAGACACAGCTCCATCCCCAAAAATCAGTACACCCTGCGCTATGAGGTCAAAATGGCTGATGCCTACAAATTGCTGGACCACACAACCCGTGAGAAGGCCCAGCTTAAGCTGGAGCTGGACAAGGTCTAGGATGAGTACCGGCAGCTGCAGGTCAGAAATAAGGAAAAGGAAACAGATTAAGCCTTTCTCTGAGTCAGCTGGGAGATGTGGAATCACGACAACTCCAAAGAAGCTGAACTGGCAACTGTATTGAGTGGGAAAAGCAATGTAGAAAGACAGCTTCAAGAGCTGAAAACTCAAATAGCTGGT
Source organism: Ascaphus truei (assembly GCA_036426205.1). NCBI lineage: Eukaryota > Metazoa > Chordata > Amphibia > Anura > Ascaphidae > Ascaphus > Ascaphus truei. Next base: position 177,624,214 of record CM071567.1, on the reverse strand, counting down.
CTCAAATGCTCATTAAGTGGTACAACGAAACGGCAGGGATTTGAACAAGTGAAACAGATTCCGGACTTCAGACAGAATTCAAAAGCAAGCCGGCAGAGGCTTTGCAATACCTGAACAAGGGTTACAAGGAACAGACATTTAGTGCTAAATTGGAGTCTGAAAAGATGAAGTTGTAGAAAGAGATTCCAAAACTAAAAAAGATATGTTAGTCACAAAAAGAGACCACGGAGAGTGAACTCAATGTCCCCACTGACTCGTATGGGGAGCCTGATGCACCCGTTCCTGAGGCCCATGTTTCTGATGTCCATGCCCCTGTGATTGAGTTAAACGCACCGATCAGGAAGTTCCTTGCAACACCTGTGCCATCACTGTGGGGACAAATACCTTGCCCATCAATAGACCATCTCGAGTCAGCTTTCCATGAAGGACATCCTGCTGATCCGGGAAGGTCGTCCGGAGAGGGGGGAGTAATGTTAGCAAATAGCCCTGACATATTTTCCTAAATCTCCTGCTCTCCCAGTTCCTTTCTCTGTCCACCGAGTGTGCTGCAGTTTTCTAGCTGTTCTGTCTGCTCTGCGGTTCCTCTGTCTGTCTGTCTCCTCTTGTTGCTCCTGTCCTCTGTCCTTATAGTTTCCTGTTTCCTGTTCCTCCCTTGCCTTTGTTTTGTGTCCAGACTCCCATGCCCATGTTTCTACTTATGCTTCTGTTCAGTTCTGTATTGAGTCTGGAACTTATTAAAGGTCCTTGCTAGTGTTCTGAATTGTCCACGTTCAGTCCCTGCTCCCTGGTCTCAGTTCCTGCTCCTGCCTTCCTTTTGCTGACCCCTGTCTGGACCATGACGATCCTGCTTGCTGCCTACCACCGAACCCTGCCTGTGACCCCAACGTTCCTGATTGCTGCCAGCCTCTGACCACAGCCCATGACCCCAAAAATCCTTGCCTGCTCCCCGCTGTTCCAGCCACCGAGGTCCTACCTGCTCCCGGAGTCTCCCCCGTGACAGGGTAGTTGCCCCAGGGTAGGTGGTTAGGCCTACCACGAAGGTTGAGGGAGGACTTAACACTCCATTACCCTAGCAGTTTACCTGTCCTGCTACCCACCCAAGACCCTTACCATCCACCCCAGGGCAACTACCCCCTTCACCCCACCCCCAATAAACATTAAAATACAATCACAAATACTAGCCAATACACCCATTGATTTCCAGTGGGTTTACCTATGCCCTCAATGGGAGAAGATAAAACCAATAGCAATGAATGGGCACCATACTACCCATCCTCTCTACCCCCAACAACCCCCCCTCCTTCCCCCAACACATACAGTACAGTAATGGGCAAAATCCCTATTGTCCAGATCTGGATAATAGCTCATTTTCCCATTGAAAATAAAACATTACCCAGCCAGCATAAAGTTATTTAAAGTTGGACTTGCCCATGCCAGGATGAAGGCCACCCTCATCCTCATCCTCATCTTTGGTTTCCTCGTCTTAAGTGAGCAGCAACATTAAAATAAAAAAACGAACTACTGGCCACTAACCCCCTAATTACCTTAGCGGTTGGTAACTGCTATAGTAATTAAGGGGTTAACTCACCCTCCTCCGAAACCTACCCAGGTGACCTAACCACCCTCCCCGGGGCAACTAGCCCCACCCCTCCCTTTCTGCCCCTATCACCACACATACAAATGGCCAAAGGCTCTAGTAAACAATAATGGCTAATTGCACATTTTCCCATTTGTTTGCAAAACAAAAGAAATACACAATAAAATAACATTGACATAACAATATAATACATGACTCTTGCCAATAAACCCATTGATTGTTACTGTAGTAAATAATGGCAATGAATGGGCAACCTAAAAAAAACAAGCACCAGATAAAATAAAATGAAATAAAAACAAGCATTTGTCAATTAACCCATTGATTGGTACACTGTGCCCACAATATGATCATAGATTGCCACAATGGCAATGGATGGGCAACCTAAAAAAAAACCATAACAAAAAATACAATAAATTACAATGAAATAAAAACAAACATTTGCCAAAAAATGCATTGCTTGTAATTGTGCTTATCTATACCCTGAAAGTGGCATAGATAAACACATTGGCAGACAATGGACATCCTAAAAAAAAAGACATAATTAAAAATAATCAATGTGTTTCTTACCTTTGCCGTAATTCACCATCCTCGTCCAGCTGCGGCACCAACTCTTGACCCATGATGCAATGCGCAGAAATCCATGATCCTCGGTTTATTGCAGAGGAGGCCCCGGTGAGTAGTCTAATTTCATTTATTTTCTTCTTTCTTCTATTCTTTGTAATCTAAAAGGTCCCAGAGATGTTACTCCCATGGCTTCTTGTGACTCAAATTTGATGGGACAGGCCTTCTATAAGCCCTGTGATGTCACATTTAACTGTCAAATGGTACACCCCCAATCTGATTGGTAGGTGTAACATGTGACAGCTTCCATTTTTTTAAGGATATGACTTCATCTTAAAGGGCGGGAAGCCAGCCAATCAGGTAGCATATGCCTCCCTCCCTTTAAGATGACATCACTTCAGCAAAAACAAAATGGAAGCCACCACATGGTATAACCACCAATCGGATAGGTAGATATACCATGTTGTGTCTTTCCTTTTTTGGAGTGATGTGACGTCATCAAAAAGGGAGGGAAGATAGCCAATCGGGTAGCATGCCTCCCTCCCATTTTGATGATTCCCATCTTAAAAACTGCAGGCAGATCGCAGCAGTAGAACTTGGAAAAAGACTGCGATGAGGACACTGGCGGTATTTACATTTTCCTACCTCATGCAGTGATTTTATGGAAGCTACTAGAATAAGCCACCTAATATACCAAGTACAGATGTGCAAAACTGGCCAAAATGCATTTTTAAAATTTGTAATATTGTTATTATTATAAAAATTGTAACGTTTTTTTTTTAACAAATTTGATTCCTTGTGAAACATTCACTAAGCCTCAAAGGGCAAATAATGTTGCAAATTGAATCTTACAGTTGGCAACCTTGCTAAAATGCAAGCTTTTTGCTAAATATTGTCAGAGAATGGATGAAAAATTATGTATGTGCCCTATTTATAGTGACAGCATTAAACTAATCTGTGACCACCAGTCAGGGCCCAAACAAAGTAGGCCAGAGCCCAAACCCTTTCTATACTCCTGACAATGCCAGATTGTGCGTATTGCAGATATTGGCCAGGCTCCTCGGTTCATGTTTCCCCTAGTTTCCTGGTGCATTCATCTGTGCATTTTGTAAACTAAATGTTAAACTAGACATTTTAGGTGAAATCAAATCATACATGCTGTATCTACCTTCCCAATGAGACAGAGAGACAGACAGACAGACAGACACAGTTTTAGGGGGCCCACCCTCAAATCTTAGGCCCATTTTAAAAAGAGGGGAAATCATTGCTTTACCTTCACAAAATAGCATCATAAAAAGGAATTTGCCCAACTGCAATTTTTTTCCCATTATCTCCATGGAACAAAGACCAACGCCCTGGGTCCTGAGATATTAAGGCTTCAATTTGCCAGAAATGTAACCTAGCCATCAAAGTTATCAACAGATTGCTACAACGTCATCCCGGATGGTGCATCTTTTGTTGGCCATCACGGTGAAGCTGACCGCCAGTGGGTGGCCCTATTGTCTCTCCCATACAAATATTGTTGTGAGTAGCATGGTTCAGCTACTGGAGACCCTCTGTTTCTAATTACAAATAATAGTCTAAAGACCACACAAACTGTATGCTGAGTATCTTAGATATTGAGTAGTATGGGGTCGCTGGTTCTTTAGAAGCTTTGAGGCAACTATGCAGCAATCTGTGATTTGGAAGAAGTAAAACAATAGGTTGTTCTGTTTAAAGCCATGTGTGTGTAGTGTGTTTAACTGCAGCTGTATTCCAACATCTGTTCACCTTCTATCATCAAAACTGACAACAGGGGTATTCCATTTCAAAACAAGTCTTCCTCTCCACCACCTTATTATAAAATCAATTATTTGGGGCGTTTCACATAATGGAGAATTTACCAGCCTAGTCCATTAACACTGTTAAGTGGATCAAATGAATAATGCCAATGGGTTTCTTCTACAGCATGTTATTCAATTTCTGTTTGCCTGCATCACAAGTTTATACTGGTGTTACAATCCTAATTTGGATCCGGAGGCACAGAGAGATTAGGGCCCATAGTTACTAAGTGGTACTACTCCTCAAGACACCTTCCGGCACCAGAATGGGACATGCAGTGTCCTCCGGTTGAATCACTGGAGCATCTTCTTCTCAGTGCAATTAATAAATACTGTGTATTTATGTTGCACTGACTGCAGAATGTTATATGGAAATGATCTTGGAAAATCAGCATAACAATAGTTCTGCTTGTAGTAGTGAATGTGAATTTGCAGAGGTAGAGGACAAGCAATTGCATCTTGTATGACTCACTGGTTTTTACCCTACATGAAAGATGTAAGTTAATGAAGGATTAATACTACTCCAAGCATCTTTTGACTTTACAAAAGTGAATGCAGCAAATAAACAAGTAGTCTATTTTTCTTAGATCAATTTGCTCTGCTACGGAAGCTAGAAAGAGAAAAATAACTTTACTTGAGTATACTTTATTCTATGTGCTGTGAAGCCACTTCCCAATGCTGAGGACATTTTTAAGTCCTCTTTTCTTGCAATTGAGCTGACCTCTTTGTATATATTATCAACTTATAAAATGAGGTAATTACCATTATGATAAATGTCATCACCAGCATTGTGGCCCACTTTTTACTGACGTCTAGTTATTTAGTACTATTTCATAGTCATTAAAATGTTGATTCTGAGGACTCTTCATTTCAAACTGATTGGAATATACAGTAGTATAGAAAAGTAGTAATGAAAGATATATATAGATACTTGCCTATGTTTATTTTATTTATTTATAAAATGTTTTACCAGGAAGTAATACATTGAGAGTTACCTCACTTTTTCACGTATGTCCTGGGCATAGAGTTACGATGACAAATACATGTTTACAAATACATAGTTATCCACTCATCCAATTTGAAAAGCCATGAAATAATTGGGACTCTTTAAGGGTTAATATGGCTTGGTATATAATAGGACAATCACTAAATAGTGACAGGATTACAATGGGATACCAGCGCAGTTTATCATTTACTCAGATGAGTTGACAAGCTGTTTAGAATCAATCACATTGCTAGTAAAAGGGCAGGATCTAGTGAAGGGAAAAGTCCTGCAATGCTAATGGGGTGCTTTGTCTTCTTTACAACTTTGCCATCACCTTTGACACAAGATTGGGTCACATCAAAGTAATGTTTCAACTAATGAATTGCAGCTGGTCTCTTGGATGTCAACAACAGACAAAAAAAAGAGCAAGTTTTTGATACTTAACAAGAGTCAAAGATGTGGGGCAGTGCTTGCTTTAATTACCATGAAAGATGCTAGTGCAACACAACAAGAAAGTCTTTAGTTGTTATGTTCTCACTCTCACTGGGGGCTCAGTAACAGCATATGGAAGGAACATAAGTGCTATAAAGCATGGAAACCAAGTGAGAAACACAACGTTTCTATACTAATACTTACTTATATATATATATGACAATAAATCCTTTTCATATACCAGAAAGTTAATGACATGATCATGTGGTCAGAATGAAATCTTTACAAACTTTGGGATAAAATCATCACATCGATATGCAACAAAATGATTCTCATGTCAGTGATTAAGATGGTATTATTGCTAGCAAAAAAGCGAGACTGCCCTATAATGAGCCTCACTTTAAATGAGAGAGACTTGCATGTGTGAATGAAATATTATGAACTTCTGATCTGTGCAGAATGTGTTAAGTCCATAAACTACTGCAAATAATGGAATACGGGTATAATATACAGTTGCTTTAAAAAAAAAGCTTCCAAACCACAGAAATGAAGGGTTGATGAAGCCCACTTCATGTATTCTGCACAGCTATAATATTTAAAGAGTATAAGTTAATCGGGTGTTCTCCTTACCCTCTGGAGGTCCCCACAGTTAAGAGCACTATACAATGACTCATATTTAGCATAATTGGCCAGTGCCACTGTCCTACATCCTTATCCTCAGCTCCACCTGAACTAAACTAAATGCTCATCAATGTCAGATTTTAGGCAGCAGTTTTATTTGACTATGGGACACCAACATATTTTGTACCACTTACTACCCCAAAATATGTAAAGAGAATGAAACGTGCTCATGTCATGTGTGATACCCAGTATAAAGCCATAAACACACTTCTTTCTCAGCAACCCAAATGAAAGAGGTTACCTTAACATAGCAGTGGTCATGATTTATTTAAAAAATAATCTTTGTACATTTACAATAAATCCATGTGCATACCCTACAACTATATCTATTTTGCTGAGTGGATGTTTCATGCACATACGTGTGACACACCCCCTGAAAAAGTGCACGTATGTGCATGAAACGTCGTTGGGAGATTATTCTGTTTTTAGAGCTGTCTGTTAGGTTGTGGAGGATATTGGCAGCAGTTGTGTAGGCCTTGGGGGGAAAGGAGAGGAAGAGGAGCAGCGATTTCAGTAACACCGCAGCGTGTGACGTCACATCCACCAGGAAGTTCCGGTTTTCGTGCGACTCAACATCCATCCCCCACACGAGGCAATCCCTAAAGGAGCTCCAGTTATCATCAGAGAGGAGCACCTGACCGATCTTCAGCTTTACTGCTTTTACCATCTACTGTCCTGTAAGTAGGGTTTCAATTTTACCCCTCTGGACTTAAGTGCTGTATCCTCCGGACCCAGTATTTCAATGTTAATAAATAGCTTTTTGTTAGGATGCATATAGATGAACCAATGCTAAACAATAAAGACAGCCGAAAAACAGATACATAAAACAACATTAATACATAAAAACACATGAAATGGTAAAAAAATAAATATTAAGAGGCAATTTTATAATGGGATCAGAGAAAAGCTTTCAATTCAAAGTCTATATTTAACCCTTTGGGGGAGAGAGTTTTCAATTCATATATCCAGTATGCTTCACGCATACTGGCTTGCTGTAATCTACTCCCTCCTCTTGGATTAATATCAATTGACTCAATAGCCTGACAGCGGAGACCCTTAGGATTTTTATCATGACACAACAAAAAATGGTGCGAGACGCTATGTGTCACAGAACCCTTTTTGATGTTGTAGATGTGCTCATAGACGCGTCTCTGGAAAGTTCTCCCAGTTCTGCCTACATACTGCAAGCCACAAGGGCACTGCAGTAGGTATATTACAAACACTGAGTGGCAGTTAATAAATGTTTTTATGGGATAACTCCTAGAGGTAACATTAGATGTAAACTGTTTGGTACTTATACTAAAAGAACAGGCTACACACTTTGCACAGGTGAAAAAACCTTTTAAGCTCCCTGCTTGTCTCTGTTGTTGTTGTTTAACCGGACAGCTAGGGGCTAACTTAGCTTTAAGGTTATTAGCCCTAGAAAATATAATGTTGGGTTTCTTAGGGAGAAAATCCGCTAAAACCTCATCTTGTAAAAGAATGGGCCAATATTTATTAAAAATTTGTTTTATTTTAGGCGCCATTTCATTATATTGAGTGATAAATGCAACCTGCTTATTACATCTCTCTAAAGTGTCTTTTTTCTTTATCTTTATACATATACATTTTAATTAGACAAGTTTAAAATATAATCAATTTAAACATTATTATACAATTAGATAAAATAGATAAAACGATTTTTAGAGTTTGTACATTCTCAATTTCACAGAATAAATGTAATCAATTATTTAACCTAAAAACAACCCACATCGATATTGATATTTAGTTCATGTGGAGTTAGTGTTATCAACTTGTGAATTCACAAAGTCTATCTTTGTGAGATTTTTTTGTATTTTATCTCCTTTTCTTTGTTTTAATTCTATTGTCAATTACAATAAAAGTTAACCATTGTGGGTTGCTCCCAGGGACTTTTTTTACCAAGCACATCATAATCTCTATTATATATTTTATTTTTATAAGCAGTTTGAGCGTTAACTATTTATGGTATAAATATAGCAGCCTGATTGTTAATCATGAGCTTAACCATGAGCATCTGAGGAAGCAAGTGTATCTTGTGAAATGCATAGGTTGAGGATTCCAAGGTACTGTACAAAGTGTGACAATCAGTAAAGTTCTGAGAGTCTGAAGGAACTGCATGAGAACATTTGAGATGGACACACATGAGGAAAAGCGATTATCTCCTGCACTACACTGATAGTTTCCATTTAAAATCAATGCTTTAAAGAATGGCTATATTGTATATATGTGTAACACCCCTTCCCCCCCACCCCCCTACCCCTAAGGGAAATCTGACTTGGTAGTGTTATGGTGCTGTGGGCTCACCTGTTGGCTTCCAGGAGGTCTGAGTCTCTGCGTTGGTATGGGGAGTAGACAACAGGACAGGCTTTCAGGATGGTATAGCACCTCCATCCTGCAGGACTCTGCCAGAGACAGGGTTTCATCCCCACAGGAACCTTGGTAGTAAGTTCAGTCACAGACAAGGAACAGTACAACAGGATTTATTAGCAGACCAGCTTATACAGTTCCTTCTGCCTCTCATGCAAGAGAGGTACAGTCAATAGATATTAACAGACAGCCTTTCCCCTACAGCTTGCATACCTTCATCCCCTGACTAGGCCTCCCAGGAGCATGAGGCCCCTGAGCTTGTCTTTACCCCCTCACTCCCTGATGGGGAGAGGTAGAATCTTGCCTACTCCATAAGGAGCAGGCTACACTAGAACTCAACTAAATTTGGAAGGAAGCCATGTTTAATACCAGGGGAGGGTCCCACTCCTAAACTCCGGTAACTGGGCAGCACTCCTCCATTGAGCCCCCATGGCACATAATCCAATGGTTTACAGACTGCACCTGGAAACCGCAACAAATTATCATTCCAGTGTGGAGACTCACATGCTGGCCCATGTGAGAAGGATTTAACCCCAACACTGCCTGCTCTTTACCAGGACATATAGTGGTAGGGCCAGGGAATATATAGCCAGGGGCACTGAGCTACATATGTTTAATTCACTTTGACGTAAATTGAAAGGTTTATTGTACATATTGCGCTGGGTGCCCTGTTTGTTTGTTTTTCTTACAAACCTCATGAACTTTTACCTGAGACCATAAACAAAGGAGGTACACTGTATGAATCAATGTCTAAACTATAGGCAATAAGGGGCCAATTCACTAAACTGTGGTAAAATCTGTGCATTACCGAACGACTTTGCATTGATTTATCGCTGAAATGGCAAAGAGAATAAATGGAGCACTACCCATGCAGAAAATAGAGAGATGCGTGTCCCAATGGTGCAGAATCTGTCTAAGATTCTCTGAGCACTACACAGGTTTCCTGAACATTGATTTATCGCGCACTAAAACATGTTGGTAAAAATCATATTCACTAAGAAAAAATCCAAGGTTCTTAAAGTTGAATAAAAAAAATGCAGCATTGAAAAACTTGTTTTTTTCTAAGTGCTATCACGCTATAAATCCTAGCGATCGCCAAGTGATTGAAACTGTAGCCTGGAAGTGCAGCATGGAGACACTGCATCTCCATGCACAGCTCTTACAGGTGATCGTACAGTTCCAATATTAATTTTAAAACTAGTGTGTGGGAGTAGGAATTCTCCTGAGCTGAACCGCATTGATTTCAGCCTCGGGATACAGAGATACGGACTCCAGTATGGGGTGCCGCTATCCCTAAAATATTAAAATCCTTCACGTCACGTGACTGGATGATTTAAATCCTGCACAGGGATACCGCATCCCATACTGCACCCTATATCTTGGGAAGTAGGGGGTCCCGTGGCTGAAATCAATGTGGTTCAGCTCAGAAGACCCCCTGCTCCCTCACACTAGTATCAAATCCCCAGCCCCCAACAAAAAAACCATGTGATAGATTCCATTATTTTAAAGGATGTGACGTCATCGAAAGGGAGTGACCTCGCATCCTGAAAAAAAATGGAATCTCTCACATGGATTACTACAACCAATCAGATTGGGGATATACCATGTGAGGTATATATTGGTTGGAGTAACATGTGATGACAGCCGTCTGGTTTTTGGTGATGTCTTCTAAGAGGGAGGGAAGCACAGCCTTCATGGCGTCCCTCCCTTTACATGACGTCACATCCTTTACCAAATAAAAAGGAGGTTCTGTCACATGGTACTCATCCAATAGGATTGGAGGTGTCTCATTTGACAGTAAAATGTGACATCACAAGCCTTATATAAATAAGGCCTGTTCCGTCTCATTTGACCTCAAGAAGACGAAGGGACAACATCCACCCCCTAGAATGGATTACAAAGCAAGAAGAGAAGACTGAAGAAAGAAGAGAAGAACAGAAGAAGAAAGAACTTACTTCATGCTGAGGATCATTGCGTCGCGGATGAAGAGCTTCCTGATACACCGGAATTCGGAGGGTGAAGACATCTAAAAGGTAAAAAAAAACATTGAATGTATGTAATTTTTATTTTTCAGGTATTTTGATAATATTTTTTGAATTTTAATTTTTTTGATTGCCCATTGTTTGCCAATGTATTTGTCTATGCCCCTTTAGAGCTATAGATAAATACAGTTACAAGCAATGCATTTTTTGGCAAATGCTTGCTTTTATGTGTTTTATATGTATTTTTGTTGATGGCTTTGTATCATTTTTGTGTTTCTTTGTTTTTGTAATTATTGTTTATTTTTGGTGTTTTGCTTTTTAATTATGTTTTTTTGGTATTTGATTTTATTGATTTCTGGTATTGTTTTGGTGTCTTGCTTTTTAATTGCTTATTTTTGGTGTGTTTCTTTTGGTGATTGTTTTGATTAAATTTAATATTTTTGTTAGTTGTTTATTTTGTAGCTTCTCATTTATTGCGATAGTGGCACATCATGCCCATATTATATGGGCATGATGTACCACTGTGCCAATCAATGGATAGAGGGTAGGGGTAGAAGCCCCAGGGAGGGTGGTTAGGTCTCTCGGGTGGGTAGCCGCGGAGGGGGGTTAACCCCTTAATTACTATAGTGGTTACTAACCGCTAAGGTGATATGGGGTTAGTGGCCATTATAATGTATTTTTTTTATTGTTATATTGCAGCCAACGGAGGACATAAATCACAATGAGGATGAGGACAGCCTTCATCCTGGCAGAGGAAAGTGCAAGTTTTATTTACTTTGTTCTGGTTGGTTTTATTTTTAGCAGGCAAATGCACTATTATCCATAACTGGATAATAGTAATTTTGCCCATTACTGTACTATTTGTGTTAGGGTTGGGGAGGAGGGTGGGTGGGGGTTGTATTAGTTTTAAGGTATTTCACTGTCATTTATTTAATTTTGTTTACTGGGTTAAAGCGCTATTAGCCACTTTTGTTAACACTTTTGCCCATTCCTGTTGTTAATACAGGGGGTGGGTGACGTTGGTAGTTGCCCTGGGTTGGTGTTTAGGCCTTGCGGATGGGTAGCACGAGGGGTTAACCCCTTCATTACCTTAGCCGTGGCAACCGCTATCGTAATGAAGGGGTTACATTCTACTGCCACCCTCCCGCAAGGCCTAAACACCCACCATGGGGCAACTACAAGCTTCTCCTCCCGTACCAACTACTATGCAATGCCTGATTTTTAACCATGGCTGCAATTTTCTTTTCCTACACAAGATTGATACCGGACACCCACGGACACCACCCGGAGGCCACCGGACACTCCTGGACGCCACCCAGAGATGTCTGAGTGCTCTTGCTGCCCACGGACGCAGTCTGCGATGCACTCAGATGGTATACAGCCCACACCTCACCGATGAGCTGACGTCACGTGATGGTGACGTCAGACGTACCCTACATACGTTTCACCGTAACTGGCTTCATCGGGGGCCCCCTGAGTGCTTCGCAGACTGCGTCCGTGGGCAGCAAGAGCACTCAGACCTGAGGGTTAGTCTCCTCCATCTCTGCAGTTGTCCCAAACTTGTTCTGTTAAAGGCTGGATAATTACATTGCCAGATATATGTATGGCTGCTTCACCTTAGCTACCATTATGTTTAGTCTGGCTTTACATCTCCCTATCAGACATGCTTATTGAGAACTGTGTATACCCCATCCAATTTATACCTTATATATTATTGGTTACAAGGGATCTGAGATACAAGACCATTTGAAGTATTTACACTTACTCATGATATAGAGACTACCCATAACGATTATAAGGATTAATTAAACTTTAATAGGAAGAGATATATATTTAATACTCTCCTATTAACACCCTCACCACACCTCTCCGTCCTTTTAATTATTTTAGTTAATCCTTTTGTTCTGATATATGGTTTCTCCAAATAGCTTTATTTTAATTATATAATATTAAATTAAGTTTTAACTAGGGTGTTTTTTCTCTCCAAGTGCCACAATATAGGGATTCTTTCTTTCCACTATCCTGTCAATACCCCATTCCCTGTGAGCACCACCCTCTCGTCACTGTTTGGTTACCTTCCCTCTTCATGCTCGAGCAGAGTAATATCTGCAGAGTTTATTATATGCAGATTCCTCTTTCTATATAATAACCTCACCAGTATCTCAAGAGCCTGGGGTCCCCAGAGCTAAAAATAGTATGGCTCAGCTATAGAGAACCCCCTGTTCCAATCATTTTTGTTTAAATGGATTTTTAGGGGAATTGCTGCTTTAATGTCTTTTTTTTAACAGATATTGGTAACAATACATTTCTTATTATCATTATGGTGAGAATAATTTTTGTTATTCCCTAGCCCTAGATATGATCAGTAACTGAAAAAGGTTTTTGGTAGAGATGTGCGGAGTGCTCGCTGACATATGGCTCCTCTGCAATTTTTGTATCTTAAAACCATTTGCGTGACAATGCAGAGGTACGAATGTCTGCACATTCACAAACAGAACTAATATTATTTTTTTTGACATTCACTTTGGGAGCAGTATAAATAGGGGTGCAGTCTCAGGTCAGAGCTATTGGGTTTGGCTTTGTGTGGGTGGCGAATGTAGAAACATTTGCCAGCGGTTGTTATGGCATTTGCAGAAAGGGAGGGCGAACAGAAAATGACTGCGGTTTTATTAGCTTTTGCCAAATTCTTTACTGGGAAATCCACCTGCAAAAATTTGGCCACAAATCAAAATGTGTTTAAAACACTGCGAAAAATTTGAGGCTCGAATTTTGACACAATCGCTCATCTGTATTTAGGCGAGAGAGCGGTAGAGGTGAAAGGTGTGGAATGAAGACAGTTATGAGCAGAGTGCAGGAGACAGGAGGCAGGGCTGGTACTGTATGTTGAAAAGTGAAGAAAAGACTTGAAGTTGAGAGGAACTTTGTAAGAGATTATTATTTACTTAGTACACTACTCTAATGTCGCATTTTTTTAATATAAAATTGTACATATTATGAAAAAGAAACTATCTTGAAAAAAGTGAAGACACAAACAAAAAAGTTTAGGTATGGGGTCGGAGGGAGGGGGGGGGTTGGCAGAAAATATAGATCTAATTTGCTTAATTGTGAAATTATTTGTAAACAAGTAAATATTTGTGATGGTAAACTTTTAATAATATTAAGAAAATAATCCTCTGTCTTCCTTAATAGCTTGCCTCATCACAAAATACAATATGCATTTTGTATATAGCACTCACAGTATGGCTGTAATATTAACACACCTTATAGTCAAGGCAGCATTTTAGCTGACCCACAAGAATCAATGATTACGGGTAGTTGGTATGGAATGCAAGATGACAAACACAGACAAATATCATTGGCTAATGTAGATTGTTGTCTGCTTCGAAGGGCTGTTCTATAGTGTGTGCGCGCGGCAGTTATACTTGGCTGTGGTTAGTCAGCCTTTCTATAATAGGGCCGTGCGCACGCACTGCGGTGAGTGAGGAGCCGGCCGATCGGGGAGAAAACAGGGAAAAGAACGTTTTCGCGCCACTACCGCCGCTGTAATGTATATATGTGTGTGTGTATGTGCTGGCTGTGTGGGTGTGTAGGTGGTTGTGTGGTGTGTGGTGTGTGTGTGTAGTGTGTGGGTTTGTAGAAGGTTTTATGACTTCTAAGTAAAATAAATAAAACACATCCTAATTATGCTAGAAAAGGCTATGTATCCTTATTGAATATGTGTGGTGTGGTGTGTGTATGGATGTGTGTATGTGGGTGTGTGTGTGTGTGTGTGTGTGTGTGTGTGTGTGTGTGTGTATGTGTGTGGTGTTTAGAAAGGTTTTCTGTATGACTTCTAAAGTAAAATAAATAAAACACATCCTAATTAATGCTAGAAAAGGCTATGTATCCTATATTGAACCTGCCAGGACTGGTTGCGTGTGAAAATGTCACTTTGCATTTTTATATCCGTTATACTGTATGTACTAACTTTTAAGTGGTTGCGTCAAGATTCAAAACATTGAGATCATATATATTATTATTTTGAGTTTAGCATTTATACATTGAGCTGTTTCTTCTATACAATTATAGAAATAAGGCAACATGTCTGATGATTAACGTGGCAGAATTGTAGTACAAACTAGTTTTAGATGCACAACATATAAATTTCAATAACTGTTACTGGCAACACTGGGGTAAAAACACATTTACATACGCGAGTATATACCAACACACCCACAACACACACACACACACACACACACACACACACACACACACACACACACACACACACACACACACACACACAGTTACCCAGTGACACACACACAAACATGCAGTACCTCCCAAGACTGTCTCTCACAGCATACACACAAAAAGTGTGCGTCACATGCACGCGCATTTGCACAGGTTTGTGCGCACGCACACTGTATTACGGGCCTTATATATTTTGCTTTCTCCAAAGCCTTTAAACAGAGCACAGTAAAATGGTTGCTCTTTTCCTCTGATGCCATTGGCAATGTCTTTAAAGTTTGGAGTTTAAAGGTTAATTTGAGTGGCCCTGAGGGTAAGAGGAGTGATAACAACCTTTCTTTTATGAGTTTTCACTGAATCACAGAGCCTTTTGTTCTTCAATTCAAACCCCATTTAATGTCACCTTCACTTCAAATGAGATAGATAAGATATTAATTCCCTGTCCACACAGGCCTGGTGTTTACTTTTTTAGTCCTAAAAAGCTTGTTCTTTTTCGGAGTAATAATAAATATGTTTTTTCTGTTGTAATAAGTTGCAGTCTCACTCAAGATTGAAATTAAATTAAAAGCAACAAATATACTGTACACCTAGGGTGACCAGATTTTGAAAATGAAAAACCAGGACACAAAGTTTATTTATTGTATTACACTTATACTTTACTACCATTAGTCCTAGTTACGTGTGTGTGTGGTGTGTGGTGTGTGGTGTGTGGTGGATGGCCTCACTAATCGAACAAAAAAAAAGCCAGATGTGCATGACTTCTGTACCCCTTAACCATTGTCAGGATGCCCCCTCTTCACAATTTCTAAAGCAGCAATGCCGGCTGGGATCTTACCTGATCCGCAGTCCCTCAAGGTACTATACTGGAAGGGAGGTGTTCCCTACCTGTCTTCCGATGTCTCCCGCGTGAAACTTGAGTCAGATCTGGAAGAAAGCAGGGTAGGTTACTTCAGTGTAGGTATACGGCAGTTAAGATGAGACAGAGAGGGAGACAGGGGGAGGGGGAGAGAGAGGGAGAGAGAGACAGAGAGGGAGATAGGGGGAGGGGGAGAGAGAGGGAGAGAGAAAGGGAGAGAGAGAGGGAGAGAGAGAGAGAGAGAGAGAGAGAGGGGGAGAGACAGGGGGAGAGAGAGAGACAGAAAGAGAGAGAGAGACAGAGAGAGAGAGACAGAGAGAGAGAGGCAGAGAGAGAGACAGGGGGAGAGAGAGAGACAGAGAGAGAGACAGGGGGAGAGAGAGAGACAGGGGGAGAGAGAGACAGGGGAGAGAGAGAGACAGGGGAGAGAGAGAGAGAGAGAGAGACAGGGGAGAGAGAGAGAGACAGGGGAGAGAGAGAGAGAGACAGGGGAGAGAGAGAGAGACAGGGGAGAGAGAGAGACAGGGGAGAGAGAGACAGGGGGGAGAGACAGGGGGGAGAGACAGTGGGGAGAGAGAGAGACAGGGAGAGAGAGAGAGAGACAGGGAGATAGACAGGGAGAGAGACAAGGAGAGAGACAGAGAGAGAGATGAGAGAGAGACAGAGAGAGAGGGGAGAGAGACAGAGACAGAGAGAGAGAGTGGAGAGAGACAGAGAGAGAGAGGGGAGAGAGACAGGGGGAGAGAGACAGGGAGAGAGACGGGGGAGAGGGAGAGATGGAGAGAGACGGGGGAGAGGGAGAGAGACGGGGGAGAGGGAGAGACAGGGGGAGAGGGAGAGACAGGGGGAGAGGGAGAGACAGGGGGAGAGACAGGGGGAGAGAGAGAGGGAGAGGGAGAGACAGGGGGAGAGGGAGAGACAGGGGGAGAGGGAGAGGGAGAGACAGGGGAAGAGACAGGGGGAGAGGGAGAGACAGGGGGAGAGGGAGAGACAGGGGGAGAGGGAGAGACGGGGAGACAGAGAGACAGGGGGAGACAGAGTGACAGGGGGAGACAGGGAGGGTGAGAGGGTGGTTGACTGACACGTGGGTGGGCCCCCTGACTCACCGGGCCCGGGATGCCAACCCCGACAGACCCCCGTTGCCAGCCCTGTCCCCCATTCTCTCTCTACTTCCCCCCCCCATTTTTTCTCACCCTCCCCCCATTCTCTCTCTCCCTTCCCTCCCCACCCCCATTCTCTCCCTCTCCTCCCCATTCTCTCCCTGTCCCCCCCCCCATTCTTTCTCTGACCTGCACACAGCCACTGATCTACAGACACTCACTGACAGACCAATACACACACTGACCAGACACACACACAGACACACACATACACACAGACACACACACACAGTGGAGCAAGAGATGCAGCGCCGGATGTAAGTGACTGGGGGCGGGAGGGGGTGGGAAAGGCCGGCGATCCAACCAGCCAGCAGTGCATCACCATTACCCGCCCCCGCGCTCATCTCCCACACCAAGGGGACGGGGGAAGGGAGCACCAGGACAGGAGGCAACCCCCTCCCCCCCTGGCGGCCACACCCCCGCACCTACCTACTATCACCCCGGGCTGGCGGGCAGCCACGGGGACCCGGGGCAGAAGGGGGGACACTGCGTAGCCACCAGTAGAGGAGCGGGAAGAGTCTGTGTCACGCGCTCACTAGCAGCAGGCACAGGAAGTGCCGCAAGCGGCTGTGAGCGGGCTCGGGGGGAGGAAGGGGGGGGCAGGTGGAGGGGAAAACAAGGAAGAGCCAAAGCCCCGCCCCATGCATCCTACACCAATCCCCAGCGGTCCGACATATTCAAGTAACCCAACCCCCTGGCATCTGAAAGTACTCACCAGTCGGGCTGCCGCATCCTCGGGTCTTCGTGTTCTCCTCCTCACTGCCTCCGCTGCCGGGGGCGGGGCTTAATGCCGGGACGCAGGGGATTGGCCAAGGTAGGAAAATGCCGGGGGGGCGGGACTTTGTACAATGCCGGGCCGCATCCTCCAATCAGCAAGACCCAGTTTCTAAACAAGCCCAACCCCTGGCATTAAACAATAAATACTTACCAGCCGGGCTGCTGCAGTCTCCTCCTCCGCGCCGCCGCAGTCTCGCGCACCGGAGCTTACTTGCGCACCGCAGGCGACAATAAAAAAAAACGGGAACACATTGAGGAAAAACCGGGACATTTCCGGGACACACAGGAAACCGGGACAGCTGTCGAAAAACCGGACTGTCCCGGCAAAAGGGCGACGGGTGGTCACCCTATGTACACCACTTTATGTTTCTGCCATAATATCAGATATAATTAGAATCTTAAGGCCCCCAAAGCCCAACGCAACACAACAACAAACCCTACTAAATATGTTAAATAATACTTTAGATGGAAGCTAATGGAGGAATGATCTTTGAAAAAAAGAACGTATCACAAAATCCTAACTGATACAAAAATGAGTTATAAAGCACTGTGCATAAGTGTACATTTATGATGTCCTATTCAAATACTTTCATATAAAATGGAAGACAATGTGGAAGTGTAATAAACCCTTCCCTACAACAGCTTGTCAGTTTCTTGGTTTTATTTCTACCTGTAGACATTGTCCATTAACCTTTCTCCCAAAATAACTAACCGCCTACATTTTTTATAAAGTTTATAATACATTGTTTAGCAATGATGATTATTATGTTGTTTCTACTGTATTTGTAAGGTTAGAGTGTGCAAAAAGCGACACCAAGAGGTCTTAATGACTCCTCAAGTGATGACAAACCATGCAATCATTTCCCATAGCTAACATGATACACACTGTAAACCACACTATGTAAACCAGACTGCGTGGGCTAGGCCTAAGTCAGTAGCCATAACTGTTGTTACAGCAGTTATTTGCATGTGCATTATCCTTAAAATCAATTTGCATTTAAATATGTGCAGCACTGAATGCATGTTGAGTGCTACATAAGAATAATGGTAACAACAATGTCTACATACTATTCACAAAACTTTGATCAAGTTCACTTGCAGAACAAATAATAACATTATTTTTTAAAGGTGCACAATAATCTGTCCTTGATATTCCCATATATTCTTAGGCTGCACTTATAGTGCCCGCGACGGCGACGCGACGTTGCTCCAAAACAAAACAATTGACTCCATCGTGAGCGCTTATAGTAAGTGCGACGGAGTGATGGAGCGATGGAGCGACCAAAAATTTGGAAGCCGGGTAAATTTAATTTTTCAGAGACTGTTGCCACATGTGACTGTCTCTGAACCAATCAATGACCCTGTCGCTAGCGACGTCGCTGAAAGTTAAATTATAACTTTCGCGGTGGCGACGGGTGACGTTATCGGTTGCATCGCCGTCGCCAGCACAATAAGCACGGCCTTACACTGTGTGCAAAAGAAAATCCTGTAGCCATGATTTACCAGCACCAATCTAGTTCCCTAGGA
Source organism: Ascaphus truei (assembly GCA_036426205.1). Taxonomy (NCBI): domain Eukaryota; kingdom Metazoa; phylum Chordata; class Amphibia; order Anura; family Ascaphidae; genus Ascaphus; species Ascaphus truei. Next base: position 177,605,215 of record CM071567.1, on the reverse strand, counting down.
GATGAAAACTAGTTTTCTCACAGTGTGAAACAGAAATGTGTGGTTTAGGAATGTAAATTGTCAATAGTGCATGCATATTAGGGTGAACTAATGATGCCAAAGTTAAGGGAATTGTACACTGCTGGTTAGTGAATAGACCTGAATACCTTTGTTTCTCATCATGTGCATAATGCTATATGTCACACAAACTTTCAATTGCAATCTATTGATTTTTCACAAGTTCTGGGTTTAGTAAATACATTAACCATAAAAAAATGCTCATATTGCATGGTGTTTTCTAGAGATGTGAGAACTTTTCACTCACAGTCGAACTTGCCAAATATAACCTATCTCAATTGGGCATAGAAGTTTGCTTCGTAGCAAAATTGAATAACACTGACAATTGAATAGATTTTCCTACCGAAATTCTATTTGTACTTGTAAAAAAACTTTTTATTTAAATTGAGGGGCAGCTATTTTAAAAAGCGAAATAGCGTTTTTTTTTTTAAACTATTTGGTCGAAAAGTTTTGATTGAAACGGCAGCAAAGCAAATCTTAGTGGCTCACATATTTGTAGTTATTGCAGTCACACGAAAATAAACAGATAAATGTGAATAAACTGTTTAAGTGCCTTCATTCTTCCACAGTTTCATTGCATGTTTACTACTGGCTCATGAGTTTTCATTTAGCCTATTTGTGAAAGGGTTTTCTATTGAATCACAACGTTGTCTTCCTGTCAGCTGCACATACAAAGAGAGCATCTCCCTTCATACCGTTGTTTATTGTATTGTCTCAGCCCAGGACAGTTGACTTTTGTGTTGTTTTGTCTTGTGAACACTCACTTACTACCATTTACTGCCGCTATGAACAGGCTAGTCCATCCAGATACAAAAGAACCTGCAGTGTTAACACACTCAGTTACTCTTAACTTAGCAGCGCTAGCAAGAACTCGGCATCTGCACTGGTTCCAAAGGTACACATTACATGAGTTATGGTGGGTAATAAAAGTGACAAGAACCCTCCCCCATACTGTGGTAAAGGTTGTATATATACTGCAAGTTAAGGCTGGCTGATGGCACTAAAATCCAGCATCCCAAGCAAAGCCCGACAAATCCATAGTTCCAGTGTCAGGTGTACCATCTGTGTACCATTTGTTTACCACCTGGCACTGGAACTATGAATTTGTGGTGCTTTGCTTGGGATGCTGGATTTGAGTGCCATCAGCCAGCCTTAATTTGCTATATACTGTAGATATTTTAATCCTTTGCCACTGTATGGTGGATGGTTCTTGTCACTTTTTTACCCACCATAACTAATTTAATGTGTGATTGACTCCTTTACTCAGAACTTTATTTTGACTTTTACCTCTTACAATTCCCAAAGCTGGTGTGTCCCCTACATGCTTTTTATGTGTCTAGAGACCATGACATCCCCAATATAAAATCAGGACCCAGGGTTTAAAATCTATGTGAGTCTATCAGTGGCTGATCCTCATATGCATTCATTACATAAACTTCTAAACAGAGAACGTGAAGATTATTGACAGGAGAGAAGAGAAAAAGAAGCTAATGCAGAGAAGATTAAATGTATCAAACAAAGCTTATGCTAGAATAGAATAAGCCAACATCTTTAACCACTTCAATGTATTACGTGGCAATGCATTGTAGGCAACTGTAACATCAAAGGGGTTAATTCATTTGCAGTTTGTAAAGTTACTGCTAATCTTCTGCAGTATGAAATAACAAAGGGATCTATTCAAGGACTTTTTTTTTTTTTTTTTGAGCTGTTGGCAAAATTCCCTATATATCAGTAACAGATTAAAGCTACCTTGTTTTAGGGGTATTATCAGTTAAAGAATCATGTCCCTTCATCTTTGGTACATGGCACCTATAAGCTTTCTAAAGTACTGAACTTCTGTAGAAATGAATAGGTTATAGAATGATGTCCCATGCAATATAACATATTGAAATATATGGGTTATATAATAAACTGTGGTAATGCTGATTGGGCACTATCACAGTTTATGGGAAAAACCTCTATGAGTAAAAACAGGTCCTAAATAAGTAACAAAAGCTGGCATAAGGCCTCGGCCAGGCTCCCCGCTGGCGTGCTGTGGCGCTCTGAGGCTCAGGGAAAGCGGGTGCTTTCCCTGGCCTTGCGGTTGCTTGCCCTGCGCGCCGTCAGGGGGCGGGCCAGTGACGTCACGGAGCTGGTTCGCCCTCATTGGGCGAACCGCTCACGTGACCGGCCCTGCACTCCGGCAAGCGCGTGAATGTAAAAATCTGCTAACACCTACGCTTCCGCAAGCGCGCGGAATTGTAGGCGAGCCCCTACTAAAGCCGCTCTAATTGCGGCTGTGGGGGCTCAGTGCTAAGCATGAGTGAGCGTCATCACGCTTCAGCGAGCAAGCGCTTACCATGGACGAGGCCTAAGAGCATTGTACAAATGCACAGTGAAGCACTTTAGCAATGTCAGGTCCAACAGGTATATTTATTAAAATCAAAATATAACAAGATCCACTGCTCTCCTATTATAACAACTTAGTAAATAAAAGATATCACAGGTGCACAAAGGAATGATTGAACACTATACAGGCATACCCCACATTAACGTACGCAATGGGACTGGAGCATGTATGTAAAGTGAAAATGTACTTAAAGTGAAGCACTACCTTTTTCCCACTTATCGATGGATGTACTGTACTGCAATCGTCATATACGTGCAGAACTTATGTAAATAAGGCATTTAAACAGACTCTATAGTCTCCCCGCTTGCGCACACCTTCGTTACAGGTAGGGAGCCGGTATTGCAGTTCAGGGCGTGCTGACTGGCGCATGCGTGAGCTGCCGTTTGCCTATTGAGCTAGATGTACTTACTCGCGAGTGTACTTAAAGTGAGTGTCCTTAAACCGGGGTATGCCTGTATACACACACACATAAGGTAGGATTGTAGAAAATCCTATCCCCACAAGAATCCCTCACAATTGCACTCATGTGATGTAATTATTGCTAGAATAACCGTGATCCAGGAGAGTATCCTATATAACCAGTCATATAAGCGAGGTGCTTGCGAGTTGCAGCATCGATATGATTATCGAAGCTACCTGAATTGCTTGATATCTCAAAAAATGCGTGTTTGAGCATTTTTTGAGCTCCCGCACGGTTTGTTTGTGAGGAAGAGGAAGTGGAAGCACTTTTCCAGCGAGATTGGCATGTTATTGAAGCTTTCTGAATAGTTACCTATGCCAACTCGTTCGAGAAGTGCTCAAAATGCTCGATGAGTTACTTATCAAAGCTACCAGAATAGGCCCTAAGCATGCATTACTTAAAGCTACAGTTCAGTCAATATCCTGCATGTGTGTTTTTTTTTAATAAATCAGTTCTGTAGTAAGAAAAAATACTTTTAGCATTTTCTGTTTTTAAAAAAACAACTTTTAAAGACCAATTTTCTTGTATTCTATTTGAACAGCCATTTGCTAAGGCACTGCCCCTTCATGTCCTGTCACAAGCTCTGGCACACCCCTTTGTCAGCCCTGCCCTCCCTCTAGCACATGTCAGTGCAGGATTGCTCATGAATATTCATGAGCTTCCACTGACAGACAAGCAGAATATAAACAGATCCCTTCACTAATTATGTCACCAAATTTCGACCTATCAATACATGGAGAACGAATTGACCTGCAGCTATACAGTTCTTTAGGTAATTAGAGATTGCACACATAAAACTATTGAAGTAAAAAAAAAAAAAAAAAAAAAAAAGTCTGAACTGCAGCTTTAAGTGGATGCCTCAGAGCAGTGAAACTAATACTTGGATGACCCGTCGGTTTTTAGCACTTCAGTGATACAGATTACAAGATTACAGGTCAGACTAAGTTTAGGATTGAAAATGGTAAAGCTGATGGGCTTTCTAGGTACATGGCTTACTTTTTTTTTAAAGCCCTACATCTCAGCATGCACAATATATAAAAATACAACACTTTTTTTTGTTCAAAGGCACTGTGGAAAATTATTGCTACAGTATGCTGTATTTATAGGGTGTTAAAAAAAAAAAAAAAAGAATAAAGCAGTGAGATGTATACTACAGTATAGAGCTCTGCTATGTTCCACATAAAAAAGAGCACTCCAACAAAAAGAATGGCCAGACTTCAGAATTTCCATATAGATCCACATAATACAGATGTAGCGGTCATGTAAAATGCCTACAGTCATCTCTCCTGCTGGCAGCAAGGCCTGGTAAGTGTGGGCATGCCAGCAGTAATCATGGAGGTTTTCCCTCACACCCTGGTGGGGTGCCCTGTGTATGGATGGGACTGGTCACATGCTCTGACTCCATGGTTAGTGATGTCAGAGGTGTGTCAGCCTCAGAAGTTACATAAGGCACAGCACGGTGACTAACAGTTAGTTCAAGGCTAGTACAGTTGAGGAAGGAGTACAAGTTCCTGCAAGGTGTTTGCATAGTTCAGATACTAGTGGATGATTATGTTATAATAGCTGATATAGGACTCTGTGTCCAGGGACCTGGCACAGAGCAGTGAATCCCTGATCAAGGAGGCATACCTGTCAAAGGGAAGCACGGGCACGATGACTGGCTAAAGATACCCCATTGTGGAGGGCAGCTATGCCCACCGTGACAATAAAGATGGAGCTGATCAGAGAAACCCCTGTGTGTGAGAGTCAAGTGATTACACAGGGAGTTGCACCATCGAGGAGTTCCTCACCAGGACCATCCCCATGCGGACGCAGGGACCCTGATGAGGTGGAGGCGCTGCACTGGAACTAGGTGAGACTCAGCACACTACCTCAGCTGCCTGTCTGGACGGGTCCTCCCCACACACCATCATGCGGGAGACTCAGGAGTCCTGTAGCCAACAGGTGCACCACCCGACACTACCACACTGTAATGGGGACCGGTTAGACCACAGGGGCCAATGTGAGATTGGGTGGGTCAGGCCGGGCCAGAAATACCGTTACACAGATGTTCTAAGAGATAGACACAAAGGAAACTACTCCATTGTGTGTGTTCAATAAGAATATAATATGGTACCAGTTTTCATATGGCATGGTTTTCAGGTTTCAGCTAAATAATTTCAGGACAAATTGTTTCTTTTAACTTTGTCTCACATAAGATCATCAAGGCACTATAATTCCATGGTTCTTTAACGGTAGAATTTTAATGCAACATGATCACATTGATTTTGTTCTTTAAGGTGTTAAGTCGTATTTCATAACTTATACGTCTTTCCTGATACTCATTAGAGTATGGAACACATTTGGTCTGAGGCAGTAGTAATAATAGGTCTGGAAATTGTGTGACCAAGTAATTATACAGCTATAATAAAAAATAAAAAAAAGTCTTGGCCCGTGTCGTAAAATCAAATTTCAACCTTTCTAATTTCACTTGTCAGTCTTCAAGAGTAGCATGTATTACTCTTAGCTGCCAGGGCAAATGTGCATATGGTTACTAATTTGGAAAACGGAAAACAGGACACCAGTGCAAACCATGCACTCACCTTATTGCCTTAAGAAATCACTGTTTTGCCTATGAAGCTTTGTGCAGTTTGCTAAATGCTAAATGTTTCAGGATGAAATTCTAAATCACTTACAATATTGCCACTCTATTAACAGAGACACCAAATGATAAAATGACATAACCACCAAAACCAGATTCTAATCTCCTCTTCATTGTGAAAAGTCAACACAACCATTAAGATCCTTGTTGATATCAACCAAGGAGTGTGAAGAGTATGAGGCGGAAGACGTATTGCATGTATAATAGTCATTCCTGCCCAATCTTGGCATATAAAAACAACAGCTCATGCAAAAACGTAGACACTCGAGCTGTGAGGGCTCCTGCCAAGTCAGGTATCATTACTTAGCTCAGTGCTAAAAAAAGAAATAATTAATAACATATTGTACTACTTTTATTTCAGTTTTTCTAATGGTAATTGCACCTTTTTGGAATGCACTTGTCAGTTAATAATTAGGAACAGTAAAGGTTTTGCATGAATGCAAAACAGTATTTTGCACTGGACACCTGCCAGCTAAAACCTGTTTGGGATCAGTAATGGTGTTCTGTGTTTATATAATGACTATAATTAAATTGAGTGAACTGAATTAAGCTTTTGAACGTTATTTGAACAGTTCAAGTAATTACTTCTACTTGCACCTGTTTAAAATACGAGTGTTTTGGAGAGTATCCTGGTGCAGGGTTACGCTGGCTCTCACCTCTAAGACCTTGGCTCTGTTCAAGCTTTCAAATGGGTTTAGCTAGATTAGCAGCTGGTCACTTTCACTAGGAAGCAGAGTCTGAGAAACATAAAAAGATTTGCTCCCTACAGTATTTCCCCAGTTTACTTCTCATATACCATTGATAGGCACAAATAAGTCTAATTTTGAAAGCCTTTTTATTAAACTGGAGATGGACAGGACTGCTCCAATGAATGATATCAGCGGAAGTTCCTTTATTTCAAATCATGTGCCCCTATTCAAAAAACAAAAACTTCAAATGCACAGATGCTTATCCCCATTGTCTGCCTCTAACATCCCTTGACATCTTCCAGTCTCAGACAGAGAATTACTGTGGGAAAAGATTCTTACCCTAGGTGTAATAGCAAGAGCAATAGAAATGTCACAAGATAAAGTTGTGTATTTTTGCTACAGTACATTCAATTCTGATTTGTGTACTATGAAAGGTATTGGAGAAGCTAGAAGGTAGTGATGTTTTTGAAGGGCAAATAGTACAGGAGAAATATATATATATTCATGTAAACAACTGTAAATTATTCAACATTAAATAAGGAAACGTGTCAGAAAAAAATCTAAGCTCCCTAGTCAGTATTCAATCACAATTCCTAAAAAAAATTATAGTCACCATATGAAGTTTTTTTTATTTATAAAGAAAAGTAAAGTGCCAGAACCCAGTTCATATGAGTTCCTCCAATCAGGAAGTACAGAGGGAAAGTACAGTCGTTCTATCAAGTATCATTTTCAGTGGGTGAGTACAAATCCCCACCATGAAATGGATGGTACACCCAATCTGAATTTTGCCATTTGTAGTTCTATTAATCCCAATGTTCTTAGGTTATTCACAGCATTCTGCCCATGGGAGGGGCTGGGTTGGGTTGTCTGGGGTAACAATATTGCTGCCAGACCATCCTCTCTCATGCGGGACATTAGGAATCTATATTGTCATTGGTTTTCCATTGGTTGATTGTGGTAACTACATTGTTTGTTTTGCTTTTTTTTTAAAAAATTTATACCAGAAAATAAATTAACAAATGTTTTTGAAACCCAGTGGATCCCTTTGAGCTTAAGCTAAGTGGCTAAATAAAACTTTAGGAGACTCCACAATTAAAATGATTATTTTTTTAAATAAAGCAAATGTAGGAGTTGTGATGGGTTTTGCTTCATTAACACCAGTTTAAATATATTATGCCTGCCAGATTATTTCCCCATTCATGTATAAAGTTCTGCAAACTTGTTTTTTTTTTCTTCCTATCCATCTATATTTTCATGTATAGATATAAAAAATTCATGAGGAACAGCTTATTTTTTTTTTCATTAAATTCAAATGGCACATAAAATAATTGAAAAAAGGGGATTTAAGTATTTTTCCTTTCACAAAAATGGAATTTAATATTACATCTACTCAGAAATATTGTAACAGAAAAATAAAGATATCAATAGCAGTATTTTCAGAAACCTTAAGTACTACTAGTCAAAACCCATACACTGCACAATTTCACATTCACATTTCGGGAGGATGTACAGTATATAGACATACTGTATAGACATAAAGTATCAGGCTGAATAGTGACTGCATTTCTCTTGCACAATGAAAGACAAACAGAGCCCCTTACATACAAAGTACATGGCACACTTCCAATCTTTTCCACAAACGTGATTAGTAGAGACTAAAGATGGTAATGCGGCATTAGGGCCCAGACACGCTAAAGAGCATTAGCATACAGGCATTAACATGGCATTAACATGGCATTAACATGGCATTCTCCAGTTGTAATCCAGGGGGAGCATGGAGGGAAATAGAACAAAAGACAAAAAAACAATCTAAGTGCAGACAGTTTTAAATTGATGTGTAAATTCTGTGTTCTGTCTTGGCTCGTATGTGTTGCCTACTTACAAGATGTAAGTCAAAATCAAGCGGTTTTGACACACAATGGTCTCTGCTAGAAGGATTTCTCCACCAGGTAATGGGGTCTCCAACTCTCAGCTCAGCCGCAATGTGTATGCAAAAGAAATGATAACCATAGTGCAGACCAGTACAATGTAAAAAACTCGACTTTATAGGGTTAAAAAATGAACACTTACAATAAAAACAAGTGGTTTAGGCATATGTCACAATCATTGTGATCAAGGAGAGAAAGTTGTTAACTTCAGGCTCACCCGCCTCCTCCGGTGTGACTTTGTGTGGACCACCACTCTCTGGGACTCAGCACCTCCGACGGTGAACGCCGTCTTCCAGGCCTTTTCACCCTATGGGCTCCCTCTCATGTGGGCTATTCAGCTCCCGTGTGTGGATGTTTACAGGCTCTGCAAAGGTCTTTACTTGGAGCTCCCTCTCGGGTGGATGGTCCCACCTCACTGGCACTCCGATGAGTCACTTCCGCTCCGTCCCGATACGTCACTTCCGGTCGCGGTTGTGTGAGTGTCTGCTACCAAATCTCTCCTCTCTCCTCTCAGGGCGGCTACCACTCTAAGCGTTTCGCCAAAAAAGGGTGCGTGGCTTCCTCAGGAGTGTACCGCCCCCTACTCTCTGATGTCTCTATATACCCTCCATAATTGGTATTTAATCAAAAACACTTGTATATAAAAAAAAGGTCAGCACTAATTACCATCTATACACCTATATGCATAAGGGAACACTTATAAAAGGGAAATAGGATCCTCTGTCTATTGTTGTGGTTAACATGTTTTAACCTGTCTGAAACCAGCAATGTGGGGTGATAGGATTCATTACTCCTTATATTATTATGTGTGGGTATTCCAATTACTAAAGGGGTAATATAGTGGAATTAAATTTATCCACAATATGAATTTCAATTAGTGGGAACAGGGTGATGAATTGGGATTCAATTGGAATGGGACAGGGTTAGATCAAACATGTTTCATATTATGTGATGGAACCAATGTCATATTTGAACCCAGCAGGGAAAGGGTTAAAGCACATAAATCAAATGTCAAAAGGAGTCAATACTCCCATGGTTGGACTGTGTGGGCATAAAAAGTTTTGTCATATCTAAATAAAAATGAAAGTATTGATATACATGTTATACCTCACATTTTTCAATGTGTGATATATAAAAAAATGTTCATTTTTTAACCCTATAAAGTCGAGTTTTTTACATTGTACTGGTCTGCACTATGGTTATCATTTCTTTTGCATACACATTGCGGCTGAGCTGAGAGTTGGAGACCCCATTACCTTCTGAATCCGGATACGGAAGACAGCGCAGCTGGAAGGCGACCTGCACCCACGCTGATCGGAGTGCCACGGGGTGCTCTAAACATTATTCTGTGAGTCTTTTGTTCTGTTTAAATGTTTAATAAAACGTTCATTTAATTGAAGACTGTAACTGACGCCCTGCTATCATTTTACCCCACGCATCCCCGTTTCCTGAATCGGGGAGGGGGGAGGATTGGAACGTGTGAGGGAAGGGGAACCGCCAGCAATTACTTTGCCCGCAAGCAGCTGATTATACGTTGCCACGGGAAGTACCACGGACGGGTCCATCAGACAACCCCACATTATTCTCTCCCAGGATTGAGCTTACACACGGCCGTGTAAGTAGTGTATTATTATTTTTTCTAAACCCCCCCCTTCCATCTGAACAACATTTGGGCTAAGAAGTGGATACCAGGAACAAGATACCCTTACACATATGTGCTCACACAGGGCCGTGTGAGTATTGGATTACCATATACTGTCATTTCGTCACCCCACCTTTATTAAACAGCTAGATATGCTATGAAGTCATCTTAGTAATGTTAATATAGGTCCATCTAATCCTTTGCTCCCCCTTTTTTCCTTTTCGTTCTCCTATACCTTGAGGGTTTGGATACCCCTCTCTGGGGTCGAGCAGAGGAATTCATCGCAAGCCACGGATTGCACTGTGAATGACTACATCCATTGGTTTTGGGATAAGTATTTTACTTTATTCTCTACCCTGTACTAATACCCTAAGGTAAGCGCCCGGTTTTTTGCCTGCAATTCCCCCTGGATTACAACTGGAGAGTGACGATTTGTGGGACTAGTGAAACCAGTCCCCACCAGCTGGGTTTGAGCAGTGGGTTTGAACTTTATAATATTATTTGCACGTTATTTGATCACGTCACTATTGTCTAACAATCAATCGATTATACTTAAAATTCACTGTATAACACAAGTGTACACTAATAGAGTTAGCGCCATTTCCTTCACTTTCACTTAGCATTAACATGGCATTAACATGGCATTAAACTAACTTAACACACACATTAGGTAACGCTATATTCATTGAAGCCAATAATGTTTACATTTTTACTCCCGTTAAAATTGTTGCGCTCATTTTTATTCCTGGTATGTAAAATGTGATGCAAATTAGCTCATTAATTAGGACCTAAATCATGTTCATTCCAGATTCACTAAGCAGCGATACGGTTGACACTAGAAAAGATCGTTCAACTACTAAAGTTTGGCATTATTGACAAGTCTGGAAAAACATATAAACCGGTGCCTTAGAAACAAAGTCCAAATAGATGTCCAAATAGGCTGCTAGATGAACAGCGTGGAATCCTTATAGAGAGATAAGATCTTGTAGATCTAGACCAGCTTGGAAATTCTGTGGATGGCGTCACGTAACATGTAAAGTGAAACACAAAAATAATTGATAGTGTATACTGTTAATAGTATATTTCATAGACATATACAATTACAGACCACAAACGTACACACATAAAACTGGAACAACACTTAACATACACCACACAAACAGACACAGGCAGCTGGAAACAATTAAACTGATTTAATAAAATATAATATCAATAAAAATCAATAGATAAGAGGAGAAAACATCTTGTAGGCGATCTGGTGGTAAAACCAGAATCCTACTTACAGCACAGTAATGATAATAAGTGTGGTAGTCCAACAATAGAGCTGATGAAGGAGAAGTGAAGCACTTGAGAAAGAGCGGGTAGCTCGAAACACGTTGGTGGGGGCCTTAGGGCTCGTTTTTTGTACCTATGCACTGATCCATTAAAACGGCTTTTATTTTTGGGACCCACTCTCTGGTAGTTCTTTTGTTTCAGTAGTGCTCCACTTCTCCTTCATCAGCTCTATTGGACTTTGCGGAGTACCAGAAGCACACACCTGTGGAGGCATATCTCACCGGAGATCAACCAACAGTGAGTTATTCCACTCTTTCCATACACCCCAGTTATCCACATCGATGCTTTATGCCTGGACACTAGCAAGTGTGAGTTCTCACTAATCAAGAGGTGGAACTCTATCTAGTTTATCGGTATATAGTGGATCTGGTGTATTCATCATTTATGGTTGGTCACATCAATTACGTGGGACACTCCAAGGATACATTATATAGCATTTATGCTATCATGAGCTTATATAGCTTTTGCGATCTATGTTGAGCACCATACAGCTTTTTGTCTTTCGTGTAGTCCAATAATAGCAAAGCAGCTCCTGCCCTTTCCTCCGTCGCTGTGGGGGTGGGGGGGGGGGGTTCTGCAGCACGTCCCATCCTTTTTGTTGTATTTTTGACAAGTCTGCACTGGTTGTGCACTGAGCTCTGTCTGTGTTTCATGTTCTGTCTGTGGTTTTAAATATATATTGCCATGCTCAGTAGCTCTCCTCTGTGACACTTATATGCTTATATATATGTTGTGGTTATTTTGGAGGTTCAATATGAGCTTGCAGGTGTCCTGTATGTTTTACAGTTCCAGTATAGGTAATGTTCCCAGCTAAATGAAGAGCTGTGTTAAAATGTGAGAATACCCTGAAATGGACACACTTATTAATAATTCTTCAACAGCTATTATCACAAAGTAAGGAAAATACAAAATTATATTATATTACAGTCCAGGGTGTTTCCATGGACTGAGATATCAAAACTGCAGTCAAGCAGGCTTTCAAACGCTCTTAACGAGACAGGTAGAAGCTGCTTCAGATTAACCCGCTCCCTGCTGTACTCAACAGGTAGAGATAGGCTTTCCTTGTGTAACACCGATATCCCCCCGGCGGCAGGAGATAGGGTTTACAGGGTTAGTTGGTGTAATTTATAGTCTCTAATAATCTCTAGTCACTCTCCCTGACAGGGTTGAGACCTGCACATAGAGTGTTAGTTTAGTGGATTTTACCTTTATCTTCTCAGGGTATCTTTTCCTTCATGGGTTCAGGCCCAGGATGTTAGGAGGAATGGTAATGCCAGGAACTTTTCAACAGGATTCTTTATTGAGGGTACCACATCTTCCAGCATACACTATCACAGGTTCTTGCATGCATCTCTCACTACCACCATGGGTAGGACTGGACTCAGGATCGGTTTCCCCCTTTTCCTGGGGAAAACGCGCAGACCTTAGGAGGAGTCATCTTCACTCCTGATGATAGGGATGAACTAAATCCTTACCCCTAGGGGGTAAGGCAGAGCAGACTGCACTCACTCCCTAAGAAGCACTGCACAGCCCACAACCACAGTAATTTGGAGGAACCCGCATCTTTATACAGGAGGAGGGGCCAAGCTATTCTGTCCCGGTAACAGGGAAGAATCAAATGTAGCAAGGCCATCTGTGACGGGAGGGCATAACCAGGCTATCTAATAAAGGTTAAGCCCTCTGGTTACCCCTAAAACTGTGGGGTCCTGGTAGCTACATAAGCACCATAAGTCAGGGACCCGGGATAATACATGCTGAAAATAAAGTGACCCTGCTTTTTTCTGTTTTCATGTTTCCTTGGCCCTAGAACTGGGAGATTTCTTGTGTGTCAGTTTTAAGGGGGATTTTTGGGTAGAAATACAATAATTTTGTTTGCAGGAGTTCGGGGGTCGAAGTTAACGGTAGTCCTTTAATTCTCCTCGGTGAGCAGACATGATTTGCTGGTACATGGGGTGAATTACACCTGGACAACCCAGTTTCCACCAGACTCCTGGATTTCGAGCCCAAATATCCCAAATCCATTTCCCGTATAAGTATAAGGTTCCCCAAAGTGTAAATATTATTAAAGTGTACTTTATAAGTGTAGCCCTTTTTCTGACGCCTCCCAAAGGGACTACTGGTCACTGTACACAACCTGCGGCTCCAGGAAATCTGAGCCTCCGCTAGCTGGGAGCCTGGGGTAACTATTCTAGCGCATCGCCTCCACTTACCCAGGATCCCCGTTATGCAAGATTCCCCCGGGCAAGAAACATACCACCACAGTGCATGCAACCAAGTTTTACTATGCAATCATACCTTATACTCTATATGACATCACACATAACATATTCTTATACTATAATGCTAGTCTTGGCAGCAATACCTAAAACCGTTATAACTGCTACGGTCCTTATACAATAGTGGCTCGGCCACACCTCTACGGAATATTGTCCTGTACAATAGTAGCTCAGCCACGCTCTTATAGAGTATTGCCCTTGTATTGTATTATGTGGTATAGGCTCAGTCCTCTAGCCAGTCGCTAGTGTCCCTAAAGAGTTTAGCCTAAGGCGGGATCAGAACCTGATGACCGGTGTTGGTGCACTTGTTGTTACAATGTACCTTCCAATCACGGTGGTGACCGGTACCTCTTCACAAAGGATCCGATGCCTCCGACCCTTGACCTCCAGATGTCGCGGTGTCCAGCCGTCTGGTCCCAGATGACTGCAACCGGCCGCCACTCTGTGCTTTGTCCCTAACTAATGTATAGTAGGGTGACAATCACTTTCACTACAGGGCATCCCTGCAGTACAGCAGCCTACTGTGACACAGGGGATGCTCCTATGGGCCTGAGGGTATAGCTGGCCTATGCAGGCGGGTCACGGACCCCCTGCACTCACACTACCTCCTTCAGCTCCGTCCAGATCTCCTCTGACTAGCGTGGTATCTTCCCTTTCCTGCTCCCGTCATTCTAGCCTTCTGATTGGTTCTTTACATCAGGCGACTGCCCAGGAGCTCATGGGAGTTGTAGTTTCTCCACGGAGCCTCTCTGCCTTAATCTGCACAGACACACAGCTATTGCATCCGCCACTGCCTGTCTCACTCTGCTCTGACACACTGCAACACTGTTGCAGACACTCCACAGGCCTCTCACTGAACAGAGTCAAACACCAACTGAACACACATATGAGGTTCCTACCACATCCTTACATAAGGTTTTAGACATTTGCTATAAGACTCTATACAGTAAGCCAGGGCATCAGTATAGACGCCGGCATGTCTGTATAGAGTCCGTAGTTAAAGAGGAGAGGATGTCCAGAGGTGAGAAGACCGGTTGGTGGGCGAGGAAGGGCGAATTGTCAAGTCCACAGAACAAAGGACACCCTGTGGGAACACCTTTTGTATCTGCCAGACTTGGTGGAGCCTACCCAGCGGGTGGCAATATGTTATCTGGGGGAGATACATCTCGTAGGCCGCTTCTCCCATTGGCTAAATCATATTTTCCGCTCACCCTTGTAAAGCTTTCAGACAGGGGAAAGAGACCCCAAATCCCTTTGTGATTGCCTGAAAATATGCTAGCCACCCCCACACAGGCCAGTAACTGCCGGCCCTACAAACAAGAAGTCATCCAGGTAGTGAATAACTTCCATACTCGACGATTTCTTTTTACCACTCATTCCAGAAATGTACTAAAGGATTCAAAATAAAAACATGAACTGGAGTAACCCATGAACAAACACAAATCAACAAATATTTCTCCCTCAAAAAAATAGCCCAATAAATGAAAACAGCAAGGATTCAATATTGGCCTTGGCAATAATTGAACACGGAGCGCAATCCCTAACCAGATTCACTGCCCTGTCAAAAGACGCATAGATCACCCAACACAGATCCCTGTCAATGGAAAAATTTACTAACGTTCCCTCCAAGTTAGATTGCTGGTGGATCAAGCCCCTGGTCCTTTATTGGGCACCATCCCCAATGGAGACACCCTCATCTCTGGCAAGTGGGAGCTTTAAGTGGGCCAACCATCTGCACCCTCTCTCCCCAGCTTGGCCCTGACTTCCCCCGGATGTTCCCTAACCGATCTCAAATTCCTCATGGAAGACTGAACGCACTCTTCCCTGAACAGAATCCAAAACCAATGTGAAAATTGACTCCCCAGAAGCATGGCCACCACCTTATTAGGATAGTGGTAAAGCCAATAATCCAGCATGTCTACCCATACCAGTGTTGTCACTCTTCCTAGCAGCCTCCTTTCCTTTCAACCCTCCCTGATTAACCTTCCTCTTCTGTAAGCATCTGGACGTGTCGTGACCTTCCACCGAGGACATGATAAATACAGGATGCTCCCCACTTGCACTTCCTTTTATTGAAAGCCAAATATTCTCTCAGCTTATAAGCGACCGACTGCCCTGAGTATTGGCAAAGTACTGAAAGGGAGACGGACACTGTGGCATCAAAAGCGACATCCATAAATCCATGTCCTTTAATCCCACTTTCCATGTTTTCTAACGGCAATTCTCTATTTGACACCTTCATTGTACTTCCCCCTAAACTTTATAAGCCTCCCTGATCATGTATAGATACTTAAAAAGCAACACACTAAGTCGTGTTCCCCGATTCCTTACAGCAGGGGGGCGCAAACTTTTTTCCCTGCGCCCCCTACCGGCGGTCCCTTCACTCCCGCGGCCCCCCTAACTGCCACTCACCTGCGCTCCGGCGTCATGACGTCACGTTGCCATAGCGACGCAGGAAGGAAGCCACCGGAGCCTAGGTAAGTGAAGGTTTACAGAGGCCCTTTAGCTCCCCCGGCACTTAATTTAAGTGCCTTCGGGAAGCGCGCGGGGCCTCTGTAAACCCCACGCCCCCCCCCCGCCAGCAGTCTCACGCCCCCCCTGGGGCTCGCGCCCCCCAATTTGCGCACCGCTGCCTTACAGTACCTTCCCCTCTGTACTTAAGGAGATGCACAGCTAAATTATTTCAGTTGTCTCTACCCTTGAGAGAGACAGGTACTCACACTTGTATCTTGCATTGGCACCCACTGTCCTCTCCCCTTGGGGGAGAGTGAGTGATACCATTCCCCTGGTTCTACTAGAGAACCAGGAAAGAGTAAGTACTTTCTCAGGTGCCCTTGGCCTGGGGTGTAGGTCCAGGGACCATCCAGATGCTAAAGACCTGTTGAACTGTAAGTAGCAGAGATCAGTGTTGTACTGTGTATGCAGAGGAGCAATAAACCAGTTCCAGTTAATCATACTCTGCAATACTCCAGCAATCTTTCTGGTGGGAGTGGAGTACGTTCTTCTGTGGGAAATTGCCTTCACACTACTGAAGCCTGCAGCAGATGGAGATGCTGCACCAGAATAGATAAAGACCAGTGATGTACTCCAGAAGCCTGTCCAGACGTCCCCAACAACAACGTCCCCAACACCACCGGTGGAACATCCCTTGAGCCAAAAGTTAGTCAGCAATACACACCATGTAATGGCAGAATCTCCCAGAGGGTGGGGGAAACTGTGTTACACCTTGTACAATTTATTGCTAGGTCACATGGATATCATCATTGTGAGGATTCGCCATCCTGGCGGTCTCCTCACCCCAACAAGCCTTCCATGACAGACACCCAGGATGCGCGGTCTCGTGGTCACAGTACGTGAGCACGAGCAGAGCTTGCGTGGCCTGATCCCTCATCCGCGGATTCGGACCCCGCCTCCCGCTCTGACGCATGATGGGTGCGTTCGGCCAGCCTCTCTGCTGACGCACGGAACAAGCCTCGCCTCCGCTCTGGTGATGGACAGGACCGGCATGGGAGTGACGTGCGCTCTCGGCTCCGCCCCCTGACCTCTGTGATACACGCAGGTCGACACGCGACTGATCCATCCCCTTCTTGCCCTAAGGTCACTCAGAATCGGCGTGGGAGTGACACGCGCTCCAGGCTCCGCTCTCGGACCTCCAGGACGTGCGCAGGACGGTGCGCGAGCAGTCCCGCTCCCATCCCCGATTAGGCTGCATCATAGGGCCCACCTGTGTGCACCAGCAGTCTATCGGTGCTTACTTCCTGGTTCCGCCCTTGCTGGCTATTGGAGGCTCCGCCTTTATATACCTTCAGTCTGCTCTCATTCCTTGCTGAGCATAGTCAAGTGTGACGCCATGCCTTGCTGCATTCCTGTTCCTGAGACCTTGCCCTGCCCTGCCTTGCCTGCCTGTTAACCTCTTGTTGCCGGAACCCTGCTAGTACCTTGGACTCCGCTTCTCTCCACTCCTGATCCGGCTTGTATGACCATTCTCCTGTCTCCAGTCCTGACCTGCTAAGTACTCCCAACAATCCGATATTCTCCTACCCTGAACCTGGCTATGTACCCCGACAATCCGCTACTCTCCAATCCTGAACCTGGCTACGCACTCTGACGATCCGCAACTCTCCGCTCCTGAACCTGGCAAGTACTTTAACTATTCTCCAATGTGTAATCCTGACCTGGCTTGAATTGACTACTCTACATCCTAGGCGCGCCTGCCTAGCTGTGGGTCGGCGTTAACCAATTCCCTACCTCAACATCCCCGTCGCACTTCGTTTGTGGTGAGCTACGCGTTACAATCATCTGTGTGGTGGCCCTGCCTAGTTTATCTCAAAATCATGCTTTATGAGGAGAACTCTGAGGAGTGTGTGGGAGTCAATGTTTTATTTTGGATCTGTAAATATTTTCTATTTCAATTTCAAATTAAGAAGTGTGCCTTGTGCAAACACAATATGTTTGTACACTTTTTGGCAAGCTGTACAATATTCCTTATTTTTGTTTTGTAAAAAAAAACCGTGAAAGCAGACAAAAGCCTTTTCTGAAAGTGCATAATTTGAGGTTTTTAAAAAAAGCTTGAATAATATCTATAGAAATGTTTTCAAAGAATTGCACTTACAAGTAAAGAATTGGTAAATGACCAAATATGTTGTCCTTCTTCCTTCCTCCATTGTATCGCCAACTTCTGCCTCAAGTTCCTGTTTCCTCAGGTTCATGATTTTCTATCCCAACTGGCATTCCCCTAATCACAGCTACGTTGTGGAAAAAACAGCACATTAATACAATTTCACACACTACAGCTGGAGCATCAAGAAATGCTCCACCAGATCTGTCAAGGCATGTGAATCGACTTTTCTGATGTGCACTTTATAACAGACATGGTGAAAGCATGGTACAGAGATATAGGTAGCTGGTGCTTCAAGGGTTAATTATATCCCTATAATATATGATGCTCCGCTAGGACCACCCAATGTGTAATAAATATACTGATATAATGATTTATTCAATAAATGGATCATGACTGACCCTTTGGAAAGCAGCAGTACAATGCACGTCCGTTGTACTGCTGCTTTCCTAGGGGTCAGTCATGATCCATTTATTGAATAAATAATTTTTATTTTAAGTAGCCATGTTTAAAAATGGTATACAGTTCTCTCTCATGCTGGCAGTAAACCTGGTAAGTATACAGGATTGCCAGCATCAATCATGGAGGTTTGCCCTCACACCCTGGTGAGGTGTCATATGTACATGAGGGGAGTGGTAACAGACCTTGTGTCCATTGTTAGTGACACAGGAGGTGGAGCTATTCCCTTGTTATATAAGACACAGCACTGCCCAAAGTTAGGTGTCTATGTTGAAGGTCAAGTGTGTTAACTAAGAGTTCAAGAGAGTGGTTCTACAGCAAGTAGTCAGACCTGCAGCAGTAAGGCTGGCAGGGCCTACACTGTGTCCAGGAACCTGGCACAGGTGGTGATCTCCCTGAGGGGAGAGGTGATCCAACTCCATTGGGATGGCAGATCTTCTGAAAGGAGAGTGCTGTACAAGATGAGCGGCTAAGCTGTTTGCTGTGAGGGGCAGTCTGCCTATACATCAATAAAGATGCCCTTGTTCACAAGAACCCACATGTGTGAGTGTGAAGTTACTCCACAGAGGAAGGCACCACAGAGGAGTTCCTCATCAGAACCATCTCCTTGCGGACGCAGAGATCCTGATGAGGTGGAGGCGCTGCAGTGAATGTAGGTAGGACTCACGCACACTACCTCAGCTGCCTGTCTGGGTTGACATTCCCCAAACATCATCATGCGGGAGACTCAGGAGTTCTGTTGCCAACAGGTGCACCACCAGACACAACCATGTAATGGGGACCGGTTAGACCACAGGAGCCAATGTGAGATTGGGTGGGTCAGGAAGGTCCAGAAAAACCGTTACATTTACTTGTGAGCCACCTCCTGCTTTTTGGCAGTGCGCTGCCTCTTCTTCATTTTTGATGGTGAAATCATGGGCCTAGTTGTAGCATATCTCCATGGGTCAGAAAAAAGAATGGTGTAAAACAGCGCTAATATATAGATTAAAACACTTATGTGTTAAAAAACTGGCAGCCAGGTAAAAACTGACAGTACAGTCAGTCAAAGCACAAATAGAAAAAAAGGTGAAACGGCGCCACAGTGAATATGAAAACCAAACCAATAAAATGTAATGTCCAAATGGAGTCCTATTAAAGTTGGTATTCAAGGATTCTCACGTCAACGATATAATATGTGAAAAGAAGAAGAAAAACAAATTATGGTGCAGTAAATCAAACAAGGGGGTGAAAAGTGGGAACTGAACACACAAGACAAAACAGGACATACAAAACAAGATAAACACACGTGAAACGTAACACTAGCACAGGCCTATTAATAAAGAAAAGCTGTTTAATAAGTGGTGGAGGGTGAATGAGACACGCATCCGGAGGGGCAAAATTACAAACCCTACTCACAAGATGCCAGATAAAACAAGCAGCGAATTGGGGACATGCAGCTGGGTTCCAAGATGGCGACCGGGATCCTCTACTGCGTCCTCACGTGACAGGGTGAAAGCCTGAATCCTCCAGTGATACGACTTCCGGACGGATGTGACGTCACGTCCGCTGGAGATCCACACCGGACGTTCTTAGAGCTAGTCCCCACTGGTGAGCCGCAATGTCCATCATAAATCAGCCGTTGACTTAAAATCGTCAGATACACACTTCTCCAAACCTGAACAGCACTAAAAACACTGGAAACTTCCCGACGCGTTTCGTACGCATGCGCGTACTTCTCAAGGGATGACATGGCGATTTTAAGTCAAGCGGCTGATTTATGAGGACATTGCGGCTCACCATGGAGACTAGTGCTCTAGAACGTCCGGTGTGGATCTCCAGCGGACGTGACGTCACATCATCGGAAGTCGTATCACTTGAGGGATCAGGCTTTCACCCCTGTCACGTGAGGACGCCATAGAGAGGATCCCGGTCGCCATCTTGGAAGCCCAGCTGCCTGTCCCCAGTTCGCTGCTGTTTATCTGGCACTTGTGAGTAGGGTTGTAATTTTGCCCTCTGGATGCGTGTCTCATTCACCCTCACCTATTAAATCAGCTTTGTTTATTAATAGGCCGTTGCTAGTGTTACGTTTCACGTGTGTGTTTGTCTGTTTGTATGTCCTGTTTGTCTTGTGTGTTCAGTCCCATCTTTTCACCCCCTTGTTTGATTTACTGCACCATAAGTGTTTTCTTCTTCTTTTCACAATTATATCGTTGACGTGAGAATCCTTGAATACCAACTTTAATAGGACTCCATTTGGACATTACATTTTATTGGTTTGGTTTTCATATTCACTGTGGCGTCGGTTCACCTTTTTTTCTATATCTCCATGGGTGTGACTGGAATGGACAGTGGTGTTAAGAACAAGGCCTTAGGGGGTAGTCACTATGACCTGCAAAGAAATGAGGGGAAACCGGAGCTTAATTGTGGGGCAAATAGTACAAATAGGTAGTAAGGTGTAATATTTGAAAATGAAATACCAATATGTCATTCCTACTGATAACCCATTACAATTGTTGTTGACTAGCCTTCCGTTGGTCAGAAATGTTGAAGTGGTAAAATATGAAGGAATTGTGGGTTTGCCAGCAGATTTAAGAAGTAAAGTATCACAAATGTTCAGGAAAATAATGTAATGGTACAGTTTCCTGTTTCTATAAATGGCTTCATCCATGGCCATTTAACGTTTGAACGCCAAATTGAGCTCTTTTAAATAAACTAGGCATAGACATGCCTCCACTTCACCTGCCAATTTAGATTAACGTTCCTTAAGCAAACAGTACACTATGCACCTACAGTATTTTTGGCCAACTCTAAATTGGTGTCCAATTCTAACAAGGCGCAAACTGCAATTGAGTTTTTATGCTACATCTCCACTGTTGGCCAACTCTAAATTGTCACCCCTATAGCACATTCTAATGAAAGTACAATGTAGTGCTTTAGAGGTATAGTTTATCCTAGGCCCTAAATGAACCATTTTAGGTTATATGTGGCAAAAGTTTAAATCTGAGGGCTTGATGTCTTTAATAGACCAGGTACATACATTACATTTTGTTTTAAAGTTTGCTTGTTCCTCTCTTTTGAGGAATGTCAAAGTGTGTTAAACAAAACTTTGCATAGACAGAGTCTCATCACCTTCCATTCTCTCTTTGTTATGTTAAATTGCCCACTGACAAGAATAAAATGGACCAGGGGTAGCTTAATTGACAAACACTCTCCTTAAAAAGTCCCATGATGCAAAGAAAACATTTCTTAATTTAAAAAGAAGCAAAAAGAGCCAAATCTTTTCATTCAGTAAGATTACATATGTTTGAGGAAGCCCATGACAATGGTAAACTGTTTACAAAATGTTCTACTAAGCGGCATTGCACCTTTCAGGCTTATCATCATTAAGTAAAAATTGCCTTCGGCCTTTTCTGATGCTGTTGTTTTGGTGACCTGATAGAATCCAACAGAATTATAATTATGTGGATTTCATTACGGCGGATTTCATATTTTACTAGGAAATCTATTTTGCTCCACTTGCATTGTATTTGGTGCAGATAGGAACCATTTTCTTCTTTCTAGCTTGAAATAAAAATAAATAATAGCTTTGAATATGTATTATCTTACCAGAAAGAAATTAAGTTTTATAAAGAAAGGCAACTTTTTGTATGTAAATGTAACCTTTTTACGATCCCATTGTAAGGAATCCACACCTCAGTTTACTGCTTACCTTGCCTTGCAGACCTGTGCAGTCCTGGAACACTCCCTCTGGTATCTACAGCAGCTGTGCAAGCTATGACTGCAGCCCCAGCCTGGGATCAGTCATTAGAGCAATGCTGTCACACCCCCCTTCTGCTATTGGCTCTCTGACCTTTAAATACTGCATTCCCCCCACAATGCTTCTCTGCCGAGCATAATCCTTCTTGGATGTTACCTATGTTTTGCCACAAGCCTCCTGGCTTGTTATCTCTCGTTACTAATCTCTGTTGATTATTGTTCCAGTTCGTTGTTCTCGTTCCTGTTCCCTCGTAACCTGCAGATTCTTCGCTGAGGCCTGTGTTCCTGGTTTCCAGAAGCCTCCTGTTCCTCTCTTCACAGAGGCCTGTGTCGCCTGCCTGGACTCAGCAACCTGCTGCATACACCTCTTGCAGAGGTTGCTGTTTTGACTCCGTGGCCTGCTGCTCTTTCTCCCTTCGCAGAGGCCAGCTTAAACTCCCGCGCTGAAGTACCTCAGAGACCTGCTGTGTGCTATCTCCCTGGAGCCCGCAACCTGCTGCTTCTACCCTTAGTAGAGGTTGCTGTTTGGACCCCGTGGCCTGCTGCTCTTTCTCCCTTCGCAGAGGCCAGATTGAACTCTTGCGCTGAAGCACTGGTTTACCGGTGCTGCCTGGCGATGTGCCCACTCCGGTATGTCTTCCCTCTCCTAGACTGGTGCCATGGGCACCACTCGCGCAAACTCCATTCCCGACCTGCAGCGATTTTGCTGAAGCAGGAGGACCTGCTTGATTTCCTGTTGCCGACTCCCTACTTGGACTACGACTACCCGGACTCTCCTATCCCGACTCTGGCTCGTCCAACAACTACGCTGTTCTCTCCAGTCCTGAACCCGGCCTGTTTGACTATGAACTTCGCACTCCGGACCAGTCTGCGTGGTCTAAGGTCGGTGATTTCATAACCCAGCCTCAGCCACACGGTCCGGCCCTTGTTTGTGGCAAGCACAACCGTAACACCCATGCATGATAAGCATTTTTAGGGCCATATTTATGGTTTCACTCCATAAGACACCTTCAGATGCCAGAAGACACCTTTTCTTGAAAACACTTCATAGCCCATTCACCTCAAATGAATAGGCCATCCAGTATTACGGTGCTGCAAGCTGTTTTTGGTAGTATGAGTAAATATGACTCTTTGTCACAAATGTATCCATTCCTTTAGGTGACTCTTCATCTGTATTTCACTTAGAGCCAAACACATATTCAGTATAGATCTATAGTCAATTTAAAATAAAAGGGAACTATAATGCAGTGCAGGCGTAAAAGCACCAGACATATACAGTAAACAGTACAAGTAAATATAAAGATCCACCTTAAGACACACTTGCTTAAAGAAGCATATGAGTAACACCGTGGCTAATACTATACACGATACATAAAGTTTGGCCCCCTGCAGACGCACTTACTTGAATGCCCTCCTACTGTCTCTGTATGTTCTCCCCACCAATTAGATTGTAAGCTCCCCGGAGCAGGGACTCCTCTTCCGAAATGTTACTTTTATGTCTGAAGCACTTATTCCCACGATCTGTTATTTGTATTATTTGTTATTTATATGATTGTCACGTGTATTACTAATGTGAAGCACTATGTACACTAATAGCGCTATATAAATAAAGACATACATAAAGACATACATAAAAGTAAATAAAATCTCCCCCCAAATTTCACAATCTTACAAGTGTCACCTGCCCAGCAATTAAAGTCTCACACAATTTCAGTTTGTTACAGAAACCAGCAATCAGTGAGATTTGGGAGAAATTGAGACCTTTTTGACATTTTGTTACTAAGTAACTGCATTACATGTCTATTTTGATCATACAATGTGTTCATCCATCGGAAAAGGCCTATTAGCACATTTTATCCTGCAGGTCCCTGTGACTCACACAGCTTCTTTGTTCAGTTGCTAAGTGCTTCTCATTTGAATTGCTGCTGATTTTTGTCCACACACATGCAGTATTTGTTTCCAGGCCCATTTGCCCCAGACACAAATTCCTACAGAACCTCCAAACAGCAGATATTTTGTTCTGTAACCCCTTCCTTCCTAACAGCTGCAGGATGTGCTCCCGGCTTGCTATTAGGGCAATGGTTGTAAGCATTAATAATGTCAAATATTAATAGGATGCACATGCACCCTACATTGTGGTGGGAAAGATCTGAGCCAGTGCACTGGTAGGAAAAACATGAGAAACAAGTTTACTCCGGTGATGTTTCTTTAAAACAAATTGGAGATACTGGCAGTATTTCAGCATAATAATAAAAGCTACTTATTATTGTACAGAGTTTAAACCATTAAGACCAAAAGGTGCTTGTATGAATCTGACTGTCTTTACAGCACCATTTCAAGAGTCCCAAGGGCTAACTTCAAGATATGCAAGACATTTTGGGGCCTATTCACTAAACAGTGATAAGTGGCTTAATGCACGATAAATGCCCTTAAAAGCATGATATTGCCTGCTTTGCTATTCACTAAACAGTGATAACAGTGCAGTTTCGCACAATAACGTATTTTTAATGACCTTAAACACTTTGAGACAAAAAAGTAATCCGACAAGGCAAAAGAGCCCACAATCGCTTTTTTTTGCCAGAAATTGCTATTTACTAAACAGTGATAAGCTTATCGAACTTTAAAATCTTGCAATATTTTGTTGCCAGCTAAAGATTGGTGCTAAAGATATTGCAAGATGCAACAAAGCCTTTAATTTAATTTTTACTGCACATGATTGATACCAGAGACCCGTGGGGACCCCCTAGAGGTCCCTGTGGGCCCCCAGGGGGTGCCCATCAGTCCCTGGGGGTGTCCATGAGTCTCTGGAGGTCCACGCGGGTCACTAGGGGATATGGATAATGGAAATGGATAATAGTGCATTTGTATAAAACCAGCCAGCATAAAGTAATTAAAACTTGTACTTACCCCTGCCAGGATGAAGGCCGCCCTCGTCTTCCTACACGTATTCTCTATCCTCCATTGGCAGGAACATAACAATAAAAATACAAACTAATGGCCCCTAACCCCTTAATCTCCTTAGCGGTTAGTAACCGCTAAAGTAATTAAGGAGTTAACCACCCTCCCCCATTACCCACCACGGAGGCCTAACCACCCTCCCCAGGGCAACTACCCCCACCTTTCTACCCATTGATTGGCACAGTTTTAAAGCATGCCTATGTAATATGGGCATGCTTTGCCACTATAGCAATTAATGGGCAAGCTAAAAAAAAACAAGCATCAAAAAGACATAACAATAAAATTAAACCAAAGACCAAAAATAAACCACAATAAAAAAACCAAAGACCAAAAAATAAACCATAATTATAAAAACCAAACACCAAAATTAAACCATAGTTAAAAAAAGCAAACACTAAAAAAACACAAGAAACCAAAAAAGCAAACAACAAAAAAACACAAGAAACCAAAAAAGCAAACAACAAAAAACACAAGAATTTAAAAGAAGCAATCACCCAAAATAAATAAGAATAAAAAAATTAAACTAAAAACACAATAATTAAACAAACCAACCAACAAAAATGCATACCAATGAAATAAAAACAAGCATTTGCCAAAACATACATTGATTGTCACTGTATTTATCGATAGCCCTAAAGGGACATAGATAAAGACATTGGCAGTCAATGGCCAACCAAAGAAATAAAAAATACCATAAACATACCTGAAAAATAAAAATGACTGACATACATTCAATGTTTTTCTTACTTTTTGATGTCTTCACCCTCCGATTCCGGATGCATCAGGAAGCTCTCGATCCGCGATGCAATGCTCCTCAACTTCTGGTAACTTATTTTATTCTATCTTCAGTCTTCTCTTCTGTATTTGTAATACATTGTAATCCATTGGCGGATTTGGTCACATCACCTTCTTGAAGAGAGCTGTGACGTCACATTTCAATGTCAAATTATATACCTCCAATCCGATTGGATGGTGTACCATGTGACACTTTTTAAAGGCTGTGACATCATGTAAAGGGAGGGAAGCAAGCCAATCAGGAAGGCTGTGCTTCCCTCCCTTTAAGATGATGTCACCAAAAACAAGATGGGTGCCATCACATGTTACTCCAAGAATTCGGATTGTGAGATATACCAATCTGATTGGTTGGAGTAAACCATGTGACAGCTTCTATTTTTTTTAAATATATAATTTAAATTTGATTTAAAACATAATTTTACATACAAGGACCAACAATTACACATTACAAGTAAATCACAGATCTACAGCAATAAGGAAAAAAAAGAATAAGGAAGGGGGTACACACCGTGGGGAGGGAGGGATGGGGGTGGGGGCTTTCTAGTTTGTAAGATGTCCTCTCTTTCGTTATCAATTTCCCAACTGGGCATTACTGTGAGGGCTATGCTTAAGCGAGGTTACCATAGCTTCTATTTTTTTAAGGATGTGATGTTGTTTTCTATCGATGATGTCACATCCTTTGAAACAATGAAATCTGTCTATTTCACTAGGCGAACAGCTGTCATTCGCTGATATTTGGTAATGTTTAAGCTGCTCTATTTCTTTTTTCCCCTCAAACAGTTGATATTTGTTTTATGAATAACATAATAGAAGGGGATGGATATAGAAAAAAGAAAAGGGGGGGGGTAGATAACAGAACCCCAACGATACACTTATCAAACAATACTGGTAACTTTAACAATACTAAAAGAAAACTAAAAGGAGAGAGGGAGAGATTAATGATTTCAATCTCTAATTTTCTTGGTTTTCTGGTTTTATAATATAATTTGGTTTATAACGTTAGAACAATTATTCCATTGTGGGATCATATTATTAATTATTAATTTATAATATCTTCCAAATGTTTTAAATTTGTATATCTTGTATTGACGCTATATCTTCTGAAAAGGCACTCAGCCAGAGATTCCAGATTTTTTCAAATCTCTCTGTCGTGTTCTTCATAAATGCTGTTAATTTTTCCATTTCTGAAACATGTCGCACCTTTTCCTGAAAAACCTGATATGATGGTATATTTATTTGCTTCCATTGAAGTGCTATTGTGCACCTTCAGATACAGGCAAAAGTATCCGATCACTTGCCTGGGTAAAAGCTAAGACATCTCACAGTAAATGCCTCAACATTTCTGTGAGATTACTAATGGCCCATTGGATTAACACAGCAGGGGTACCTGCAATCCCAGTTTGAATGGGACTGCAGGGACTCCCCGCTGTGTTAATATGATGGGCCATTAATCTGGCTGCAGAAATCTCACAGAAATGTTGCAGTTTATTGGGAGATTGCCCCAGATTTTCCAAGGCAAGTGATCTAATACTGGGGAGGGAAACCTTGGGTGGAGGGGGGAAACAAGTGTGGTATTACCCCAGACCTTTGCTCGGATGGACATGGACTATGGCGGGTTCAAGAACTACCTCTGGGACGTTATCTGCCGGAAACTGTCTGTTTCACCCCAAAAGCCTCAGGTCTTTCAGGCTCGGCAATCCAATTCCCCATTGGATTGAAGCAGGGGGTCTCCAGAGCTACTTACCTGTGATGGTAGGGGGTACCCAGGCTATCAAACAAAGGTTTAAGCCATTTGGTTACCCCTGATCCGTGTGTTGGGTTTATAGAGTGTCAGCTCTTGAACCCAGTGTTGTATCTGCATAACCTGTAATTGTGCGGTAATAAAGTATTTTATGTGTTTTTACCTTTCCAGGAGTGCCAGCAAGCAGAGGTGGCGGTGGTATGAGTTTCATGGAGGGTTTTGCGGGGAAAGTGTTGGCAGATTGTGTCTAACTAGACAGGGCCCAGAGTGGCTGGTTCCCCTAAAAATGTACCCAGGAATCAGGTCAGATGCCTGGATGCATGTTCCCTGTAATATCTCCCCTTGAAAACGCATGTGCGACTCACCACAGGGTTTCCCTGCTTCAGCACAGACCAGAAAGGTAAAATGGGGCACAGGAATGTGAGGTGTCCCTGAAACAGTCAAGGGGTCCCTAGATTACTGGGGATACTCAGTAAAGGCCCTAGTCACCCAGAACCGGTATAGGAATTCTGAGGTACTCCAATCATTTAAGGTTATGAGGGGATTCTTAGAATCCGTATAAAGTTTATTATAAAGTGTGTGGAGAAAATGGCTAGGGGGAAATGATGTGCAGTTTCTTCTTCGATTCCCCATGACCAGAAAGACTTAGGATTGTTAAAGCGTATGTTTTATTAACAAAGTGTGTTAAGTACATGTATGCTTTGTGCACGGTAAAATGAGGCACAAGGATGAAAAGTGTTCCTGTAGCTGTGGGGATCCCCAGGTAACATAGGGGCTCAGGGGATACTCCAGCTAAGTTACAAAGCTGAGAGGTTTTGGTAAAATAACAGGTGAGGTTTTTACAGAGTGTTAGGGATAAGGCTAATGAGTTTAAAGTAAAAGTTCTCATTCGATCCCTCGCACCAGAAAAGACCTAGTTATTTTAGCCAAGTGTAAAAGCATATTTTATTAAAAGGTACATTTTATAAAGGTATAGTGTATATGTTAGATGCACTGTATATGAGCTGAGGGGTTTCAAAGTCACTGACCCCAGAGACCAGATGGCTACCAAGTTGGTGCCACTCTGTCTGCTCAGAGGTCGGGACTTTAAAGGCCCAGTTGGGCCAGAAGTGTGAGGAGCATTTGGGTGGGAGAGCTAAGTTAAGCACCCACATCCTCAGATCAAAGGGTCCACGTGACCTACCCAAGACTGGCAGGAGTCAATCACCGTGGGGGTGCATAGGGGGGAGCAGAGGCAGAGAGGAATATTTCACCTGCCCCTGGGGACACTCAGGTGGTTAAGAAACCCCGTTTAGTTGTTTCGGATTGGTTGCTAGGGAAATTTCTCCGGCTTCTTGACTGGGCAATAGTAATTTGGGAATGAAAGCGAAAGGTATTATAACCCCTTGCGCGCCTCAGATTTGGGAGTTGTCTAAGGTTCTCCAAGATTCACTCGACTTTTTAGATTCTCAGTATTCTAAGGGTTTTCCTTCTGCGGCCAGGAAGGAAAGGGGCTTCAGCAGAAAGCTGCCTGGATATTTTCTGTCCTGTTTTTGCAACTGTTCTCAGGAGAAAATCCTTAAGTAAGGATTCCCTGCACCTAGGAAAGTTAGGTGGTTATCCCAGTCCCATGTAAGTGTGCTTTTTCCTGTATTTTGTGTATCATTGTGTGTTTGCCTATTTTAATTGAATACATTAAAATGTATTTAATTACGTGTTTTGCTCAGTGAAATGATCCTGGTATAAAAGGTGTGGATTGCCTGGTCTCCCTTGACATTACCTCCCTATCTGGTACTTGTAACCACTTCACTCGGCTACCAGGGTTGATGCAATGGCATTTTTTTTTCAAACCTCCCGTGCCTTGCGGGCCAAGAGGAACATGTAATCGATCGCTTGCTCAGGGTTATTTAATTCAGTTCTTGCACAGCATTGTGGGCAATGTAGTCCTGGAATATGATTGACTGGGCAGTTACTAGATATAATTGGTGCACTGCTAGAGAGAGGGCGGGGCTCAAGAGCCAGAGCCTATCAGAAGGGGAACATTACATTACATTAGAAACATTAAAAAAAAGTCTCTAAAACATTTTTTTTTGTTCTTTTTAAATGCTACAAGTATTTTTTCATACTACAGAACTGATTTATTTAAAAAAACACACATGTAGGATATTGCTTGAACTGCTGCTTTAAAACCCAGCCAAAACTTAGCCAGAGCGACAACTGGCACCCATTATGGAGGTAAGTATCTCCTGAAGCAGCGGGTCCCTGGAGCTGAAATTAATGGGCTTCAGCTCCGGTGACCCCCTGCTTCAAATCTGTGACAATAAAAAAAAATTGAAACCATGAATTTCACATTCAAGTAACCCACCTTATGCTGTACTTCATGGATTAGCCGTACACTACACGGGGCAAATCGACATAACTCTCCCCAAAAATGTTCTAAACATCTTTGCAATTTAATTGATTTCTGTAATGCCTGAATGACACAGACCTGGCCAGTCCCCAATACTGAGGTGGGTAAGAGTATAACGCACACCCACAGCAGTGGGGGCGTGCCCGGAGTGTGGTGAGAAAGGGTTAACTTGATACTTGCTGTGTCCGGGGTGCCAGAAGTCCGAGGGTAGATATCCGAGAGCCGTAGGTCAGGGGCAGGAGAGAGCAGCGTAGTAAGGTCCAAAGCCGAGTCCAGGGAGTAGCGAGGCACACAAAGTCAATGAGAGCCAAGATCATATCCAAGGGTATCCAAAGGGGGCAGGGACAGGAACTAGAGCTGTAATACAGAAGAGAGCCAGGCATAGACGACCGAACAACCGGAGCCACAGAAGAACTATGCAGAGCGAGGAAGGAGAGGGCAGACTGGGGTTATATATGCAGGAGGACCAACGAGAGCAAGAGGTGGAGCGGAGGCCTGTCTGAGCAAGCCCAGGGATAGGTTCAGGTGCCCAGAGTGGGAGTCAGCCAGGTGTGTGGTGGACAGCCTGTAGCTGATGGGAGGCGGAGCCAGCGGTGCTGGAGGAATGGCAAAGATTATCGGGTGCACGCTCACCCTGTAAGGTTCCCGTGCGTGTGCCCCGGCCGCGTGTGGGAGGATGCGGCATGCGCCGCGGAGGAGCGGCATGGCGTCCGACCGGAGGAGGTAAGGAGCCAATGGGGAGGGGGTCTGGGACGAGTGGCCGCAGTGGGAGCCTGGATGACGGGGACCCGCTGAGATCCCTTACAGTACCCCCCCTTGAGGATCGGACTCCGGACGATCCACCCAAGGTTTGTGAGGAAATTTCTGACGAAATTGTTTAAGAAGAGCTGGGGCATGAATGTGATGACAAGGTACCCAGGAACGTTCCTCCGGACCATATCCCTTCCAATGAACGAGGAACTGAAGTTTGCCCCTAGAAAAACGTGAATCGAGAATGGAGTGAACCTCAAATTCTTGTTGCCCTTGTATTACGATGGGGTTGGGTCTATGAGAACGGTCCGGAAAATGTACATTCTGAATGAAGGGTTTCAGAAGGGAAACGTGGAACACTGAGGGTATCTTCATGGTGGGAGGTAGCGAAAGTCGATAGGCTCGCTACTGGATTGATCCGTTCGAGGACCTTGAAGGGACCCAAGGATCTGGGCGCCAGCTTCTGAGAAGGTGTTTTAAGTTTAATATTTTTTGAAGAAAGCCAGACTTGTTTGTACTCCGGAGCCACCTGATGTCGCCGATTTGCTTGAGCCTTTTGTTTTTGGTCGGCCCCTTGCAAAGCTTTTTGAATATTTTTCCAGGAGTCTTGTAGATTAGAAACTTGGATATCTGCTGCAGGTACACCAGAGGGCAGGGAAGAGATAGGAAGGCTGCTGGGGTGGAACCCAAAATTAATGAAGAAAGGCGACTCTTGCGTGGATTCATTCTTCAACGAATTAATTGCGAACTCCGCCCAGGGTAGTAGGTCCACCCAGTTCTCTTGAGATTCTGACACAAAGCATCTGAGATACTGCTCCAAGGTCTGATTCATTCTCTCCGTCTGGCCGTTGGTCTGTGGGTGGTAACCCGAGGAGAAGAGGAGGGATATGTCAAGTCTCTGAGAGAATGCTCGCCAAAACTTAGAAATGAATTGAGTACCCCTGTCCGAGACAATGGTGAGTGGAACGCCGTTGTTACGCCGATGCTCACCACAAACCGGGACCGGACCGCGGGGCTGAGGTGGGGTTATATAATCACCGACCTGAGTCCACGCAGACTGATCCGGAGTGCGCAGTTCGTAGTCGTACATCGCAGGGTCAGGATTGGAGAAGGCAGCATCGTCGTTATGGAAGCAGGAGTTCGGCAACAGGTAGTCAGGATTTCCCCGCTTCAGCTTAGGAGCGTGAGCGCGGGGGTGGCTTCTGCGCGAGGAGCGGCCTCGGCCCATGACGCTGATCTCAGCAGGAGGAGACAGCAGGCTGGCCGAAGTTCACCGCAGGGCAGCGTCGGGAAGAACCAACGCTTCAGCGCAGAAGTCCAAGGCAGGTCACTGCAAGAGGATCGCAGCAAGCCGCAGGAAAGGAAGGGTAGCCACTGCTAGGAGGGAATGCAGCAGGTACCGGTGCTGGCAACACGCTTCAGCACAGACGTCCCGGGTAGGCCACTGCAGGAGAATAGCAGCAGGCCAGTGCTGGCATCAACGCTTCAGCACAGACGTCCAGGGCAGGCCACTGCAAGGAGATAGCAGCAGGCCGCAGGAAAGGAAGGGTAGCCACTGCTAGGAGGGAATGCAGCAGTACCAGTGCTGGCATCAACGCTTCAGCACAGACGTCCAGGATAGGCCACTACAGGAGAATAGCGGCAGGCCACAGAACAGGAAGGGTAGCTACTGCTAGGAGGGAATGCAGCAGTTACCAGTGCTGGCATCAACGCTTCAGCACAGACGTCCAGGGTAGGCCACTGCAAGGAGATAGCAGCAGGCCAGTGCTGGCAACAACGCTTCAGCACAGACGTCCAGGACCAGGCCTCTGGATACTCAGGAACTTGGAAGGTAAGAACGCTAGGAGAGAGGCCTGGGGTGGTTTGTGGCAGAGACAGTAACATAGAGGTAGGAATAGTTATGCTCGGCGCTGGTTCAGAGCCAACGCCTAGAATATAAAGGGCGGAGATCCAATCACAGGAGGAGGGTGTGTGAGAATTCCTCCAATGAAGTAGCACAGGGCAGAAGTTGCAATGAGAGGCAGCACCTGTGCCATAGATTGCCAGAGGAAGCTTGCAACTGCACAGGTCTGCACGGCAATAGTCAAAGCCAGTAGTGGATTCCTTACAGCCGTGTAGCCTGAAAATTTCTTTCGAAAATATGTCAGCCAAGGTAGCTGAATTGGGGAGACCCTTGAGGGGTATGAAGTGTGTGTGCTTGGAACATCTATCCACTACCACAATGATCGTATTCATCCCCTTAGAAGGAGGAAGTTCCACAATAAAGTCCATGGAAATATGCTTCCAAGGCCGTTCCGGAATAGGAAGGGGAAGGAGAAGACCGGATGGCTTGTGTCGGGCGGACTTGCTCTGAGCACAGACTGGACAAGCTCTGATGAAATCAAAAATGTCTTTACTCATATTAGGCCACCAAAAGCTCAGTTTAATAAGATCCACTGTCCTCTTGAAGCCAGGATGACCAGCTGATCTGGAAAAATGCCCCCAGTCCAAGATCTTGTGGCGAAAACGTGGAGTAGAGTACAGACGTCCTTCTGGCACCTTAAAACTCCTAGGGATATGAGCCTGGGCTTTGGTGATCTCATCCAGGATGTCGAAAGTATTGGCAGAAATAATGTATTTTGCAGGAAGAATAGACTCTGAAGATTTGTTAGATCCTTCCTCTGTAGAGAACTGGCGAGAAAGTGCATCGGCCTTGATATTCTTGGTACCCGGAATATAAGAAATCGTGTAATTGAAACGAGAAAAAAAAGTGCCCAACGTGCTTGACGGGATCCCAGACGACAAGCCCCCTCAATATACAATACGTTTTTGTGATCGGTGAGAATTGCTACTGGCTCTTTGGTACCCTCGAGGAGGTGTCTCCATTCTTGCAAGACTAACTTGATAGCCAAAAGTTCACGGTTCCCGACATCATAATTTCTCTCGGCCGAAAAGAATTTCCTTGAAAAGAATCCACAAGGATAGAATCTTTCTTGGGGTGAGGACCTTTGCGAGAGTTCTGCCCCAGCTCCCACATCCGAAGCGTCAACCTCAAGGGTGAAAGGAAAAGACGTGTTCGGGTGACAAGGATGGGGGCAGAGACGAAAGCTTTTTTAAGAAACTCAAAGACTTTGATGGCATCTGGGGACCATGCTGCTGGATCAGCCCCTTTTTTGGTGAGAGCGGTAATGGGTAGAGCGATAGTGGAGAAATTACGGATGAATTTCCGATAGTAGTTTGAAAACCCAAGGAAACGCTGGACGGCTTTTAAGGAGTTCGGCAATGGCCAATCTAGAACAGCCTTCAAATTCTCAGGATCCATGGTGAAGCCTTTGTCGGAAATTATATAGCCAAGGAAGGCTGTGGATGATTTGTGGAAGAGACATTTTTCCATCGTCGCATAGAGGCTATTGGCACGAAGCCGAGCGAGGACCAACCTGGTGTGACGAATGTGCTCCTCCAGGATTTTGGAGAAAATGAGGATATCATCTAGGTATACGATGACGAAAACACCCAAAATGTCCCGGAAGATGTCATTCATAAATTCTTGGAAGACGGCTGGGACATTGCAGAGGCCGAACGGCATCACTAGATATTCATAATGACCCATACGTGTGTTGAATGCAGTCCTCCACTCGTCACCCTCGCGTATTCGGATTAGATTGTAATCTCCTCTCAGGTCGAGTTTGGAAAATATAGAGGCTCCTTGGAGCCGGTCAAAGAGTTCCGAAATTCCGAAAAGAGGAAGAGGATACCGGTTTTTAACCGTGATTTTGTTAAGCCCACGAAAGTCAATACAGGGTATTAGTGAGCCATCCTTCTTCTTCACGAAGAAGAAACCCGGCCCGGCCGTGGAAATGGAATTACGAATAAAACCTCTCTTGAGATTCTCCTGGATGTAAGTCGCTATAGCCTTGGTCTCGAAGAGGGGATACGACTTAGACTTAGGGAGTGTGGCTCCAGGAATTAATTTGATGGGGCAGTTGTACGAACGATGAGGTGGTAAGACTTCCGCCTGACTCTTGTTGAATACATCCAAAAAATCACAGTATACCTCAGGCAAGGTGGAGAGAGGAGGTGAAGAAGCGTCGAGACCAGCGTGCATGGTAACGGGAGGAATGACCTCCTCCTTCAAGGTAGTACCCCACTGGATCGGTAATTCGTCTGTCCAATCGACACACGGGTTGTGAAGCTGGAGCCACGGCAATCCCAAAATAACCTGGACAGTAGGTGAGTGGAAGACATCGTGAGAGGAACAGATTCCAATATTATAAACGCTGGTTGGAGCGGTCGACCGTCGATAGCCTCAAGACCGATGGGTGACTTCTTCTTGACTAACGGAATTTGATTGTTGCAAGCATAGTCGTGATCCAAGAAGTTGCCACCAGACCCGGAGTCGATGAAGGCTTCCACTACTACCCGGACATTGGGACCCTCGAGAGTTATGGGCAGAAGAATTCTCTTCGGTAGCTCTTTGGGAGGAGAGGGGCAAGGAGAGATGGTACCCAGTAAAAGCCCCTCAACCTTTACTTGGGCGTTCTCGTTTCCCGATCGCAGGTGACAGTGACGTAGTTGATTCTCCGGGGACCCACAATAGAAGCAGAGACCCTCATTTCGGCGGCGTGTTCTCTCAGTGGTCCGGGGCTGCTGGCCGCATCGGTTCAGGAGTGACCAATGCAGGAAAAGCCAAGGGAGGGGACCTAGGAGAAGCAGACGAAGTCAGCATAAAATGGGGACGCTGGCGCTCCTGGCGTCTCTCTTGAATGCGTTTGTCCATCTGGATGCTGAGGGCAATAAGGTCCTCTAGAGATGAGGGATGAGCGTCAGCTGCCAGGTCGTCCTTGAGGCATTCGGACAATCCCTGCCAATATGCAGTGGAAAGGGCTTCATCATTCCACCGAGTCTCCGCAGCGATGGTGCGGAACTCCACTGCATATCTTGCAGCCGACTTGCGACCCTGGGAGAGATGAAACAAGGAAGAAGCGGCAGTCTCCCTATGCGCTGGCGTGTCAAAGACCTGCAGGAAACCTTGGCCAAAATCTGGGGTAGTCTTGTGTTATCTCTGCTCTGTGCTCCCAGAGGGGTGAAGCCCAAGCGAGAGCGTTGCCTGTCAGCAGGGCGTAGACATAGGCCACCTTAGAGCGATCTGTGGGAAACCGAGAAGGGGACATCTCGAACTGGATGTCACATTGGTTCAAGAATCCCCGGCAAGTAAGGATGTCTCCAGCATACCGATTGGGGGGTGGAATACGTGGCTCCGAGAGGCCCATAGGTACTGGGGCAGGAGGAGACGTGCAGCTGGTGAGTCCCGCAGGGAGAGGTTAGAAAGCTGCTGTGCCACGGCTGTGACTTGATCGCTTAAAAATTGCCAGTGATCCATAGATACACGAAGAGAAAAAATAGGGGGAGCAAAGGATTAGAGGAGATTGACCTATATTACCAGTACTGAGATGACTTCATGGCATATCTAGTTGTTCAATAAAGGTGTGATGATGAAATGATAGTAGTTTGTAATCAAATACTCACACGGCCCTATGTGAGCACATATGTGTAAAGGTATCTTGCTTCTGGTAGCTACTTCTTAGCCCCAAAAAACTGAAATGTTCGGATGGAATGAAGGGGGGGGTTTAGAATGATACTCATAAATTACTTACACGGCCATGTGTAAGCTCAATCCTGGGAGAATAATATGAGGTGTCCCCTCTGGTGGACCCGTCCGTGGTACTTCCCGTGGCCCCGTGTATTCAGCTGCTGGCGGGCAGAGTATTGGTTGGCAGTTCCCCCTTCCTCACACGTTCCAATCCTCCCCCCCCCCTCCCCGATTCAGGAAACGGGATGTGTGGGTGAAATGATAGCAGGGCATCAGTGACAGTCTTAGTCACATATAGAGTTTTATAAACAATATAATAGAAGAAACTCACAAAGTGATGTTCAAAAAGCCCCGTGGCACTCCTATCTGCGTGGCAGCAGGTTCGCCTTCCACTGCTCTATCTTCCGCGTCCGGATTCTGAAGTGATGGGAACTTCTGACGCGGCTGTGACGCTGCAGTCTGCTTCCACTTGCTACGGAGGCCTCCAATGTCCAAAAAGATGTGATGAATTAGAGCAACGCGTTTCGCCGTTCTGACGGCTTCCTGAGCCTGAGGAAGCCGTCCAGAAAACCGCGAAACCGTTGCTCTAATTCATCACATCTTTTTTGGACATGGAGGCCTCCGTAGCAAGTGGAAGCAGATGCAGTCACAGCACGCATCAGAAGTTTCCCATCACTTCAGAACCCGACGCGGAAGATAGCGCAGCTGGAAGCGACCTCTGCACGCAGATAGAGTGCCACGGGCTTTTGAACATCACTTTGTGAGTTTTTCTTCTATTTTATGTTTAATAAAACTTCTATTTTGACTAAAGACTGTCGACTCCCTGCTATCATTTCACCCCACAACATCCCCGTTTCCTGAATCGGGGAGGGGGAGGATTGGAACGTGTGAGGGAATGGACTGCCACCCAATACCTGCCCGCCAGCAGCTGAATACATGGTGCCACGGAGTACCACGACTGGGTAGGTCACCAGAGGCACCTCATATTATTCTCCCCAGGATTGAGCTTACACATGGCCGTGTAAGTAATTTATGAGTATCATTCTAAAACCCCCCCCCCCCTTCATTTCCATCCGAACATATCAGTTTTTTGGCTAAGAAGTAGCTACCAGAAGCAATATACCTTACACATATGTGCTCACATAGGGCCGTGTGAGTATTTGATTACAAACTACTTCATTGCATCATCATCACACCTTTATTGAACAACTAGATATGCCATGAAGTAATCTCAGTACTGGTAATATAGGTCAATCTCCTCTAATCCTTTGCTCCCCCTTTTTTTCTCTTCGTTCTCCTATACACCGAGGGTTTGGATACCCCTCTCTGGGGTCGAGCAGAGGAACTCACCGGAAGTTACTGACACCACTGTGAAAGACTACATACATTGGTTTTGGAATAAGTATTTTACTGTATTCTTCACCCTGTACTAATATCCTAAGGTAAGCGCCCGGTTTTTTGTCTGCACATCCATAGATACACATTGGCCCACCTCAGGGGGGTCTGCATTTGTTGGGCTCTGCATAATATAACACCTGAATGCCCACAGACCTGGCCAGTCCCCAATACTGAGGGGGGTAAGGGTATAACACGCACCCACAGCAGTGAGGGCGTGCCTGGATTATGGTATGATGCGTTGCCGGGCCTGGTGAGAAAGGGTTAACTTGATACTTGCTGTGTCCGGGGTGCCAGAAGTCCAAGGGTAGATATCCGAGAGCCGCAGGTCAGGGGCAGGAGAGAGCAGCGTAGTAAGGTCCAAAGCCGAGTCCAGGGAGTAGCGAGGTACACAAAGTCAACGAGAGCCAAGATCAAATACAAGGGTATCCAAAGGGGGCAGGGACAGGAACTAGAGCTGTAATACAGAAGCGAGCCAGGCATAGACGACCGAACAACCGGAGCCACAGAAGAACTATGCAGAGCGAGGAAGGAGAGGGCAGACTGGGGTTATATATGCAGGAGGACCAACGAGAGCAAGAGGTGGAGCGGAGGCCTGTCTGAGCAAGCCCAGGGATAGGTTCAGGTGCCCAGAGTGGGAGTCAGCCAGGTGTGTGGTGGAGACAGCCTGTAGCTGATGGGAGGCTGAGCCAGCGGTGCGGGAGGATGGCAAAGAGGATCGGGTGCACGCGCGCCCTGTAAGGTTCCCATGCGTGTGCCCCGGCCGCGTGTGGGAGGATGCGGCGTGCATCGCGGAGGAGCGGCATGACGTCCGACCGGAGGAGGTAAGGAGCCGATGGGGAGGGGGTCTGGGACGAGTGGCCGCAGTGGGAGCCTGGATGACGGGGACCCGCTGAGAGGCGCGTGTCCCCCGATCCCTTACAATTTCATAAACAAATTCATCATACCTAAAGTAAAAAGTACATTTTTTTTTGTATATGAAAAAGAGTTATCTTTTTCATTGGAGAATTGCAAATGACACATCTGTTAGCAATTTCTCCACCCTTGGCCACTCCTCACCCAAGCAAAAGGACGATCAGGTACTATGACATCAACAGCTAACCGAAAGTCAATTCCCACCCTACACATTTCAGTTAACCCCATTCACAAACTAACCGCCCCTTAATTATGTAATTCACTCATTTTGGTCTGAAAATAAACTGTACATGGTCACTCCTGGTCCTTAAATCCCTAGATTTCCCAAAAAGTTTAGCAAGCATTCCTGAGCACTGTATAAGCTAAATGTAATTGGCTTTTGGGGTATGTGTCATTTAGCTGCATTCTACCAACCAGAGAAATTAAGATTTAATTGTCTTTTGGGGTATGTTTGTGAGCTGATTCCTATCAATTGAGAGAGAAATGATAATCTAATTAACTATTTTGGAAGTCTGAGTTGATTAGACAAACCCCTCCCTTAAGTGTTAGTCAAATGCATGTGAATAGGGTACTTAAGTCACGGTAGCATGGCTGTTTAGCCATAAGGCTGTGTAACATCAAAAGCGTCCCATCATAAGTGTACATCAAAAGTGTCTACAAGAGTTAATTTTGGAGTTGAAATTGGAGGTGATGATTGGAGGAAAATCTGGACTCTGCATTACAACGTTGCCACTGTGAGACATTAACTTTTAACATCTGTGATTTATTTGTACACTTTTATCCTCCAGTATCTTGGAACTCTCTCCTCCTGCATCTCACTATGCCCTCCCTATTTATTTTTCTGTTTACCGTTTCCTCACTCCTTTGTGAGCATTTCTGTTCTCTACAACATCCCCACTCCCCACTGCACCATTATTTATACACCTCTCTCCCAACAACTTCTTTACCCCGTAACAAAAAACACCCACACAAATCCTCTATTCAAACCCTCTATCTACTCCTTCCTGCTGCTGAGAATCTTCCCTAAGCCTGAAGCCAGACATACACACCTGATCTTCCTCATGCCTCCCTGCCACCTCTTCCCCTGTAAATGGTGTTAACCTTTTCATTTAACACTGACCTTCCTTAATTTTTACCCCACAAATCAAGCATCCCAATAGCCTGCCCTCCTGGCTAGTGTCCCACACTCAGTCACTCCTACCACCCATTGTGACCAAGCACTGCCATCTACAGCACTTATTCCCTCCCCTGCTGTCTCTGTAAGTTTCCCATTAAACCTCTTAGATTGTAAGCTCTTCGGGGCAGGGATTTCCTTTCCCATTGTCTGATTTTGCTGCGCTTATTGTATAATTATAATTCCCTTTACTGTATTCTTTGTGAAGCGCTGAGTACACTTTTGGCGCTATATAAATAAAGACATACAATACAATGTTGCATTACAAAATTTTGCTTGGCAAAACTCATGATGCTAAAAACTATGAAATTAATAATAAATCTATGTTTGCTGTAGTAATATTTTGATCAAAGCATAAAAAAAAAACTTGCTTATATCAAGATAACCTTAGTAAAAAAAAAAAAATTGAAGACATTTGCCAGGATAGAACAACAACACTGGATAAAACTGCACATCCGTTCTACTTTCTGACTCAAACTAGATTCAACATGTTAAAAGTATTGCTTTCCCACGAACACAACAGTTTCTGAGGAAAGCACGGATTCTCCTCGGTTTCATTGTGGAGATATGTTTAGCATCACCGAAAGAGATAGGTTGCTGCCAATTAGATTAATCATTGAACTTTAACATATATTGTAATCATCATTCAATAAGGCCCCTATAAATCGTATTTTCTAGCTTGAAACCCAATTCAATTGAACTTGACTCAACGTTTAAAGTTAAAAGAACACGTTAGGTCATTTATCATTGTATTTCTTTTTATTGCATGGGGTCTGATAGCACCCGGGGATATACTCTGGAATTAAGAAGGAGTCGAGTTTCAGAATATTTAAAGAATCAGATTTCACAGAGACTCTAGATGCACCAGCTAATATTTCGTAATTGTTGCGTACATCAGAGACATCAATGTGACTTATTTAGCCCTTTTTCTTTTTCTACTTATTTATGTAAAAAGACCTTTTCTTGTTAAAGCTTGATTTACTATATATATTATAATATTATATATATATATATATAATATTATATATATCAAGTACACGTGTTAGCCGAGCTTCAATAATCAAAAAATAAATTAACGATACCGTTCTGTGGCTAATGAAATGCTTTTATTTGTGCGAGCTTTCGAGATACACTGATCTCTTCTTCTGGCGATGTTACAATGAATGAAGCAAGCAAAGGGTATACTTGGAATGTTATCTGTGCTCGTCGCTCCCCCGTGTGTGGATGTGATTTATGGCTAGAGGTGTTAAATGGTTCCTGAAAGTTAGTGATGTAAGAGTGTGTGTGTGTATCTGTGTGAATCTAAATGAATGGAGAGCCCACAGTGTATATACAGTGCTTTACAAAAGGTGTGTGTGAAGTGGGAGTTAATATAAATGGTGTGGGTAGGTGTGGAAATGTGAGAGATAGTAGCATAATTAAAAGTGTATGTAGATACTATGTGGTCCCTATTGGTGTATAGGGATGGAAAAACAAGGAGTATTTGTATGTGTAAGAGACAGCTGTGTGTTCATACATATAGCACAGTATGTACAGACATGGCCTTTATATTATAATAAACAGCTGCCTTGCTTTAATCATTAACCCAATATTTTTTTAGGAATGACCAATGAGTTCATAAACAGACTATCCCCCAAAACACTTTGACCCAGGTAAATAGTCCCATTTTGAATTTGGGTTTATTTTAAGTAATAAAGTTAATGTAACATAACCTACAGTCCTACTAGAACATGAGGTAGGATATAAAATCAATTTAAGGCACTACCACTGTGATCTTCAATGGAGTGAGGAGCGGAGGGAATGTGAGGAGTGCTGGTGAGGGGAGAGAGTGTGAGGAGTGCTGGTGAGCGGGGGGAGTGGGAGGAGTGCTTGTGATCGGAGGAGTGGAGGGAGTGCGAGGAATGCTGGTGAGTGGTGGGAATATGAGGAGTGCTGAGGAGCAGAGGGAGTGTGAAGAGTGCTGGTGAGCGGGGGATGTGGGAGGAGTGCTTGTGATCAGAGGAGTGGAGGGAGTGCAAGGCCTGCTGGTGAATAGTGGGAATATGAGGAGTGCTGGTGAGCAAAGGGTGGGGGGTTGAGGAGTGCTGGTGAGTGGAGGGAGTGGAAGTAGTGTGAGGAGTGCTGTTGAGCGGAGGGAGTGTGAGGAGTGCTGATGAGTGGAGGGATTGTGAGGAGTGCTGGTGAGTGGAAGAGCGGAAGTCCGTAAAAATACTTAACGACACATTGACTTCAGTTAACGTAAGCTCACTAACCCAGTGATGAGTGCTGTTTTCAACCGTAACGAGTCCTTGCGTTACTATAATGGACGTTAGTGCTAATGATAAGTAAAAGAGGTGTTCAATCCACAGAGCTCTGTAATAGATAACGCAGGGATTTAACAATGCATTAAGAGGCCTAACTCACATCCAGACCATGCAACAGGTCTCTTACAGGTCTGAATAAGTGTAAGACCACAGTTAGGTATGATTTACCTACCATTGTTATTTACAGGGTTATTTTTCTCTCCTGTCTTATCTTTTTTTCATTAAAGAACTATTCAGAAACATAATAGAAGTAACACCATCTTTGGGTAAAACAGTCTTACGGTCATGCTGTTAAACACATGCTGATGAGACAACTAACAATCATTGTTTTTGCATGTATTTAGCTCTGTGGATACCCGTTAAACCCATGTAAACTAACGGACATTACCTATTTAGGTAACGTCACATTATTAGCCCAGATTTAATGAACTTTTGAGGATCTACCCCATTATATGTTATCTCCTTATAGGTCCAAACTGGCCCCCAACACGGCCACAGATCCCATCTTCAACTGAGAGATCACCATCACCGCTGGCAGAGACTCCTACACTGACACCAGACACCGCACCCAGGCAAATGGTATCCCCAGAACACCTCGTGGATCATGGGCCACAGAGCCAAGACCAACCACTGAGGCAGCTCCATTTGTTGGCAGAGACAATGCAATTACACAAGGCACAGTTACTGCATCGCAAATCCCTCATGTGCAAACGAAACCTCATACACTAAGACTTGGTTTCTATTGACACCAGTTTGAGAGATCACATCAGAGCCAAAAACAAGATATTTCCCTCAGGAAACATGAAGTTAATGGTCAAAAGAAGCCAATCTGCTCAGCAAAAAAGCTCTTAAACTTAAATATGAAAAAATTTACTCCAACTACAACAGCAAAATATTGCATTAAGAAAAATTGGAAATAACATCCAAAACTTTGCAACGCAGGCTAATTCTAGCGCTGAACAAGTCTGTGGCCTAATTGAACGGGCTATAACAAGTTGGCGTTCACAAACTCCCCCCCTCATTACAACAGTGGCAGCAGCTGGATCAACTGATCCAACACTGGGTTCTACACCTTCGAGTAGCACTACATCCCCCCCCCCCCCTACCTCATGTTGACCCACAATCACATGCCCTCAGAAGGAGAAGACAAGGGTCTACTGCAAAGATGGATCCCATCCCTCGGACGTTGGATGTCAGACTGCGGCGGGAGAGGAGGATTGAGGACCATAGGAGCAGAGCAGGGCTGCACAGGAGGATGGCCACAGAGAAGCTCGCCCAGCCATCCGACCCAGAAGTCTTTACTGACTTCCTGTGTCTGCCACTGCAATAGCGCCGCTCCACCCTGGCCTATCCTCCTGTGCTGCCCTGCTCCTCTCACATGGTCCTCAGTCCTCTTCTGTCACCACCACCCACCATCTTCCTGCTCTGCTGCCCTGCTCTTATCTTTCTACGCCCTCTTCTCCCTAGCCACCTGATGTTCTCCTCCACTGCTGCCCTGCTCCATGAAGCCAGGGATGTTAGAGGAGGAGGGAGTGGGAGGAGGTGGAGGAGGGTGTGAGAGAGGAAGAGGATGAGTTATGGGTGACAGAGGAGAAGGAGGGAGTGAGAGAAGTAGAGAAGGAGGGTGAGTAGAAGTGCAGGAGTGAGGGAGGAAAAGGAGTATCAGAAGGCTACGGGCTCCCCGGCGCAGCGTGCCAGATGAGAGCGAGAGGAACTGAAACGATCAGCGTCTATAAGTAGAGCTGATAGAATTATAGACTGGTGACCAATGCCCTCACCCCACTGCCAGGGGTTATGGGGGGGAGAATTCAAGACCCACCTCGAGGCTAACCTCGGAGGTGGGCCACGGGGTATTGAAGCCCTAGCTCAGACCATCCTGGGGTACCAGCCACCTCAATATAGTGGGTCACATACAGTATGACGATGCAGAGTCCACCTTTGGGGGGAAAACATTGTCTAGGTATGAGATACCCGTTAGCCATGGAGAGTAGGGTACAGGCACATTTGAAGGGAGTATCCAAGATGGCGGCCATCCCTACATGTGCTCCGCAGAGAGGCGAGCTAAAATGGCTGTTCCCGCCGAGCCTGGAGCAAGCACGTGAGAGTTGAAAAATGACTGTGAGAGAGTTGTGGCGGGAAATGTGCAAGAGTCTTGTGCCAAACCCAGATTTCTTGCAGGAGGAGCAGAGTGGCGCGAAAGCCGAAAGGCCACGTCATG
Source organism: Ascaphus truei (assembly GCA_036426205.1). Classification (NCBI taxonomy): domain Eukaryota; kingdom Metazoa; phylum Chordata; class Amphibia; order Anura; family Ascaphidae; genus Ascaphus; species Ascaphus truei. Next base: position 177,560,779 of record CM071567.1, on the reverse strand, counting down.
CTGACAAGGAAAAGACCCCGCCTCTGGATTCCGCCAGAGGGAGGGGTCCACCAAGAGCCAATCAGGAAGGTCCTCCCTCGCGAAGGGAGGGGCTGGAGACCTGAGCGAGGACCGTCACTTTTGTCTGGCATTCAAGGAGCAAGGAGCTGGAAAACTGAGTTGTCTTCCCTCTGAACGAATCATGTCAGAGATAAGTACCTCCATTCACCAAGTACCTGGAGGCCTACTGGTCGTGGCAGTAGCGGAGAACGAAGATGTTCGGTGCTTGTGTGTGCACTGCGGACTACCCGGCGCGGTACCGAGTACCAAGGCCCGATGTGCTAAATGTGGCACGTTTTACTTGTGGCCAACCGAGCCGCGGGATTTGTTCGGCACACCACGGGGTGCCTCTCCAGGAACTTTGACGGAGGTGGCGGACGACACAGAAAAGACTGCCCTGGGTCCCCGTTATACCATATCGGGAGGAACCAAGGCCCAGCTAGTGATTGAACTGAGCAAGCTGGCTACCCCGACAAGCGCGACCGTAAGGGAGGTACACAAACGAGGACATTTTGTACCTATATCCACGGGTTTTATCGTTGAAGAACCAGGTGACTCCCCAGCGGAGGAACCGATCGTGATTTCTTCGGAGGAGGAGGAGATGGGTGTAACATCGGTGGCGATGCGCCTACCAGCGAACCACCCCAAAGGCATCAAAAGAGAACAGACAAGTCCGAGGACCATCCGACGGCGAACGCTGGTGCGGCCGGAGGCCCGTACGAGTCCCACCGCCGTGGTGACTCCCAGTGCAACGGAGACAGAGACCGAGATGATCCTAGCGGAGCCCGATGTCATCAAAAAGCAGCGGAGTGGTAAGGAGACCCCACCACCCCCTTACTCCTGCCAGGCACAGACCGCACTCACGGTGAACGAGAAAGAGAGGCTTGAGGCCTACTTGTTCGATCGTCTACCGAATGTTCCACCGCCGCCCCCGGGGGTCCTCGACACACGGCCGGTGCGTGACCCCGGGGCGGATGGGGACTCTGCCGGCGATTCGGATAAAATCAGTTCTGGTTCCACTTGGAGAAAGACCAGTCTTGGGGGGATATTCTCCCCGCAACACATAGCCTCTGTCATGGCCAGGGCTAAGCTACAGAGTCGAGGTTCTCCCCGAGAAGCCCAAAGCAGGAGGGGGAGTGCCGCTAAGAAGACGTTCAATGGGTGGGGTGTTACCCATTTACTGGACAATGTTCTGGACGTTTATCCTACCCTGGCCCTTAGCCCCCCTGCCCCGGCCACCGCCCCTGCCCCGTAACGAGTGGTGCCACCGGGACCTACCAGGGATAAATTATGTAAATCCCCCAAATACGCTAATGACTTATGGGACTGGGAGTTGAGTGCGGAAGGGTCTGAGGGGGAGATACCGTATTCAAGTGTTATACCTGTGCCTAACCCGGTGCCGTTTTCTCCTGCAGCTAAAGGGAGGGACTGGGTCTACTAGTACAGTGGTGTCCAAAATGAACCCCATTAGGTATTATAATGCCAAGGGAAGGAGAGATGGCTCGCGATCTACTGATGCGGGTACGTCCGGTATATCATCGCAGGTAGAGTCTGATGTAGTACGCACTAGTCAGGCTGCAGAGTACGAGCACCGCGATAAATGGTGGGCGCCTTTGTTCACCGGGTACCACGAAGGGATGGACCGTACGCGATTCTTGTTGATTAAGAACGATGTAGTAGACCATTGGTGGGAGGCTGGTTCTTTCACTCCGCAGGAGATGGGGGATGAGTTAGATCACCGGTTGAGGGAGATAGAACAGAAACTTATTGTACCTCAAGGCCCAAGTATATTGTATGACGAAGTAGCCTCCGAGGAGCCATTGTTTTGGGTACTGCCAAGCAGGGCAGGGCATCATACGCTTACCAAGCTAAGTCGAGCTGATCGGGCCATAGTCGCTAGATACCGTCAGTCGCACGGTTATGAATATCCCTACGTGCCGGAGCCCATCATGAGAGAGGTTGAAGATAACCGAGACAGTTGGCTTAGGGAGGCAGTTCAAGAGTACCTGCGGACCAAGTACGGTCGGGCAGGGTATCATAATGAGGATAAGATTAGTGAGCGAGTGCGTATATAGAGCATCGGCAGGTGTATTTACATGCACGTGTTACATACAGGCCTGAGCATGGGCCGGTTCAGTCGTTCGCTGTGACTGTCACTGACCATAACGGACGACGTGTAAGGAAGCCTGATCCAACGCACTATGGCTCGGCTCCTCAAACCCACCTTAGCAAACTTGACACCCTCTACAATTCAATTTGTCGTTTTGTTCTCCAATGCAACTACAACACACATCACTGCGAAATGCTCAAAGAACTATATTGGTCATCACTAGAGTCTAGGCGCAAAGTTCACCTTTCCTGTCTCACCCTCAAATACTTTCTGGGCAAGCTACCCAGCTACCTGAACAAGCTCCTCACCCCTACCACATGCAGTACCTATCACCTGAGATCAGACTCCAAAAGACTATTCATGGTCCCAAGACTCAACAAAGTATCCGGACGTTCCTCCTTCTCCTTTCGTGCACCCCAAAACTGGAACAACCTACCTGAGACTCTCATATCCACCACCAGCTTAAGTTCTTTCAAATCTAAGGCTGTCTCACACTTTAATCTGGTCTGTAACTGTTTCATACGGTCATAATATATATTTTCTTTAACTGTGCATGCAATGTCTTTTATATAATGTATACCTTGTTCATTTATGTAACTGTATTTGTAACCATGTATTTTGTTTTACTCTGTGCCCAGGACATACTTGAAAACGAGAGGTAACTCTCAATGTATTACTTCCTGGTAAAATATTTTATAAATAAATAAATCTGTAGGGTTCTCCATGTTGGGAGTACCCGGATGTACTTACAATTACTACCTCATTATGCATGTATTATGATTGTTATGTGTGCTGTTTCCCAGGTGGTTCGCCGCAGGATGGTACTGCTAAAGATAGGTTCAAGTGGGGACCATTGGATTCCACCATAGGGAGAGTGTAGCCCCATGTAAACAGCACAGGCTATACCTATCTTCCATCTACTGTGGTAAGTCCTGTTAAGATCAGGCACCAGTAATCATCATGGGTTTTCTCCCTTCATAGCCCTAACCTGAGTGGTAGACGCAGGCCTGGACTCTGCTGCAGGCATGAGCAAGAGGGGAGGTTCTGCTGACACCATGAGGGGAGGGGCTAGCTCTATATTTAGCAGCCCACTCCGGTGAGTGGTGTTCGTGTTCTTCTTCTTTGCTTTGGTGCCGTGTTCCTCACTTTTGATGGTTCTTCGGAAGAGAGAGTAGCTTAGGAAGAGTTCGAGTGAACAGTGATATTGAGAGTCTAGAGTTGCTGAGTATTATGCCATGAGCCATGAATCCTGCAGAACGGTCCGAGGTGTATCAGGAGGCTACGGGCTCCCCGGCGCAGCGTGCCGGATGAGAGCGAGAGGAACTGAAACGATCAGCGTCTATAAGTAGAGCTGATAGAATTATAGACTGGTGACCAATGCCCTCACCCCACTGCCAGGGGTGATGGGGGGAGAATTGAAGACTCACCTCGAGGCTAACCTCGGAGGTGGGCCACGGGGTATTGAAGCCCTAGCTCAGACCATCCTGTCGGAAGAGTGACTTGGAGGGAAGGAGAGGAGGAAGCCTTTGGGCAGAGGTGAGCGGTGTGTACCCCGTCTTGGCGATTGTATTGCGGCTGCTGGAAGCCTTATCATTGGGATATCGTTGCTCTGTCAAATAAAGAGACTGTTCTGCACCCGTATAGACTGTGTGTGATTTAGAGTATAACCCTGGGACCTGAGGGGTTCTTCTATACCGGTCCTGTCCCATTACCCTGGGAGTATAGAAGATGGAGGCGCTGCACTACTAAGAGATCATGGAGGCTATCACCCCAGAAGCCCGGTCCTGGCTCCCCCACAACACCGCGGGAAGCTCAGGCCCTCCTGTTCCTAACAGGTACGCACCACACCGCATGTAATCAGCCCCCATGTACCCTAGACACCACCGTAGAGTCTTGGGGGGGGGAAGCAGGGTTACATGTATATAGATAATATATATGTGTATAGATAACAAACACCCTATGCGTTTCACCATGATAAAGTTGGAACTCTGACGAAACGCGTAGGGTGTTTGTTATCTGTGCTTGTTGGACATTCTAAGGATCCATTACATCATCTATACAGGGGAACTAAGGAGCTGAGGAACCTAACCTGTGCTATAACACGAGGAAAGACGCGCATCCCAAACCTCATGACCAGAAGAGGAAGTGCGTCACTGGTCCAGCTAGTAGACGACATTCCAGAGGCCGGTCTCCATCCAGTACCCCATATAGATGTTTGTCTCATGCATATTTATGTCAATAAATTGTTTTATATTTGCATGTTTTATATATGCACTCTCCCATTTTGTTTTGTAGTTTGCAAGGAGGATCCAGCATTCTTTTTATTTTGCTGGCTCCTATTTGGTTCATTTTCTGTTGTTTGGTTTGTATTGTGCTTCCCTTGTCACCTTTCCCTCCCTTCCTTCCTTTCATTGTCTTTCTATTTTATTTTTTATTTTTGTGGAGTTTTGTGGAATTGTGTTAGTGTTGTCTTGGTTTGTCTTACTGGATTCACATCCAGCACATGATTCACATCCAGCGGTACATGATTTTACCCATTCTACCCATTCACAGTTTTGAGGGAGTCTTCATACTGGGATTGTTTTCCACATTTTGGTCCATAGACTTATTTTTTTCAACTTAAATTTTATTGATAACGTACAAACATGGCATACAATTGTATTGAGAGAACAACCTCCAACCGGTAAAAGTCATCCATGGGTAAGAACTTACAAAACCAGACATACGGGGTAGACAGACAGACATATATAAATCACGAACCAAAGGGAAAAGGGGGTAGGGGGAGGGGTATTGGAGGGGGGGAGTCCTCCTGCCGTGGTTCCGCTTGTTGCTTTGTGTTTGCTGGCTCGCTGCTTCCGAGGAGACCGAGCGCTCCCCTTGCGCCACCCATGACATGCTCAAAGGGCTTTGTCTATCTCTGTCTAAGGGTCTCTATCCTGTTTCGATTAGTCTGTGTCTTCCCATCGCAACGTCTTCAATGGAGAACACACTTGCCTCTATTATTGCCATATCGTGGCCCTTTCTACCCCCATTATGTCTGTCTGGGCCAACCATGGCGACCAGACATTTAGGTAATTTGCACCAGTATCGTTGACCAAACTCGTCAATTTCTCCATCAGGCAAACCGACCAAATTCTATTACGGATTTTAGCAATTAGTGGGATTTCATTTTGTTTCCATCGTGCTGCGATCTCCCCCGTACTGCCATCGTAAAGTGTGCCACCAACTTATTTTCCTTTTTGGAGAGACCCGGATGCGGCCTGTTTAGGAGGAACAACCACAGATCCAGTGGGATGTGTGTGTGTCTAGGATCTTGTTCAGCCAATTCTTAATCGAGTCCCAGACCGGGGCGATTTTGGGGCAAGACCACAGCATGTGCAACAGATCTGCTTGCTGTCCACATTGTCTTAGACACAATGGGGAGTAACTGGGCAGAAATTTAGCTAATTTTGTGGGGGGTTGGTACCATCGCATCCTAACTTTATATGCGTTCTCCCTTAAGGCCGTGCACATGGAGCTTTTGGAGGCTGCCAAGACAATACTCGTCCACTCCTCTAGATCCAATACCTCCCCCAAATCGGACTCCCATTTAGTCATATATCGTGTTTTTTCCATCACTGTCGAGCCAGAACCGGTCACTTCCTTGTACATCTGCGATGTAAGTCCCTTGGTGGATGTCCCTGATCGACAAAGCTTTTCGAAATTCGTTAATTGGGTGTGGGGCTGATTTGTCTGATAGAATGCTCTGATCTGGAGGTATCTAAAAAACTCGGCATTGGGGATATTTTAGCTGGATTTAAGTAGATCAAATGTTTGTATGCCTCGCCTGCCCTCAAGATCTACTAGCCTATTAATACGTTTGTGTTTCCAGATAGTGAAGTCCACGTTGGTCAGTCCCGGAGCAAACATTGGGTTACCCCACAGTGGGGTCATTCCTGATGATTTGTGGGTCAATTTGCATTTGAGCCTGGTGACCTCCCATACTGAGAGCAAGTTGGTCATTGAGGATAGCGGCAATTTGGTGCCTAACCGCACCTTTTTTGCCAAATTAGATGTTGCAGCTCAATAGGGGAGCATAGGTCTTTTTCTAGAGCGACCCATCTTTTCGAGTCTGGGTTGGTGTGCCATTGCACAATTTGGCATAATTGAGCCGCTTTGTAGTAGCACAACAAGCAAGGTAGTGCTAGCCCACCCGCCCCTGTTTGTTTGCGCATTATCTGGTTTCCCACCCTCGCTCAATTCCCTCCCCAGATAAATGTATCTATCTCATATGGGAGTGAGAGGGAATCCTTCAACCTTAGTGGCACCGGGAGGGTCTGGTAGAGATAAAGAAGGCGTGGGAGCAGATTCATCTTAATGCAGTGGATTTTCCCTATCCAAGAAATTTTGTGTGTGGCCCATCTCCTAATGTCCCCTCTCATGGTGTGCATCAATTTGGGGTAGTTTGCCTGGTACAGCATATTGGATGTCTTGGTTACATTAACGCCTAGATATTTAATTTGCTTCTGCTGCCAGTTGAAGTTGAAGTTGATGGCGATCAACTTCTCTAAATGTTTGGGTAGATTTATATTCAAAGTGTCTAATTTAGACTGGTTAATTTTGAATCCGGGGATCCTGTTGAATCTCCCCAACAAGTCAAACAGGTTCGGCAGATAGGTATGGGGTTTAGATATTGTCAGGAAAACATCATCCGCATACAGTGCCACCTTATGCGACTGGCTTCCAATGGCAATATCCGTGATATCTTTGCTGTCGCGTATCTAAGCAGCCAAAGGCTCCATACACAATGCAAATAGGAGGGGGGAGAGCGGGCATCCCTGCCTCGTTCCGCTCTTAATTTGGAAGGGATCTGAAGCAAATCCCTGGTGGGTGACCCAAGACGACAGAGCAGAGTATAGAGCTAATATAGCTTTTGTCAACTTTGCTCCCAGCCCGAATGCTCCAAGCGTGGCCTCCAAGTATGGCCAGTCTATCCTGTCAAATGCTTTTTCTGCGTCCAGACTGAGCGCCATAACTGGTATCGATCTTGAATTGGCTATTTCTAACAGATCAATAATTCGTCGGGTGTTATCAGCTGCCTGTCGACCCGAGATAAACCCGACATGATCTGGGTGCACCAGTCTGAGCAGGATGAGACCCAATCTATTGGCCAGTAATTTAGCGTAGATTTTTATGTCCGAATTAATCAGGGATATTGGCCTGTAACTTCTACAGTCCTGTTGGTCCTTAACCAGTTTGTGTATTACAGAGATGGACGCTTGAAGCATGTGCTGGGGGAAGGGGGTACCTCCCAATACTTGGTTGAACATGCGGAGGAGATATGGGGTCAACTGTTTCCTAAATTTTTTGTAATAAAGATTCGAGAATCCGTCGGGACCCGGGCTTTAGAGGGTTTCAGGTTTTTGATAACCTCAGATATTTCCTCCATTGTGAAGTCACTACCCATTACCTCTCTGTCTATCTCATTCAGACTCGGTAGATTCGAGCCCTTTAAGAAATCTTTCAGGGCTTTCTCCGTTCTGGAGGCTCGGGTCACCTTTCCCCCATCATACAATCTTTCATAGAAGTTCTTAAATTCACCTACTTTATTTTTAGGGTTGGCTGAGATCACACCCGCTTCTAAACGTATGGCCTGGATATTATAGTTCTTAGCTTTGGAATTGATCAGATTGGCCAGCAAGGTATCTGGCTTGTTTGCTTTTTCGAAGAATCTTCTCTTTGACCAACTTAACGATTTCTCGGCTTGAGAGGTAAGAAGTAGATTCAGCTTAATCTGGGCATCCCTGATTTTTTGGAGCGTGGCCGAATTAGGAGACCTCTTATGTTGGTCCCATAAGTACTTTAGTTCTTTTTGCCCTTCAATAATTTTGCGTTTCTCTCTCTTTTCTCCTTGCCACCAGACTAATTAAAACCACTCTTAATGTTGCTTTATGAGCCTCCCAGAGGGTTATATGAGAGCGAACTCTTCCTTCATTTTCTCTAAAGAAGTGTTTAATTTCCCCTTCAACCATCTCCTTCAGTTCAGGGATTTGTAATAGGGATTCATTCAGTTTCCAGTTTGCTCCCGGTCTGTCCAACCCTATCTGAGTGCACCTTAGCTCTATTGGTGCATGATCCGAACACGAAATATTGTGGATCCCAGAGTGGGCGATCTTCGGGACCAGTCTACTTGAGACAAAGAAGTAATCGATCCTGCTAAATGAGTCATGTGGGTGTGAGTAGAAGGCGTAATTTTTGTCTAGCGGGTGTGACTCCCTCCAGACATAGACCAACAGCAAATCCCTTAGCCCTTGTTCCAGAGCCGTAGGTCTAGCCGTTGTTCCAAGCCTGGGAGGTCCTGATCTGTCTAGGGCTGCATTCAGCACTGTATTAAAGTCACCTCCTACTATCAGGGCACCTGTATTGTGTTTTTGGATGGCTGTGAATATTGCTGTATAAAAGGCAGAGTCGTATCCATTTGGCGCATATACTACGGCAATCGTTATTGGTTGCTTATTTATAGACCCCGTGAGCATGAGGAACCTACCCTCCTTTTTCACTGCGTTCTTCTCCTTTGCGGAGGACAAGAACACTTGTTTGAATTGGTTGTCAAAATATTTTGGGAAGCTGGTGGTGCTAATGTGGGTCTCCTGAATTAACACAATATCGGCCCCTTTTCTCTTGTAATCAGTGCGTGCTACCTTCCTTTTACGAGGATAATTCAGCCCTTTGGCATTATGTGAGATAAAGGTTAGCGTCATGTTGCAAGCGTAATCTCACCTCTCTTCAGTCGCGTCACTACCTTGGATGTCAGGTTGTTGCTGGAGAACCTCCGCTCCCCCGCAGTGCTCAGCAGCTCGCCAAACCTCAGCGTTGCACCACCTAGGCAGAAGGAGGGATGGGATGGGGAAGATACAAAAGGAACATAGGACACATACAGTAAGGAATAATAAACGAAGTGGGAAAGGTACCAGTGGTCCATGACCACTGCCCCTCCCTCGCCTTTGGGTTGTGGAAACCGGGCAGAGCCCCCCCCCAAATCTCCTCCCTCCATCCGAGCTGCTCCACTCCTCCCTCTCCCAAGGACTTTCTCAGGATCTTGGGCGTCCGCCCCGACCCAAGTATGCAGACGCACGACAACGGCCAGACCACAGTCCCAGCCGGCGTCTGCTTACCATTGCTTTTCATAATGCACTAACTCCTCACTAATTCTTGTAATACCAAAAACCTCAGTTAACCTGGATCCAAAGAATAACTGCAGAAAAAATCCCAAATATCCCTCTTTATAATCTGGGGGATAGTAGCCTACCTTCCCCTATGACCCTATCTATTGCTAACATCAGATCTGCCCCCGGCCTCAACTAAGGCCCCCAAGATCCTAATCAGCCAATCCCTCCCTCTAAAACTATGTACACTTTTGCTCCCTTGCTCCCAAGATCACTCCCTTAAGCCCCTCATTTCCACTATCCCCCCCCTCACTCCTATCCTCCGTAACTTTCTGTAGAACCTCTTTCCTTCACTTGGCCCACTCCTATGACCCTCCCCTCTATCCCCCTCCGCCCTTGTGGGTATAGACTTTGCACTCCCTCGTATGCCTATTCCTCCTCTCTTTTGTGTTCCTTTTCTGTGTTTCTCCATCTTTGTATTCTTGAATATAAAATTGTTTTTTTGTTTTTTTGTTGTTAAATTTTCTGTTTTTTGATCTGTCCTTATTATTTATTGATCGCTCCCCCGTGTCCTACCTGCAGAATAACCCTTGTGCGGGAAGTTCTCCCCACCCCTCCTCCCGCTGAAGGTCCCTGTAAGTCCGCAGTTCTTCATGGAGGCCTCTGTGTTTCGCCGCCCCTTCCGTCTGCGTCTGCCGCCATCTTGGAGGTGCCCGTTAGGACCGTGGAGGTTCTCTTTGATCGCGTCGCCCTCGACATCCTTGCACAATTGGGCCTGTTTGGGTATATTTTTGGTGTTCGCAGTCGGGCTTTCAGTGCTTTATTTATTCATTTAGGCGCCAGCTGGCAGCTGTCGGCTCACACGTCCATTCAGTCAGCCGCTGCGCATGCGCCTTCCGGTCCATAGACTTTTCGATACACATCATCTATTCCAATTATCCTTAGGGACTATATACATATCGTGTGTATATAATGACATGTCCATTTACACATATATGTGTTACAGCTGAATCCCGTTTTAGCATGGTGAGAATGCATTATAACAGGGATCGCGTTATAACCGGGATCGTGAAATGGCCGCCACGATCAGCGAGGATTTACCCGGCATCTGCAGCTCTCCCTGCTTCATCAGGCTGCGTCCACGTGTGCAGCTTTCAATTTGACTTTCGAGCGCAGAGGAGGGTCACATGACCAATCTCTTACCAATTACAGCCCATCAGTGAATACATTTTATATAATACGCATGCAGGAATCTAACCCATGACCCTTCATATGCTAGTAGTGATCTCTAGCTGCTACACCACAGGGTTGGTGTAATGAATCTGACTCTATAAATAAATCGAACAGAAAAAGAGAAGAGAGACGCATGCCCCATAGCGTAATTCTGTGCAAAATGTATTCTCAAAAATAGTATTATAAGATAGCATTCTCACAAGTTTAGCTAGGATTAAAGCATAAAGAGTCAGTCAATCTCGTGGACAGTTCCCAGAATCTCCTTGACTTCCTTTGGGGCCCGAGCTTTTAGCCACGCTGCTCCCACTCTTTGGAACAGTTTGCCTTGTACAGTTCGAGGGGCCCATTCTCTGGGAATCTATAAAAAACAGGGTCAAGATTTACCCATTACATTTACCGTTACATATGCAAAAACAACAGCTGTTCTATTTCTAATTAGCATAGGCATAACAAAACATTAAGGAACAGGACCCATTGGTTTATATAGCTTCCAAAACATTCCTATATACAACATCTGGAGATATATATATATATATATATATATATATGTGAATACACCAAAGATACCTGGGAAATATGGTAATTTAAATCATTTGAAAAATCCTTGTATTTTCACATTAGCATAATTTATAGCTATTTCAGGTGTGTTCATCTATATCTTGTACATTTTATATAGTGGTGTTTTGGGAGGTATATGTCAATGGATATTGTACTAAAACAGTACTATCGTTCTTGCTCTCCTCTCCTCCTGATGGGAGGATGCCAAGTTTAGGTATGACTTACCTAACAAAATATTAAGTCCCTGCCTCACCCTTAACGAAACTTAGTGGATATGCGATGTTAGGTTATTGAATCAGAGTTACTATTAACATGACGTTAATTTATGTTAATGTCACATTAAGTAGCCTAATGGAGCTTAGTGTATCAGGGCCGATGAGAAAATATGGCACAGAAGAGGTTTAAGCAAGAAGAAAATGGAAAAGAAAAACAGTCTAACATTATTTATGATAATAAGATCACTTACAGTAGTGTAGTAGAAAGAATTGAGACATATAAGGGAGAGGCCAGGTGTCATACAGTAAAGTGACAAAGGGCCTTTCAGACAAATCTAGGTTTCTTTTTATTTTGTTTATATATTTTATATTGATTTCACTTTGTATTTGTTAATCATACATGAAAACCGAAGTGTTTGCCTTGCAATAAATGAAGAACTAAACAGCAGAAAACATGTTGACTTAGCAAACCTTTTTTTTTTTAAATAGATCATAGTGATAAATGGTTGTAAATGGTTGTAAATGGTCCATAACATAGAAAGGAGTGAGTAGATTAGTAATGCAAAAGTTCACATATTTTCAATCTGATTGTGAAATATGTACAGACGTGTTTCTCTTTTTTTTTTCTCCCTTTCTTTCTTACATGAACATTTGATGTTATGGTAAAACTAATGCTACCCATGTCTACAACTGATAAAAGACATGAATGATGCATACTAGTCAGGTTTTAACCTGCACATTTCATTCCTCTTCTGATGCGGTCGTGGGAGTAACTGAGTTTCTGTGCTAAAAATCTACTAGTCATACACATTTCCTCTGAAAGAAGTATTTTGTCTAAGGCGCAAATGATATCATACTCACATGCAGGCTCTGTCAGTCAATGTGGTTCTCATGAAAGATCCCTAATGAGAAGAATAAGACACAAAGCTCTATTAAGTCTCGTAACATGACGTTAACCTAACTTAACATCATGTTAAGACTAACAGGGAACCTTCAAAGATTAACTTGAAGCCATGTTTTCTCCTGTAAATTGCTGTGTATACTATAAGAGCCGTTGGTGATAATGATATGCAAAAGAGTCGTTACCATAACAATATATATGCCCTAATGTCTCTGAAGGTTAATGCAGAAACTTCACATTATGTAGTATTATTTCAATGTGTTATTTCTATCTCCTCTTTATCTCAACTTGAGTTAAAGACCTACTGTATATCAAGGTCTAGATCAGAGAAATGTTAAGACATACTTACTTAACGTCCCATTATTGGAAGATAACACCACTTTGTGCTGTGCTTCTAGTGACGGCGACGCAGCGGTGACGTCAGGCGATGGTCGCTGGAAAAATCAAATTGAGATGACTTCCAGCGATCGCGACCAAGCCGTCGCTCCGCGCTTACTATAAGCGAACGCGACGGCAGCAATGAATTTGTTTTGACGTCGCGTCGCTGTCAACGGCACTATAAGCGCAGCCTTACTTTACGTGACATTTAAGCCTATGCTAATGGAAACAGACTTTGTTTTTACATATAAATAGCTTTAACCTCAGGGAGCATAACGTCCATTCGTGTTTTAGGTAACATCCCGTTATGAGTCCTGATTTAACAGAGATTTGTGGCTCTGATCCAAATTGCAGGATTCACGATGTTCCGATAAGAGAATGGCAATCACACAGCATTAAGCTCGTATACTTCTTATCTAAACTTTGTGAAGCCCCCCTCTAAAATCTTTTGTGTAATCACAGAAATTGTTTAAATCAGTATGCTTCAGGGTTTAACAGACTTAAGATGATGTGCTTGTCACAAAAACTCTACAATCATACATATACCAACATCTGACTTTAACTAGATATCACCTTTTATTCAGCAGCCACTGATAATCTTCACTTCTATTGCATTGCTAACCACAGTAAAAGACTGATTAAAAAAAGTTTTAATCTTATGAATATTGAAATGGTTGAAACTGTTGCATCTATTTAGTGTGAAAGTCCTGTTGTGATCAACAGCCACATACAAAAGACAGGAAGAACTGATTAATCCTATAGGAAAACGCATATTAACGCAAGGGTCCTGCAGGATATTTGTATGTCTACATACATGTGCATAATATGTCCGCTCAGTAGTATTCTCTTCTCAAACTCATGGTTTACATTTGATTCATCTTTATTTTTGTCGTCAATATAATAAATAAATATATATTCTCTGCTACATTTCTATAGGTAGAATATAAATTCAGCTTCCCAACTTCCCTAAAATTTGACAATACCTGTTTTGTTATTTGAAGCAGCAAACCTTACAAACTGTATACAGTACATGTATACTGCATATATACAGTATTTCATTACATCATTGTACTAGGGGGGTGGGGTGGAGGGTTCACAGTAGTCGACCTGTGTTATTTTCCACACTTGGGCAGATCCCAAAGTTAAAACAATAGAAAGCTGCAACATCACATCCAAATGACATTTTGGCGTTTTATTGGCTCACTAGTATGAGGCTGAATCAGTGGCCATAATGTTTCTCAAGGACAAATACTCAGGAGGTTTCCAAGGTAAATGTCTCGAACCATTGGTCCTCACCACTGAAAATAGCACAATTCAGGAGGACTTGCTGGCTCCAGTTATGTAAATAAAAATTAGAATAGGTAAATACAAATGGAGCAGCCAGGATTACTGCATATTAACTAATTAGTGCTAGCAGGCAAGATTAAGGGATACACTATGTGAACCTTCCCTGGGAAAATGTAGTTTTCTAAAGAAGAGTAAATCCATGACACTACAAATAAACGTTTTGCTATGTGAAATCTTTGAATGTAGATTTTCTCTCACACAAGGAAAAAAGAAGCATTCCTGCCCTTATAGCCTTTGGAGATGTATGTGATAAAAATCTAGAGATGGTAATTCATAACAGGGGTGAACACTTTGGATTGGGTTTCATCAGGCTTTTGTTTCACTTGTAATATCTTCCCAGTGTTCAACTTAAACTTTTAAATGCAGCATAATTTACAATGCTTATCGGTTTCAAGACTGGCGCCGGCAATGTTGATATGTTTATGTTAAGATGTATTTGTAGCATTTTGTGAGATATGTACTGTATATGCAGATGCATGCAGTATTTCATAAATTATATAAATATACTTAGATACTTAAACATACATGAGTATGCCTAAACACAAAGATTTGAAACAGGGTATTCACTTCTGTTCATGTTAAAAATCTAAACAAATATGCTAAATAAACACACACAAAAGGGAAAAGTCACTAACACTATATCAATAAAAAAGGCTAACCAAGGACCCAAAAATAAATATAATACTGCTAAATAGTTTCTTAACCATAGTCGTTTAATCACTGCCTTTAAAGAAAGAGTTCATGAAGCAGTAATTTGTGCTACATCATTTTCCAATTATTATTTTATTACTATTGTAGCCATGCATAATAATGACTGCATACATCTTCCCTGTTGGCAGTAAGTCCTGGTAAGTACAGGCCTGCCAACAGTAGTTATGGAGGTTTTCCCTCACACCCTGGTGTGGTGTCCTGTGTAAGGAAGGGAGTGGCTGTATGCTCTGAGTCCCTGGATAGTGACATCAGAGATGCGCCTGCCCCCTGAAGTATAAAGGGCACAACACTGTCAGTTAGTGTTGTGTTAGCCAGCAGTTGTGTGAAGCAGCTGGTAAAATGTATGCTCCTGCATAAGGATTGGAGGAATACTTTTGTGACCCTAGTGCTGTAACTAGCGGTAGCAGAGTGACCAATCAAGTCTGTCTAAGCCACACTGTGTCCAGGGACCTGGCGCAGTGGTGATCTCCCTAGGAGAAAGGGAATCCCACTTCAATACGGGAGGGCGTACCTGGCAAAGGGACAGCACGGAGAGATGTGCGGCTAGAGCCGGCAGCTGCATGGGGCAGTCTGCTACATCCCAACCTACAATAAAGATGCCATGTTCAAAGATATTCCCGCTGTGTGAGTGTGAGATTACTCTGCAGTGGCAGTCACCAACGAGAAGGAGTTCCTCACCAGGACAATCTCCCTGCGGAAGCATAGATCCTGATGAGGTGGAGGCGCTGCACATGAAGTAAGTTGGACTCGCACCCACTACCTCAGCTACCTGTCCTGATGACATCCCCTTATACCATCAAGCGGGAGACTCAGGAGTCCTGTTACTAGCAGGTGCACCACCACACACGACCTTGTAATGGGGACTGGTTAGACCACACGGGCCAATGTGAGATTGGGTGGGTCAGACAAGGGGGGTCCAGCCGTTACACTATTATTCTGGCATCTGAAACATATGATCCGTGACAGTGACTTTGGTGGCACATGACAGTTCACTATATTCTGCATTAAGAGAAAAGGCTAAACGTTATATTTGTAAATATAGTTGGTATAATAGCATATTCTGGTGTATGACGGAAGCAATCACAGATTCCAAAACAAATAGCAGAGTGCATTCTGCTTTCAGGCGCACAAATGTATACATAATTTGGATGTTATATGGGGCACATCTAAGATGGCTGTTTCCAGGATGTTTTTCCCTGTCACACTTAAAAATATCCTTTGGTAATATACAGAGCTGCCAATTTTCTTTCTCTCTTGGTGCAAGAATTTTCTCAGGGTGCAGTCACATATGTATGAAACGTCCTTAATGCGTTTCTTACATTTCATGCCAATTTCTTTGGAAATTATTATTATTATTATATTAATGCCACGTCAGACCTGACAGATTTTCAATTTATTTTTACAGATAGTATAGTACAACTTTTTATTCCATTGTAATACTGCAACAAATTACTGCTTTAATACAAATTCTCACTGTTTTTTCTGTATGTGAAAACTACCCATAAACAGTTTATTTATGGCTTAGTACCAATAAATAGATATAGGGCCTCATGCAGTAAGCCCCGATACAAAATTTTCGGCACGAATTACGAAAATGTTTTTTTTGGGCGATTTGCCCTCGCAGTATTCAGAAAGGGCCGAATCCTTCCGATCCCTGCTGAAGCACGCGAAGCAATACTGCCGATGAGTGTGGCGATACAGCCGGCTCCCGATAAGGCTCCCGATAACCTTTGGTGCCGATAGATGTTTGCAGCTGAGAGGACAACCGCTCCTCTCGCGCAAACTTCGCACCAAAAAAGTATTTAAAAACAACTTTATTCATAGTGTACGTGCAAGGGTCTCGAGCTGAACCGCGTTGGTTTGAGGTCCGGGGACCCCTCCCCCCCCGAGATACAGGCCCCTTTATGAGGTGCCGGTATCCTCTCGTTAAAGTTCCCGATCACGTGACCGCGACCTGTAACACAACCAGAGGGATACCGGCACCCATAAAGGGCCTGTATCTCGGGGGCAGGGGTTCCCCGCCTCAAACCAACGCTGTTCTGCTCCGGAGACCCTCTGCACATGTAACAGTATAATAAAACACACACACATCAATAAAGACTCGTTCCTTACCTTGGCGGCTATGTGCAACGGTAATGAAAGCAGCATGAATGTCTTTTTAATTATACTGTACAGTGAGCAGGGGGGTCCCCTGAGCTGAACCGCATTGCTTTTGTGAGCAGGACCCCCTGCTTCCCGAGTTCAGGCCCCAGTATGTGTCATCGGGTGGCAGTGTCGCCGCCATGTTTTATAGCGTCCCTGCAATAAACATGGCGTCCACACTGTAACCGATGGCCAAACCGGGGCCTGTAACTCGGGAGGCAGGGGGTCTCTGAGCCACAAATAAATGCGCTTCAGCTCAGGGGGCCTCCTGCTTCCCGCACAATATTATTAAATACATAATGCTGCTTCATTCCATAGCGGATATCCCGCTAAGGCAATGAAGGGTGTTAACGCATAGCATGTTTATTGGGGCAA
This sequence comes from Ascaphus truei, assembly GCA_036426205.1. Classification (NCBI taxonomy): domain Eukaryota; kingdom Metazoa; phylum Chordata; class Amphibia; order Anura; family Ascaphidae; genus Ascaphus; species Ascaphus truei. Next base: position 177,543,625 of record CM071567.1, on the reverse strand, counting down.
ATGCCCCCAATAAACATGCATCAATACACAACATACAGTATAGTAATGGGCAGAATGACTATTATCCACAAATGGATAATAGTGCAGTTGTCCTTTACAATACATACACAACAATAAAGACTTTAAAACATATAGCACTCACCCTGTCCCACTGCCACGATGAAGGCCATCCTCATCTTCATCCTGCCCATGCCCCATCCGCTTCTGCAAAACAACACAAGATTAACACATCCAATTAATGTCCCCTAACCCCTTAATCACCATAGCGTTATTAACCGCTACAGTTATTAAGGGGTTAAGCCACCATCACCCACATACCCCCCCCACAAAGCCCCCCAACCACCCTCACCCAATACCCACATGGGATGTCCTAACCAATACCCTTGGGCCTAATACCCCCTCCCCCAGCACATACAGTACAATAATGTGCCAAATAACATATCCCATAGGGAAATACATTATTTGGCCATTATTAAACACATTCAATAACGTTAAATGTAAAGCCTGTACTAACCTCATCAATAAGAGAGTCCTCCGTCGCCAGCATCATCCTGGGGTCCGTTGCCAATTAGAAATAGCCACAACATTTCATATCATTTAACATAACACTGACCCCCTTAATCACCTTATCGGGTACTAACCTGAAAGGTAATTAAGGGGTGAAGCCTCCTGCAATGCCTACAACAGTTTGCATAACATCCTCATGAAAAAACCAATTGCCTACCAATTCCATTTAATCATTCAATCTGTAGGCTCACATGCCTCATAAAACATTGCATTTACAGTGTATACATGTAGCATAACATGTAAACTGCATGTACAACGCTGCAAATCAATGTTAACAATACATAATGCCACTCAAATCGCCATACATCACAAGAAGTAATATTTAATAACAAAACTCACCATCAATGAATTACCACACATCAATTACATCCTAAACAATTAAAATACCATCCATACCAATTACACAATTACAAACTATCCTAACAAGAACAACTTCAAAACATAGTCAAGTACAACACCATACAATTACTAAAGCCAAGGCTTTCCATATCCTACTGTACGGCCTGGAAGCCAAAACTTACATCTGTCTAAAAATAAAATACATTTAGCACACATCAATGCATAGCCACAATGATTACAATACAGAATTAGAAGCTTTAACAACACTATCATTTCTTACCCTGTATATATATCTGTACACATACATACAGACATACAACAGTGGGAAGAAATGATATGCATTGTAAAAAATGAAAACATGAAAAAGCAACACAAAAACAGTTACATTAGTACATTTCTTATTTACTTACCATTACTTCCCCCACCGACTCCCGTTGAGCACTTACTCACGAACCATCCACGCACCATCCACGACACACATCCAGGAACAAATCCACGAACCAAACCAGGAACCAATCCAAGACACAGGTGCAGAACCATCCAGGAAGCACCACGAAAATCCAGAAACAATCCACGACACGATCCAGGACAGGAACCCATAAAAAAAAAAAACATAACAATTAAACATAAAATAATAAAACATGACAATCAAGGTTGTACTAGTTTATTCTTAGTGAATCTGTATTACAATACTTGTTCCGGTCTTCTTGACGTCCGGTCCACGCCGGTCTTCAATCTTCAGGAGGAGGTCCGTCCTCCTCGGCATCTGCCTTCAAAATGAGACGACATAGGCTTTTATAGGCCTATGACGTCACATTTGTCGTCATATGGTTCCCCACGGCCCTGATTGGCCGTGAAAAAACCATGTGTTTTGGCCGATGTAAAAAATTGATGACGTCACTAAAGGCAATGCCAGCAACGCCATCAGAATGGCTTGCTGCTATGCCTTAAGAAAACGTCATGAAATGACCATGGCCGACTCACATGGTAAGCCAGCCAATCAGAGCGTGGAACTCCATCCTCTACTCTGATTGGTTCAGTACCATTTGAGTCCGGCCATGTGTCATTTCATGACGTTTTTTTAAAAGGCAATAGCAGCAAGCCATTCGTATTGGCTGTGCTGGCATTGCCTTTAGTGACGTCATCAATTTTTTTACATCGGCCAAAACACATTGGTTTTCACGGCCCACAGGGCCGTGGGAACCATATGACGACAATGGTGACGTCATAGGCCTATAAACCTATGTCGTCTCATTTTGAAGGCATGCCGAGGAGGACGACCTCCTCCTGAAGATTGAAGACTACAGGCGTGGCACCGGACGTTCAGAAGACCCGGAACAAGGTATGTATACAGATTCACTAAGAATAAAACTATGTACAACCCTTGATTGTCAGTTTTATTATTTAATGTTTATTTGTTATGTTTTTTTTTTCTTTTATGGTTTCCTGTTCCTGGATCGTGTCGTGGATTTTTCTTGGATTTCTTCGTGGCTTGCTTCCTGGATTGGTTCTGCACTGTTCGTTGGATTGGTTTCCTGTGTTTGGTCGTGGATTTGTTCCTGGATGTGTCGTGGATGGTGTCGTGATTGGTTCTGAGTAAGCTGATCAACGGAGTCGGTGGGGGAAGTAATGGTAAGTTAAATAAAGAAATGTACTTAATGTAACTGTTTTTGTGTTGCTTTTTCATGTTTCATTTTTTACAATGCATATCATTTCTTCCCACTGTATAGTTGTCTGTATGTATGTGTACAGATTATATACAGGGTAAGAAGTGATAGTGTTGTTAAAGCTTCTAATTCTGTTATTGTTATCATTGTGGCTATGCATGTGATGTGTGCTAAATGTATTTTATTTTTAGACAGATGTAAGTTTTGGGCTCTTCCAGGCCGTACAGTAGATAGGAAAGCCTGCTTTATTATATTGTAATTGTTTGGTGTACTTTTGACTATGTTTTGAAGTTGTCTCTGTTAGGATAGCTTTATTCAGTGTGTAATGGTATGGATGGTATTTTATTTTTTCAGGGATGTAATTATGTGTGGTATTCATTGATGGTGAGTTTATTGTATTAATAATATACTTCTTGTGATGTATGGCGATTTGAGTGGCATTATTGTATTGTTAACATTGATTTGCAGCGTGTACATGCAGTTTACATGTTTGCTACATGTATACACTGTAAATGCATGTGTTTTATGAGCATGTGAGCCTACGATTGATGATTAAATGGAATTTGGTTAGGCCAATTGGTTTTTATTCACATGAGGATGTATGCATACTGTTGTAGGCATTGCAGGGGCTTCACCCCTAATTACCTTTCAGTGTTAGTACCCGATAAGGTGATTAAGGGGTTCAGTGTTATGTTAATGATATTGAAATGTTGTGGCTATTTCTAATGTTGGCAACGGACCCCCAAGGATGATGCTGGCGACGGAGACTTCTTATTGATGAGGGTTATCAGTACAAGTTTCTTTACATTTTAACGTTAGTGATGGGTTTATATGGCCAATAATGTATTATCCCTATGTGATAATGTTTATTTGGCACTTTTGTACTGTATTGCTGGGGGAGGGGTATTAGGCCCAAGGGTATTTGGTAGGACTCCCCTGTGGGTATTGGTGAGGGTGGTTGGGCTTTGTGGGGGAGGGTATGTGGGTGATGGTGGCTTAACCCCTAATAACTGTACGGTTAATAACCGCTATGGTGATTAAGGGGTTAGGGGACATTAATTTGTGTGTGTAATTCTTGTTTTGTTTTGCAGAAGCGGATGGGGCATGGGCAGGATGAAGATGAGGATGGCCTCATCGTGGCAGTGGGACATGGGTATGTGCTATATGTATTTAAGTCTTTATGTTTTGTGTATGTATGGATGGACACTGCACTATTATCCATTTGTGGATAATAGTCATTCTGCCCCATACTATACGTGATGTTAGGGGGGTATAGGTGGTTGTTGGGTAATAATATATATATATATAATTATATAATATATATATATTATATATATATATCTAATATATTATCTAATAATATATATATTATATAATTATTTAATTATTATTTAATTCGTTATTGTGGCTGGGGGTGTGTTTTTTTTATTATTGTGGGTAGTGGGGGTGTGTGAAGGGGGCATTACCCCACCGGTGGTTTGTTTAGGGCTTGCGGGTGGGTCGCGGAGGCCTTACACCCCTTCAGGACCTGAGCGGTCGTGAGGTTAAGTGCCCCCGAATCCCCCCCGCAAGTCCTAAACTCACACCAGGGCCAAATACCCCCTCACCCATCCCCGCTACCCACAATAACGCTGGCACGGTGGGTTAACCCTTCATTGCCTTATGGTTAGCCGCTAAGGTATAAAGTGCTTTTAAATGCCTTTTTCTGCCTCGGATTGCATGCCGGGGGCTCCGTGTGCGGGTATCAGCTCCGGAGACCCCCGCATCAATCACAGGCAGGAAAAAGGGCTGATTTTTCCTAAGTGATCGCCCTTGCCGATGCTTCTCCTTCAGCAAGTTGCCAACTTTAGTTGGCGGGCTAGATTGGCCATAAAATCTCCAATCTGGCCTGCCGATCAGCACCAAAAAGCTGATCGGGGCTTACTGAATTCAGGCGGGAAAAAAAAGTCCCGATAAGTGGCTTATCGGCAGCCGGGTGGCGAAAAAATTTTTTTCGGAAGAAAAGTTGCCGATAATTTCCACTTATCGGGGCTTACTGAATCAGGAGGGCAAAAAACGGCTATAAAATGCCGAAAAAGCCTTATCGGGGCTTACTGCATGAGGCCCTAAGTCCTTTAACTCTTTGTTATTTGGACACATAACATTCAATTATGATAAAGATGTGCAAATGTTTTGCTAAAGCTTGGGAACCTGGCAGTTTGCTTATTTTCTCTTGCTAAAATAAATGACATGACAAGCGGCAAGTTTCTCCCCAAAAATGTAGTGCACATGAAAAGTCAGCGTGTAAAGTCACATGGTCCTTTATATACTGCCATTTTTACTAAATTTGGTCCAAAAAGGGCAAAAGGGATAACATTCTGGGAAGACTGACAACACTGATGACATTGTGAGCATTGCTTTTGACAAAAGTGTACCCAAATTGCAACCTTGAAGGAAAGACTGCAAACATTTTTTGATTTTTCGGTCTGATACTTAGACCTTTGCCAAGATGACAAAAGGTCTGAGTTTGAGTTTGAGTCTGAAACGTTGAACCACTGAATACATTTTGTTATATATTTGTTGCAGGAGCTGTGGAGTGTCAGTACTTTCTTATGAAAGCTGCTCAGTGGCGGATTTCCCATTACGCCCATTTGGCCCCTGGGCCGACAACATTTCCCTTTTTTTCCCCCATATACAGCGTTCCGCTGCCGGGAAATGTCGACATGGCAACACGGCGTTGTGTTGTCATGGAAACACAGCATCATTTGACGCCACGACTCTGAACAAGGAGGGTGGCCCAAGGTAAGGGCCTAAGGGCCGGAGATTTTATAATCCGCCACTGAAGCTGCTTAATCTCCTTTCTGATATCGTCTTCCGGTAAAGGGTGGACCTCCATGCACCTGAGGCATTTCCTTATTGCAGCCGATCATGTGATCTTAGTGTTAACTCCCTCACATTCTATAAACATGCAATGTACATTTTGCAGTGAAATTATTCTTTTATTGTTAATGATAATTTATGTTTACTTCAGTTCAACCCTTTGAGTGATAAAGGGGCTGCAGCATCAGAGTACCGCACTATCTCCGGCACTAATATTAGTAATAACTTTATTTCATAGAGCCCTTTTCTCTCAATGGGACTCAAAGTGCTTCACAATTACAGTATAGTTCTCCTCTTTTCCTCAGGTTGGGAATACTGATTAACAGAGGAACCTATGACTAAAACAAGCAGGAAAAAAAAAATCAGAGATGTAGAAAAGGTGAGGTGAGAAAGTGGTGTTAGAAGACATGGAAGGGTAATAAAACGGGGACAAGTAACAGCATGGAGGGGGAAGGGGGGGGAGGTGTGAATAAGAACATTAGCAGAGAGGCAGGCAGGATAATTACAAAAATTGTGATAGTGTGAGAGAAACGCCATACCGCATTATGTTTCCTTGCTTTGGTGTCAAAGAGTCTTATCATTCTGAGTTCAAATGTTTTCCGTTCTTGGGTGCGTTTAAACATTCCATTGAGGATTTTGATTTTAAGTAATTTATGGAATGATCTGGTTGTGAGAAATGATGTCCCACAGGTGAGCTGTATCTTCCTTCTTCATGGTGTTGTAAATAGTGCCTGTGCATATTCATTCTGCCTTGAAGCTTTTCGCTCGTTTTCGCCAATGTAGCATCGTTGGTCACATTTGTTACATTGGGGGCTATGCACTAAGCTCTGCGTTTTTGCACCCGATTGGAAAAATTTTGCTCGCCCGTTAAAAAGTGAAGCCAAAGGCGCGATTTACTAACAAGTTCAGGGCATTTTGTTCCGTCCGAGCAAAAATATGCCCGATCGCACAAGCTGCTTCTCAGTCCCCCCCCCCCCCCCCCCCCCCCCATTATCGGCGCTTAAACTTGTAAAGCGCGGAGAAAAAAACAAAAACTTGTAAGAACTGCATCTCCATGCACGGCTCTTACAGGCGGTCATACTGTATAAATATACATTATAATACTAGTGTACATGAGTAGGGGGTCTCCGGAGCTGAACCACATCAGTTTCAGCCTCTGGGACCTCCTACTTCATGAGATACAGGCCTGTTATAGGGTGCCGGTATCCCCTGTGCTTTTAAAGATTCCTCGTCACGTGACTGGGGGATTTAAATCCTGCAGGGGGATACTGGAGGTGGACGCAATAAAAATGGAGATGACCCCTTACCGGGGCCCATAACTCGGGAAGCAGATGGTCCCTGAGCCAGAAATCAAAGCCGTTCAGCTCAGGAGACCCCATGCTTCCACACATTATTAAAAAAAATACATTAAAGAGGCTTAATTACCTTAGCGGCTATCCGCTAAGGCAATAAAGGGGTTAAGGCACAAAAGCATGTTTATTGGGGACAATTGCCCCCAATAAACATTGCAATACACAACACAACCCCTGTGCCCCCAACAACCCCTATACCCCCTAACAGACATCAAATAGCTTAATTTAAAAAAAATTAATGCACAGGAATTATACTATAGGCCGGCGGTGGCTCTCGGGTGGTCCCCGCGGGTGTCCAGGGAACCCCGCTTGCCTGCAGTTCCAATCGTGTGCCCCCCCAAAAAAATACATAAATACTTTTAAATAAATAAATAAATACCCCCCCCCCCCCCGCCCCTAACTCATACAGTACAATAATGGGCAAAATTACTATTATCCACATATGGATAATAATGCATTTGCCCATTTAAAATACATTAATCAGCATAAATAAAGTAAATTAATCTTGCACTCACCCTTGCCAGGCTGCCATGATGAAAGCCGTCCTCATCCCGTCCATGCCCTCCGTTGCTGCAAACAATACAGAAGAATAAATAGTGACATCTAAAGTCCCCTAACCCCTAAATCACCTTAGTGGTTAGTAACCGCTAGAGTAATTAAGGGGTTAACCCAACCTCCCCCACTACCCACCCGGGAGGCCTAACCACCCATCCTTGGGGCTAATACCCCCTTCACCCACCCCCGCTACCCACAATAAAAACAATACACAGAACTGCCGCACTATCCACCTCTTAAGCCCCACAATAAACATTACAATATTTAAAAAACAATACATAACCCACCCCCTGTGCCCCCCATAAAAACATGATTTATTATTTTACATACAGGCTTAATACCCCAGGCCAACAGGGGTCCCCGGTAGGCCCAACGGGTGTCCGCAGGCCCCACAGTGCACCCCGGGGGGTGCCCACAGGTGTCTGGGGGCCTCTGGGTTGTCCCCCCAAGGCGCCGTGGGCCTCCAGGTGGTCCCCGTGGGTCATCTCCATAAGTGGAAATATTTCCACTGTGGTTTATTGTGGACTATATATTGTGCTACAATATTAACATCAAAGGTTAACGGGCACTGCACCGCATCACTTAGAGGTTTATTAGTTGCGCATGGTTTATTTATTTTTTCCATCTCCACAAGTGTCTGGGGTCCACAGGTGGTCCTGCGGGTGTCTGGGGGTCCCTGGGTCATCTCCACAAGTGTCTGGGGCCCTCAGTGGTTCACACGGAGTCTGGGGGCCCTCAGGTGGTTCCTACAGGGGTCTGGGGCCCTCAGATAGTCCCTGTGGGTCTGTGGGGACCCCACAGTAGTGGGGCCCCCAATTCTTCCCCACAGGTATCCGCCGTGGGTCCACAGCTGTCCCTCGTGGGTCCACAGGTGGTACCCGTGGGTGCCAGGGGGTCCTCGGGTGGTCTCCATGGGTCCATGGGTCCCCACAGCCCGGCAGTACCAATCCTGTATGAAAAAAATAAACATGTCATACGTTTCAATACATACACCACCCTCCCCCCCCCCCCCCCCCCCCCAGCGCCCACCTCCAAAAAAAAAAAAAAACAACACCAATCTTTTTAAACACAACCCCCCCCCCCCCCCCCCCCCCCCCAAACACATGCAGTACAGTAATGGGCAAAATAACTATTATCCAGATATAGATAATACATTATTTGCCCATTATTAAACACATTAACCAGCATAAATAAAGTAAAGAAAACCGTTCTACTTACCCCTGCAATATGATGGGTGTCCTCGTCAGGATACTGCAAGGTCCCTGTACTCCGTTGCCAGAAAAATACATAGCAAATACAATCTAATGTCCCCTAGCCCCTTAATCACCTTAGCAGTTAATAACTGCGAAAGTAATTAAGGAGTTAACCCACCCTGCCCAATACCCACCCGGGAGGCCTAACCACCCACCCCAGGCAACTACACCACCCTTCACCCATTCATTTGTACAGTGGCTTCATCATGCCCATACAATATGGGCATGATTAACCAACATACAAAGAAATGGGTAAGCATTAAAAAACAGGCCCAAATAAAAACATCACATAGATAAATAAAACACAGCACATTTCAAAATAAAAACATCACATCTCAAAATTAAACACAGCACATATCAAAATTAAATACAGCACATATCAAAATCAAATACAACACATAGGCAATTAAATATATAACAAATGCCAATTAAACAATTGAATGGTACAGTGTGTACATGATGCAAATAATCTGTGCATCATTTAACACTATGCCAGTCAATGCTAAACCTAAAAGAAACAATTACAAACAAGATCCAATGCCATCCAAACAATAAGAAAATAAAAACAAATCAAGAAATCAACAGAAATAAATTAAAATCAATTAATCCAATGCAAAATAAATTACACAATTAACAATTAAAACACCAAAACCAAACCATTATGCAATAAATGAAAGCTCAAAGTAACCACCATCAGACAAAATCTATCTACTAAAAAGAAACCACTATTACAAAGCAAGCACCCACCTGAAATAAACTATTTAAAACACCACTAAAAAATACAACTAACTTCACTGATCAATTCGGATATCAAAATCTACTCTAAACTTATAGCGAACAGGGTGGGTAATGTCCTTCCCAGGTTAATTCACACGGATCAAGTGGGGTTTATCGGAGGAAGGCAAGCGGCAGACAACACCAGAAGAATCATAGACTTGATTGATCTGGCCCAAAAGAAAAATATACATTCTATGGTGTTGAGTCTAGACGCGGAGAAAGCCTTCGATAGAATAGACTGGCCCTACTTATCAGAGACGCTTGGGGCGTTTGGCTTTGGGGGACGTCTCATGCGGGCCATCATGGCATTGTATGAGAGCCCTACGGCGAGAGTGAGGCACCAGGGGTTTCCCTCTGAGCAATTCCACATAAAAAGTGGAACGAGACAGGGATGTCCACTCTCGCCGCTGCTGTTTGCGCTATGTGTAGAGCCCCTGGCAGCCCACATACGAAATAGCCCCGACATCTCGGGAATCTCAATGGGTGAGCATGAGTACAAGGCCGCCCTGTATGCAGATGATGTCATTTTAACATTATCTAAACCGCTCACGTCCCTTCCTAATGTTTTCGAAATCCTGAACAAATTTAACCATGTCTCTGGCTTTAAGATTAATCAGTCTAAATCAGAAGCCCTCAATATAAATCTTCCCAAAGAAGTCGAAAAACTGATTGATCTTAACTTCAATTTCAAATGGCAACCCTCCGCTATCAAATATTTAGGGGTATATCTTACACGGGACTACAAAACTCTATATAAAGCAAACTTTCCCAGGTTAATAAAGACGCTGAGAGAGGATCTCAGAATATGGGCAAAAGGGGGCATCTCTTGGATTGGAAGGATACAAAGCGTGAAGATGAATCTCCTTCCAAGGATGTTATATCTTTTCCAAAGCCTACCTATACCATTGGTGCATTCGGACATCCTCTCCCTCCAGTCAGCAATAATGAAATTCATCTGGAATAAGAAAAACCCACGAATTGCTAAGGGTATCCTGACGAGACCCACAACCAGGGGGGGCCTAGCGGTACCTTGTTTGTTCGCTTATTACAAAGCGGCTCAATTAGCCCAAATTCTCCAATGGCACACAGACCCAAGCCTTAGGAGATGGGTAGAGTTGGAGAAAAAATGTTGTGCGCCGATTGATATCCAAACGCTGATCTGGCTGCCCAAGGCAAGGGCGCGCCAGATCGGCACACCACTACAGACCATTGCCAATTCTATTCGGGTGTGGGAGGCCACCAAATTTAGTTGTAACCTAACCACAAAGGCATCTCTTATGACGCCAATCATCGGCAACCCAGACTTCGCTCCGGGCCTAACCAGTAAGAATATGAAATACTGGACGCAGGCGGGCATTATCCGACTGAATGATCTGAGGGACAGGATAAGTATACAATCATTTGAACAAATCAAATCCGCAAAAAATATCCCAAATACAGAATTTTTTAAGTACCTCCAGATCAGGGATTTCTATAACAAAACGGCAATTAGACCAAAACGCACTAATTTTGAGCAGCTGTGTTCCAGAGATACGGACACAAGGGGACTCACATCTAGGATGTACGGGTAAGTGGTCTGTCCGAAATTGACAAGCGAGACCCGGCCGATCTACATGCGACAGTGGGAGACAGACTTAGGGGAGACATTAGAGGACGAGGAGTGGGAGCAGATCATACAAGCAGCGGCTTAAAGCTCCATCTGTACCACACTAAAGGAGAACGCGTATAAGGTCCTGATGCGGTAGTACTACACCCCAACTAGATTGGCTAAATTTGTTAAGGGCTACTCCCCGCTTTGCCCAAAACGGTGCGGGGAGACGGCCGACCTGCAACACATGATGTGGTCTTGCGCTAAAGTGGTCCCGATTTGGGAACAGATTAGAGATTGGCTACAGCGGATTCTCCTGTAGAGATTCCTGCTGGGCAGACGGATCCAGGGTATGCCAAATGCGACACACAAATTAATAACGCATTTCGCAATTGCCACTAGGTGCGAGATCGCAGCATTATGGAAGCAGCCAGCAATTCCAGTTATTCCAATGATTCGGAATCGAATTTGGCTCGTTTGTCGGATGGAACAATTAACGAGTTTGGTTAATGACACCGGCACAAATTTCCTGAAAGTCTGGTCACCATGGCTAGCACAGACGGACATCCCCGGGGTGGACACCACCGCAATTCTGCTATAATAATCGAGAACGCGTTCTCCTTTGGAGGGCAGAAGCCAATAGACACATAGAGACGAACAGATAGAAGTCAGCCCCCTAAGTAACAAGTAACAACCCGACGACCCTACTGTACAACGGAAAGGCGATTAACTAGCACTAGAAACAGGTTTACAAACAGAACTACCTCTACGGAAAAGGCGATGAAACTCATAAACGGACCCCTCGACGGCAGAAACTTCTGGAGCAGACTCCTCCCCGCCCCCCCCCCCCCCCCCCCCCCCCCCCCCCCCCCCCCCCCCCTCTTGTCCGATGTCCGGTTTGTCCTGTATGTCTTTTATGTACTGTCTGTCTTAAAACAAAGTATCCTTAATAAGTGACAGATGTTATTAAAAAGAATAAGAAAATAAGATGTTGGGGGATGGGAATGCAATGGGCTGTGATATATTGTCAGAATGTGTATCCCCAATAAAGAAAATTGAAGTTGAAAAAAAAAAAAAATACAACTAACTAAATAAAAATTACATTGCACCAACATTTCTAAACAAACAAGCAAACTACATACATCAAAACAAGCAAAACAAGCATTTCCAAAAACAACCATTGATTGTTCCTGTATGTATGTATGTATATCCATAGAGACATACCTAAACACAGGGGCAATAAATGGGCATCAAAAATAATTCAATCACAATAAAAAAAAAATCATAAACCTGTAAAAGTAAAATAACATACATTTAAATGTTTTACTTACCTTTAGATGACTTCACCCTCCGAATCCTGGGGACACCGCATGCTCACAAACACATCCACAATATGTGTATATATTATATTATATATTATAAATAGAGGTTCCTTACCAGGTAGACCAAGAATCCTAGGACCATGTAGCCGGGAAGAGACAGCACCCTCGGTACATATCAAATGGAAGTATTACTGTGTGCTCATTTGCATGTCTTAGACAGGTCTGCAACCCTGCCTTTCACCATTATCGCCTAGCATACAGTGCTTCCACCGCAGCAAGGGATTCTGGGAAATGACATGCAAATGAGCACATAGTGCCACCTTTTGCTTCAAATCCATATCGACATGGACCCCTATAAGCTTATGCTTGATGCATTGCACAGCTTTTCAGCACAGCCTGTGTTAAGATACATAGCCAGTAAACCTACCCACAGACAGCTGTTTTGATCAGTGTGAGGCTAGATATACTGGATTTGCAATTTGAAGCTTTGGACAGACATCCACCTGTTATAAGTTATGGAAGGTATATATATATGTAGCCCCGGTAAGAAATGGGGGCTATATATCTTTCTCCTACTGGTGTAAGTCCTGTTAAGGGCAGGCCGCCAGTAGTTATTATGGGTTTTTCCCCACATCAAGCCCTGTCTTGTGTGATAGAGGCAGACCCCTGACTGTCTGCTGGCCTGAGACAGAGGGGGAGGTCCTGCTGACATCATGAGGGGTGGGGCTGGCTAAAGTTAGTTCTGCCTGTTCCTGTACGTGACAAGTAGTATGTCCTGGGAGCTGAGGAGTGAAGTCTAGTCTGTTGTAGTACTTCAGTTCTGTTCTGTCCTGGGAGCAGAGAGTGCTGGAGCAGGGAGAGAGATGGTCTGGGAGTTTTGGAGGAGACAGGAGACAAGACGCTCAGCACTTTGATTAGAGCTGATAGCACTGTAGTGTTGTGGACCAATGCCCCTCACCCTGCTGAGGGGGTGAGGGGGGAGATCTACCCTCACCCAGAGAGTACATCCTGGAGGTGGGGGTTGGGGTATTGAAGCCACAAACAGCCCACCCTGCTAGGGTACAGCCTGGAGGAGAGAAGTGGAGGTCAGGATCCTGTGTACTGCCATGACTTGCTGCTGTGAAATGAACTGCTGCTGTGTGCGATATTAAGGACAATAAAGACTTTGCTGTTTCATATAAAGACTGTGTGAGATTGGAATCTTTCGCCCTGAGACCAGGGCTTTCTCTGGGAAGATTCCATCCTATCCCCTAGGTTTCGCCAGAGAATGGAGGCGCTGCACCACCACCACTAAAGATGAAGGCATATACCCCAGAAGCCTGTCCTTGTTATCCCCTATACCAACGCGGGAGACTCAGGCCCTCCTGTTCCAAGCAGGTATGCACCACCATAGTAAACGTAATCCGCCCTCACTACACCCTAGAGGTCCAATCTGCAACCGGGGGGGGGGGGCAACATTGGTTACATATATATATATATACAGACAAGAAACAACAGCGCAAATATAAAACAATATGTTGAATATGGTTAAAATAAATTGAAAAACCACACTCTCAGCCAATCAATCAATAAAAGGTATATACCCTTACAATCTACTAACCCTACAGACTTTCAGCCAAATTAGGTCTGCGGCTCCACAACGCCGCTGGAAATGTATTGCAAAGAGTGACCTAGGCACACATGTGCAGGGGAAGAGAAAAGAGAAAGAGGAAAAAAATCATAGGGCAGTATATCAATACAAACAGATAAAAAATTGGTGAGATATGCACTTACACTAGTCAGATCAATAAAGGCCTTTAATCCACTTAGGGACTCCCGAACTCAGCTCCTGTAGTTCGTCTGCTGCAGCCAGGAGGGGGGTCAGCGGGAGGTCAGGCAGCCAGACATTAGTCGGGCATTAGTTGTGCGGGGATCGGGGGCCGACGGAGGGATCGGGGGTGAGCAGGAAACAGCCGCACGGCCACACCAACCTCCCCCATGGGAATCATGGCCGTGAACTCCACGTGCCCCCCCCCTCCAATGTGTACGTGCGCGCACCCCCCTCGCGCACACCCCTCTCCCTCTACCTCCCGCCCAGGCTGCTTCCCTTCTTCCCCGCTCCTATTACCCTGCCCGCGCGGGTGCCAAAGGAGCGTGGGACGGAGGGGAAGCGCCTACCTTGACATCCAGCCCTGGTCAGCAAGTGGGGTGGGGGGGGCGGTAGGGGCTGGGGGGGGGGGGGGGTGGCCTCTTCCTCGCGGCAGGCCAATCAGGGAGGGGGATTACTAATTTATTTATTTATTTTAAAAAAAATAAAACATTCATAGTGCCACAGCAGCGGCCTAAATCCACTCGCCACGGGCGTGTGGTTATCATTAATTGTCGAACACTGTATGTATATGTATATATATATAAACTGCTATCTATAGCAGATGAGCCAATAAACCTACCCCTACTGTATGACGTTTCAGAGATACTATATTTAAAATTCCCCATGGGAGTATGCAGCAAGGAAAAGGATTGCCTAATATTAGTGAAAACTGTACATAATACCGCGCTCCTCCCTATAGAAGTTTGCTACAGGTAAAAAGAGAGGCCTTAACATATTGAAAAACAAAGAACGATTCCTGCGCTCCTACCAATTAGGCTAAAATAAAATAATATTCTTAAGAAAAAGGGTATTTTGTTAAATCCTTTGGCCAAAGGCATTTGGACGCCGGCCGGGCCACATTTCAAGGATTCCGTGGGGGCACTTGTGCACCATGGGACAACTGTATATATAGAGAGAGAGAGAGAGAGAGAGGAGAGAGCGAGAGACGAGGAGATGAGAGGAGAGGAGAGAGGAGAGAGACGAGAGAGAAGACTGAAGATACGTAAATATAGATGATACTTTAGAATATATTTATAGTTATATATATATATATATAGTTTAATATTTTTTATATTTATATATATATAATATCACTTGTGAGCACTTTTCCCAGACAGGTCTGCAAATGAGAGATTTTTTTTTGCTTTCTACTAAAACACACACACAGCACTTTATATATGTAGAACAAGGATTATCTTCATCCAATCAAAAAACATGTTCTTATAATCATATAATTGCACTAGCCAAAACCCCCAGGCACATTTATATTCTGCATGCCTCATGCTGCTATACAACAGAGCATAGTGTCATTTCATTGAATTGACTCATACTGAAAATAAAGGTCTTTTGTTTACCAAGATGTCAAACAAGACATACATAAATCACATTCCAACAATGGAAGCTAGTTTATCTTTGCAGAAAATAGATACAGGAAAAGAAAAATCTTGTTGTACGTGGAGTTCTCTAAAATGTAATGGCTGCAGGAATTATAGTACCTGAAATGGGAGAATTTCAGTTCCAATATTACAATTTCTAATATGGTAACTGCTATAATATTTATTTTTAAAATACTTTTCAACTCACATTGATTTTATTCATGCAGAACAGCAATGGCAAATGCTTCCAGTAATACTTTTAGTTTTAAAAGTATCAGAGCATAAAAGCAGTGGCACCTAATTGACTACATTTTCATGTTTCAATGCGTGTGATACTGTTGCTGGGTATCTCAGTTGCTGAAGTATAGTAATCAATGTTACCCACATCCACAAAGCTTCATTAAGTGACTTAATGTGACTACAACCTAATTTAACGTCACATTAAGGGGCTTATTCTGTAAAGTGAATAGCACAGTTGACGTGCAATCGCATAAAAAGCCCCATTAAATCAATGGGATTTTTCATGCAATAGCACGTCATCTGTGTTATCCACCTTACAGAATAAGCCCCTAAACCTTACTTCATATCTTGAAAAGCCAATAATGTAATATTAAGTCATGTTTTCTCCTGTAAACAGCATTGCGTTAACTAGAGTAAGATCTATTTTTTGTGGATTGCGTTGCATTGCCACTTTTGAATTTTAGAAACAAGAGGAGTATATCGGACCGCTCACCGTAGGTTATGTTCCCAATGTACAGAAGCAGCCACGAGTATCCGAACACTTGCCTTGGAAAATCTGGAGCAATCTCCCAGTAATGCTGCAACATTTCTGTGACAATTCTGCAGACAGACTAATGACCCATCGGATGAACACAGCAGGGGTCCCTGGCAGTCCCATTCAAACTGAGTGAGACTGCCAGGGACCCCCGCAGTGTTAATCCGATGAGCCATTTTCTGCCTGCAGAAATGTCACAGAAATGTTGCAGCATTACTGGGAGATTGCTCCAGATTTTCCAAGGCAAGTGTTCGGATACTCGTGGCTGCATCTGTAGGTAATATATAGTAACAAGAAAGCATGGTGCAATAAGGGAAGGTATTAATTAATACAGAGTTGATCCAAATAGAATCAAAAGAATCCCCAGTTGCTGCACTCTATGCGAATGGGCAAAATAATATTGGACAGCAATAGTCCACCAGATAGTTTATCTGGAAATGGCAATCAAAGTGAGGTGGGATCAGAAGTGTTAAAAACAAAAATAATAAAAATGTTATTACAATTAATTTATAGGTACAATACGAGTAAGCAAAAAACAATAGATAATAAGAAAAGTAATAAAGGTTGTATGTTTTGACTGGATAAAGGAACAGGCTCAATAAAGCCAAGATATCATTTCACCCTAAAATAGTCTCCATTTGCATACCTCTGCACACATCTCTTACCTTGCTCCTATTTTCTCTGCTCATTATCTTTTACCATATGTCACAGTAGATTTAATGGGGAGTATCATACACATCTGAAACAGAACTACTATGTTTCTATGAGATGTTCAGATAGACATTAATACCCCTTTCTACTTACTCCTCTACAGGGACTTGTTAACCTTAATTATTATCTATTGTTTTTTGCTTACGCGTATTGTACCTATAAATTAATTGTAATAACATTTTTATTATTTTTGTTTTTAAAACTTCTGATCCCACCGGTCACTTTGACTGCCATTTCCAGACAAACTATCTGATGGACTATTGCTGTCCAATATTCTTTTGCCCATACGCATAGAGTGCAGCAACTGGGGATTCTTTTGATTCTATTTAGATCATCTCTGTATCACTTTTGAAATTTGCATGATTTGGGTGTCATAGAAATAAGTTTGTCGTAATGTTCTTCATATGTAATTGTGTTTCATTAGCTGTTTCACATGTCTTATTAATTTTACCCTGTAGGTTAGAGCTTACTCTACATTTTGTTTTGGCTAAGACAGGGATGCTCATGTTCTGTCCTCAACATGTAGCTACAGGCCACATTTTCAAGATTTCTCTAATTAACCCATATGTAACCAATTAGCCTAACCTTAACTGTCACTAAGATAACTAGCTTAGGTATGTGTTGCTCTATAACTTGGCCTGTTGGTAGTCATTGAAGACTGAACATGAGCACCCTTGGGCTATAACATATTTTCATGGTCAATTAACCTGGCCAAAGTTACACAGAGCAAACCACTTTGTCTTAAACATGGACTCCAAGGACTAAATTAACAAATGACAGTGATGACGTTATTGGTACTGTATTTATTTCAGTCTTGGTGATGATACAGCTGACAGGTACACATTGCAAATGAAGACTTTGGAGTTGTTGGGTATTGTTGTTTTTAGCCTCCTTATACCTTTTTTAACTGTCTGAAGTATACTCCCCCAGTTATTCCTATTTCTTATGTGACCTGATTACAGGGAGCAAGCATGTGTGAATGACATTACATCATGTTGTGGTGGAGGGATGAAGACAAACATTACCACCCCCTTTCTCACAGCCCCTGCTATAAATGTAATCTTTGAACAACGATTTCACAGTCTCCCTTTTTCTATGGAAGATAAAAAGAGTATTAACCACTAAGGACCATACTGAATATTGAATAATTTAGTGCTATTTAGTTCAACAGAGCTGAACTTTTCCCCAGCGTGGGGAAGAAGGCTTCACATCATATTGAATAGGGGGCTAAGATTTTAACTCCTGAAATGCATGAAATCAATGCTATTATTTATTACAAAAACATAAAAAAAAAATTACCCAGTCCCAATTGTAATCCCAATGTTCTTGTTCAACTTGCTACCCTATTTAGCTAAAGCAGTTCTGTTTTCTTTATGTACTGTACTGTAGGATGTTGTGATTTGTAGACCTGTGAAAAACCTCTTTGTCTGTGGTTTGTAGCAGGCAGATAACACCACTTAACCACTGTTTCACTAAATAATAGCCCTTTGTTCTCCTCATACAACATCAGCTAAATTGTTAATTGTTCTGAATTATAACTCATGTCCATGCCCACTGCCTGATGATATGCATTTAGAGACAATGTGATAATGTGGATTGTATGGCTATACTGACACATGTAACATTTACACAAAATGCCCTGAAACACGATCAGCTTTAATAATTTTGCAGCCATAAAATTGCATGATAAATGCTACCTACTTTTGTGAAAACTCCCACCTCCCCTTATTTTTTGTACGGCTGTGTAACATCTTAAGTGTCACATTTGAAGTATTTGTTGAGTTAAAATTGGAGTACAATTAATGGTGAAGACTACAGTACAAGCAGAACTGGACTCTGCCCTTCATCAACAACCCTGCAACTGTGACAACATAGCTTTCTAACGGCTCAGCCAATTTGTATCTATTGACTCACTTTTTAAGATGCTGCTTAATCTTATGTGCTACACTGCCCTCCTAGGCCTGATTTATACACCTGCTCTTTCAATTCCTGCTATTTGAATCCTCCAATAGCTGGGAATTCTCTCCTCCTACCTCTCTCCTTGCATCTTGCATCTTGCAATTACTATTTCTGTTTGCTGTTTCGTCACTCCCTTGTAAATGTTTCTGTTCTCTCCACTATCTCTCTCTCTCTCTCTCTCTCTCTCTCTCTCTCTCTCTCTCTCTCTCTCTCTCTCTCTCTCTCTCTCTCTCTCTCTCTCTATCTCTCTCTCATCTCTCTCTCATCTCTCTCTCATCTCTCTCTCATCTCTCTCTCATCTCTCTCCCATCTCTCTCCCATCTCTTTCCCTGCAAATAGTGTTAACCCATCTAATTTAATACTGACCAACCTTAAAACTCACCTCAAAAGAAGCATCCCAATAGCTTGGACTCGTGGCCACTGTCCCAAACCCACAGTCACTCCTACCACCCATTGTGGCCAAACACTGACATCTACTGTACTTATTCCCTCACCCGCTGTCTCTGTAAGTCTCGCAATATATTACTTAGATTGTAAGCTCTCTGGGGCAGGGAGTTCCTTTCCTATTGTCTGACTTTGCTGTGCTAATTGTATTATTATAATTCCCTGTACTGTATTGTCTTTGTAAAGCGCTGAGTACACCATCATCGCTATATAAATAAAGATATACATACAAACATACATGTCTTGATTACAGCACCTTCTGCAATAACAATATTACATATAAAATAGGGGTAGCTTAAAGATATGCACCAA
Source organism: Ascaphus truei (assembly GCA_036426205.1). Lineage (NCBI taxonomy): Eukaryota > Metazoa > Chordata > Amphibia > Anura > Ascaphidae > Ascaphus > Ascaphus truei. The sequence continues at coordinate 177,523,920 of CM071567.1, read as the reverse complement.
AATAAATTGGGGTGCTTAATCGGATTAGGCCCAGATGCACTAACCTCTATTAGGCTATTTGTCATGATAATACCATTAAAATATTCTGTTTTAATAATCTGGGATACACAGAGTTAACCTGACTTGTGAGAAATGTATCAGACAGGTCTGCAACCCTGCTTTCCCCCATTATCTCTTTGCATACAGTACATCACTTCAACTGCAGCTGGGGATTCTGGGAATTACATGCAAATGAGGACTCGGTGTCATCTTTTGCTTCAAATCCATTTTAAAATGTACCCCATAAATGTATGCCTGCCATATTGCACAGCTTTTCAGCATAGCCTGGGTTAAAGAAGTGTATAGCCAGTAAACCTACTCAGAAATAGCTGTTCAAACTTAAAAATGAATGTGTTGTTTTATAGCAGGTCAAGCCAATGACTCAGCCTGGTTTTCTGTGTTTGTCTAGAAGTGAGATTATCTGTGGGCAAAGCCTGTTTGGAAAGTGGGGAGATTGAAACCTGGAGTCATATCTCGTTGTGACAGTAGAAATAAGTAAAAACTCTTTAAATATACCTTTAAATAATTCCTTAGTGCTCTAGTGGGTGTGGCCAGGGAAATATTTCACATGACTGTGTACATTTACTAAATAGAAATATATCTGGAATCTGACAAATATTAGCAAGAATAACAAATATATTTGCAACATTTGCGATCTGATGAATGAAATTATATTCTATATTTCTTAAACTAAGCAGTATACCGGTGAAAAATAGTCTCTTTGCATGCGGCAAACTCAAAAGAAAAGCTATTTTTTATCTTCAAGACATAAAGGTGTCACTGAAGATTGATGAGGGGGGGTTAAGGACACACCAAGAAGGTGGGCTTATCTTGTCCTCAATGCAGAGGAGTTTTAGGATAAAAACCATTCATTTAGAATACGAATTTAGAATTTAACAAGAGGTGTGTTCTGATGTCAGACATGTGAATTCTCATCTTTCATGTGCCAACGGCGACACGTGACGTCACATGACCCCGCGGCGTCATTTGATGCCGCGTTGCCATGGCGACGCGTTGCCGAAGACCCGGCTGCCTGTTGGTAAGTGAGGTTACAGAGGCCTCACGCCTACCCCGGCATTAAATTAAATGCCTGGGGAAGAGTGCGGGGACTCTGTAACAGCCTGCGCCCCCCTGAAAATTCTCCCGCTCCCCCTGGGGGGCACGCCCCCCAGTTTGCGCACCGCTGAGCTAGATAGCTGTGTGTAATAACCCTTATCACATATACAAGTCACGAGCTCACAGGTGTGCCATTCATGACACTATTTAACCTCACGTTATCCTAAATTAATCAGTTTATTCGTAACACCTATCCACTAGAGAGAATAAACTAATGTTAACCCAGTGTGAGTCCTTACCATAACATGGTTACATCTTTTCGGTCGTTAGTGCTACTAATATGTAAAAGAAACAATCCACTTAACATCGCATATTCACTAAATACTGTTCAGGTTAACGCAAGGAATTAACATTAGATTATTAAGGTCATACCTAGAGATGGCGTTACCCTCCTCCAGACCCTGAAATATGGGTTGTACAATACAAAAAGGAACACATCTGGGATATATGCTAATCTGGGTATGCAAAGTATATTCAAATGATTTTTAAATTAGCACATTTCCAAAGTATTTCAGGGGTGTTCCTTTTGTGTGCACAGGTACCTCGCTATGTATTGTATAAAGGTGTGCTTGTGTATGCCTAGACTTCAAGCAAGAGTCCCACTTAGCAACATATATTGTGTTTGAAATAAAGTGAAGCTTTGAATGCAATCCCTTATCTGCCATTTTTCATTTGATCATGATATAATTCAAGAATGGTGGTCTTGTCTTATATCTGTATAGGGCCTTGAAATATCTATTTGTAGAACTGAATTCAACTTCATAACTCATTAAATGAAACATTCACCAGACTGTTGAAGGATTTTTCTTGATCTTCTGTCTTTGACTTCAATAGCTGTATTGTGAGTGAAGCTGGCCATAAATCAAAAATGATATTTCAAATAACTGCATTTTACATAATCTTATATTACATGATATTTTCCTCTGCTTAGAATTGCTGAAGTACATATGTTGATCAGAGGACTTAATGTAGAACACTGTGTGATTTGTTATTGAAAGATAAAGCACAAGTGACGGGGACACATATCGGAAGCACATCATCCTGTAGTTTAAAACTTTTGCCACCCAATTAACATTCCTTTACATCATTTTGTTTTCTCTTAAAGATAGGGTGACCAGATTTTAAAAAATGAAAAACCGGGACACTTAAAAAAATTATTTATAAAACAATGTATATCACGTCACACACCCCCCGTTGCCATGACAACGAGACACTAACGTCAGGCGGTGACATGTTGCCACGACAATGTGGCATCACTATAATGCGTCACGCTGTCATGTCAACTTGATGCCGCGTGACGTCACGGAGTGTCTCGTTGATATGACAATGGGCATTACGTGACGTCGCGCAGCCATGTTGACGGAATTTGGAGGGGAGGATACAGCCAAAGGCAAGATAAATATATAATAAATAGATCTAAAAATAAATGTTGTTATCTCTGGGTTAGCCTTCAATAGAAGGTGGCAACCCTGGCTGCAGTGTGTGTTTCTGTATACAGAGGTGGGCCCTGCAGTGTGTGTTTGTGTATAGAGGTGGGGGCTGCAGTGTGTGTGTGTGTTTGTGTGTATAGAGGTGGGGGCTGCAGTGTGTGTTTGTGTGTATAGAGGATTTCACTATCATAAATAAATAAAACAAACCACTTTGCAGCCGGAAATCTGAAACGTACTTTCTAATCTCTACTGTAGTTAATAAAAAATTAACACATTAATTAAAATTACATAAATAATGAAGACATTAAAACTAAATAAATAATTGACTAAAATTAAATAAAAAAATGAAGGCATTAATTAAAATTAATTTTACAAATTTTACATCATTCCTGACCTTGTGGCTTGTGTATATAATATTACAATTTGCAAACTACTGTAAATAGGGGAAATAGGGTTGTGTGTTATAAATATATGTTGCTACTTACAGTACTTATTAGCTCTGCTAGGAGGTGGATTAAGAAGATAGACTAGACCAGTGATTCCCAAACATTTTAATTTGGAGGAACCCTTGAATTATTTCGAAAAATCTTGGGGAACCCCTATCTGGCTAACACATATTAGGCCGCGCTAATAGTGCTGGCGACGTCGTGTCAAAAAAATGTATTGACCCTGTCGTGTGCCCTTATAGTAGGAGTGACAGGACGGTGCGACGGCTTGGTCGCAATTGCTGGAAGTCACTTCAATTTGATTTTTCCAGCGACCACAGCATGACATCAGCGTTGCCGGCACTATAAGCGCGGCCTTAGGCTGCGCTCATAGTGCCGGCGATGCGACATCGCGGCAAAACAAATGTATTGCCGCCGTCGCGTGCGCTTATAGTAAGCGCGACGCAGCAACGGGAGCGGTGCAAATTTCTGAAGCCGGCCAAATTTGATTTTTCAGAGGCTATCGCCACATGTGACAGCCTCTGAACCAATCAAGGACCTGGTCACAGGAAAGCGAATGACAACTTTCGCTAGTGGCGACGGGTGACATCATCCGTCGCGTGCACCATAAGCGCGGCCTTAAGTTAAGTTTACACCTCACGAGCCCCCTCTATTTCACACCCTCTACCCATGAATTTATCTCCCCTCCGTCTCGCTCACTCTTCCCCCCTCCCATCTGTCTTACTCCCTCTTTTCCTCACTCACTACCCCTCTGTCCTCTCACTCGCCCCTACCTTCCATCAATTACCCCACTCTGCTCACTCAATCCCCCCCACAAAATACATACCAAAAACCCCACCCCGCAAAACATAATAAAAATACCCGCCCCCGCCAAAACATATTAAAAAGACCCCCGCCGCCCCAATACATTTTTAAAAAAATCTCCCATCTCTCCCTTTTCCCCCTTGCCTCTCCCATCTCTCCCTTCACCCCTGCCTCTCCCATCTCTCCCTTTCCCCCCCTGCCTCTCCCATCTCTCCCTTCCCCCTCTGCCTCTCCCATCTCTCCCTTCCCCCTGCCTCTCCCAGCTCTCCCTTCCCCCCCTGCCTTTCCCATCTCTCCCTTCCCCCCCTGCCTCTCGCATCTCTCCCTCCCCCCCCCATGCCTCTCCATCCTCTCCCTTCCCCCACTGGCCGTCTCCCATCTCTCCTTCTCCCCACCGCCTCTCCCATCTCTCCTCCTCCCCCTGCATCTCCCATCTCTCCCTTCCCCCCCTGCATCTCATCCGCTCTCTGCCTGGATCTGCCCTCATCTCACCCTCATTCCCCGTTCCCCCCCCTGCATCTCCATTCTACCAGCCCCCCTGCATCTCCCATCTCCTTCCCCCCCCTGTCTCTCCCTCTCTTCCCCGGCCCCTTCGCATCTCCCATTCTACTACCCCTCCGCTCATCTCACTCTCTGCCCCCCCCTAGATCTCACATCTCTGGCCCCCCCCTCTCTCCCCTCTTCTGCCCCCCGATCTCCCATCTCGCCCCCCCTGAATCCTCACATCTTCTCTGCCCCCCCGCATCTCACCATCTCGCGCGCCCCCCTGCATCTCCATCTCTGCCCCCGCATCCCCATCTCTGCCCCCCCCCTGCTCACCATCTCTGCCCCCATCTCTGCCCCCCCCCCCCTGGCATCTCCCATTCTGCCCCCCTGGGCATTCCCCTCTCTGCCCCCAATATCCTACCCCGTCGGCTGGCAGTCGGCGGACGCGCGGATCACCTTTTGTTCTGTCTTTTCTTTACATTACGGTCCAGGACTTTGGTAGGAGCGACTGCTTGTGAACTCTGGGGGTAGCCGGTTATCCGGAGGATCAACGGGGGGGGGAACCATGTCAAACGCAGCGAAAAAGAAGGAGAAAAGGAGGGGCCAAGAAAAGAGACTGACGAGATCAGGAGCGGGGGGGGCTGATGGGGGGAGAGAAAAAGGACGTTGGGGAAGGCCGCGGCGGGTCCGAGGTGAAAGAGAAGAAGAGCAGGGGAGCCCCGGGAAAGATGGGAGGGGGTGCCGGGGTGAGGGAGAGCTCAGAGCTGGGGACCGGGTGCCAGAGGGAGGGGGTGCCAGGGACCGGGTGCCAGAAGGATGGAGAGCCGGGGACCGGGTGCCAGAGCCGGGGACCGGGTGCCAGAGGGAGGGAGGGCTGAAGAGCCGGGGAGCCAAGGTGCCGGGGGAGGGAAGGCAGGGGAGAGTGGGAAGCCAAGTTGCCACCCCTGCGACTGCATTTGATAAAGCCCCGCCCCCGGCATCCCATCCAATCTCCTGCGGCCCTGCATTCTAAAGCACCGCCCCCGGCATCCCATCCAATCCCCTGCGGCCCTGCATTCTAAAGCACCGCCCCCGGCATCCCATCCAATCCCCTGCGGCCCTGCATGTTTTACTAAAGAAGCCCAACCCCCCGGCAGTCAAAATACTTACCCGCTGCTGCCACCGCATCCTCCTCGCTGCCGCCGACTCGCGCAGCTGTCGCCGACAAAAAAAACGGGACCAGGGAGAAAACCCGCGACATTACCGGAACGCACCGGCAACCGGGACAGAAGAGAAAAAAAACGGGACTGTCCCGGCAAAAACGGGACGCCTGGTCACCCTACTTAAAGAGTAACATATTTTTTTTTTTTTTTTTTTTTTTAAATTGAAAAAATCTGTTGTAATCATCTAACACTGAGATTTGACAACCTTCCATAACTACATACAACAGCACAGTTTTGTGAATTATATAAGTATCAACCATACTGTACTGACTTGACACCAGATGAATGTTTCTATAACAGACTAATCAAACAGTTTTTAAGGATCACAGCTGCTTTCTTACCTAGATTTTTCCTCCCAACACTTAGCTTCACACATCTCCTTTAATACAGTAAACATAGAAACAGATAAAGCGTGAATGTGTAACAAAACATCTGAAGAGAAAAATAAATGTAGCCCTGCTTGCCCGGCTCTAAAGGAGTTTACATCGTGTTTGATACAGATTTAGCAAAACTTACCGCCCTCTGTGTCCCGATTGTCACTGTTCTGGTGCGACTGCATTGCAGCTACAGGTCTTACGGCCAGTAAGCAGACCTGAGGCTTAACTCTGTGTGGTTCCATCATCAATCCATCACAAAGCAAAGAGAAGAAATGAAATCTCCAAGGAAGGAATTAATCTTCTGCTCCAACTGGCATGTTTCAAACATAGCGAAGAGCGAATGGTCCAGAAGTCTTTGGAGAACCAATCTAATCTGTGTCCTGTGTTTGGACAAGGATTTGGAAAAATAAGAAAATCATCCGACTCCAGATACACAATGAGAAACTGGTTAAGGTGATCCTGAAAAATCTCGTTAATAAAGATCTGAAACATGGTTGGGACGTGGTACTGAATGACATGACCAGATAATTATAATGGCCGTCATGAGTATTAAAGGCCATTTTGCACTCGTCACCTTGCTTGATCTGAATCAAGAAGTCTGCCCCACGAAGATCCAACTTTGTGAAGATAGAAGCTCTATGTGACCGGTCGAAGAGTTCTGAGATGAGGGGTAGAGGGTAACGTTTCATTACCATGACTTTATTTAGACCTCTGTAATCGATACAAGGTCTGAGGGTACTGTTCTTCTTGGAAACAAAGAAGAAACCAGCTCCAGCGAAAGAAATAGATCTGTTTATAATCCCTCACTAGAGGATCATCAAAATATATTCTCGCATAGCCTTGGTTTCTGGCTCTGAAATGTGATATGTGCGACCACGAGGAGGGATGGCCCAAGATAGAAGGTCGATGGCACAATCGTAGGGATGATGTGGAGGTAACTCCTCTGCCTCTATCTTGTCACATACGTTGGCAAATTCCTGATTGGGAACAGGAAGGCTAGGCAAGTAATTCCCGGTAGATAATTACATTTCAGGGGTTGGGACGAGGTACTATAATACAAGACCCATGGCATTTTTGTCCCCAGGTCGTCACTTGATTGTGGTGCAACCAAGGGAATCCTAGTAGTAGGGATGGGCAGAACAGTCCAAATCTGTTCTCTGGAATTCTACGGATTATTGTGGCAAAATCCATCCCGCCCACTAAAACCAGTCTGCGAATTGGATACTAAAAAATCAGGACGAATTCAATACAATCCAGGTGGATTTTTAAGAATCCAAACATGGATAAAATCCAGTGCACGATCGGAGTGAGAGAGAGCGAAAGAGCGAGACCTTTCAAATTTAATAAATGCCGCCAGATGTATATCCCCTAAAAATGTCCCTCCAAATAAATTACAGAGACATGACTTTGCTGTGAAAAAAGGAGCATGCCTGAGGTACCTTGCTGGGCAGATATGATAATGGCTAAGCAAACAATTTTTAAATCAGTCACATCCCACACTTCCTAAAAGTATTTTGATACTGTGAAAGGTTGCGTCCCAGCCTTTGTTTAAAGAAGCCGCAGCATCAGACCCTGGCAAGAATGGAAGAGGCTTTTGCTGTTCTCTGAACCTTCTTTTTATTAGGTATTCCACATTCAGGTGTACAACAACCAGTTCCCCCAGCGTGATGTCTCCATACAGAATAGCCAGCAATGTCTGCATTAGAAAGTTTGCATCCTTTCACTGAAGTTCCACAGACATCCTCATATCACATAACAGCAATAAGGAGTGCAGAAAGAGACAACCTCATATCACATAGCAGCAAAAATGAGTGCAGCAGGCCCCAGGGAAAGAAACCCCCTCCCTTTTATTACTGGTTAATTTGGACCAAACCAAATTAAGTATACCACACAGGGGAGTTGTCTCCCAAAACTTACACAATTAGCAAACATAATACACTTCACACAACATACAATTTTCTATAGCAAGCCCCCAAAAAACAGTACCTTTTACAAACATTGCATGCATGTCTTTACTCTGTAAAATAAATGCCTTTCAGTATCACTTACTTTATTTCCCCCCCCCCCCCCTCCAAACCATGGTATAATCCACCCTGGATGGTATGCAGGAAGGAAACGCCCTTTTCCTTTTTAACAGAGACTGCCCATGGCTGTGTAACATCAAACTGTGTTTAACACCAACCAGACCTGTATTGTACTGACTGACCTCAAGACACAACATTAAAAGGTTAATAAAGTTTCAGGTAAAGGAAACAAAGAAAAAAAGATTGCTGGGCCCAGCAAAAAAAGACAGAAACAGAAAGAAAGATAAAGTGGTGCACTTGATGCCAGAAAGCAAAACATGCATAAAACTTCCACAATAGTGCAAGCAGCCCTGTCACATATCCCCCACTTTAAGAGGAAAACGGTCAGGATTTTTCTCCAATATACTTTTGTAAGAGACAGGGGTGCTGCAATTTTACTCTCCTATACTGAGAAATAGGGAACCTCCGCTTTGTTGAAATTGCCTCCCCAGACGTTACTGCGTCTTCCTTACTTTCCAACTGCAATCTCTGATATGCCTCACTTGCCATATCAGGTTCACACTCTCTCAGGCCCATCAAAGACAATTTTTCTCTCTCTTTCCAACCTTTTAACAAATTAACATGGTATATAGACTGGTCTTTTCTTCCTGGTATGCTTACTTGGTAGTTCACAGCCCCCTTTCTTTCCACAATGGTATATGGACCTTGCCATCTAGCTACCAGTTTATTCTCCCTATCGGGCAACAAAAGGAGCACTTTATCCCCAGGAAGGAATACCCTATCCCTGGACTTTTTGTCATACCATTTCTGGTGTTGTTGAGCCTCCCTCAAATTTTCATTAGCCAGATCCTGCATCCGGATAATCCTTTCCCTCATCTGGGTAATATATCCTACTACATTATCCCTCAAAGGATCTCGCTGCACCCAGGAATCTTTGATTAATGCTAGCAGACCCTAGGGTTGCCTTCCATAAAGTAGCTCAAACGGGGAAAATCCTGTTGAGGCTTGTGGTACCTTCCTGTATGAGAACAATAAATAAGGCAACCACTGGTCCCATTTGTTAGGCTGCTCACCTACCACCTTTCTAATCATCCTTTTTAGTGTCCCGTTTAGCCTTTCTACTAAACCATCAGTTTGGGGATGATATGGGGATGTACGTAGGTTCTGGATTCCCAACAATTGATACACCTCTTTCATTAAATTTGACATGAAATTTGACCCCTGATCTGTGAGAATTTCACGAGGGATTCCTACCCTTGCAAATACTTGAATAAGAGCATTCGCTACATTCTTAGCAGTAACACTGGGCAGGGGAATTGCTTCTGGATACCTGGTGGCGTAATCACATAGTACCAGTATATACTGATTACCTTTAGAACTTTTTTGTAAAGGACCCACCACATCCATGGCCACCCGGTCAAAAGCTTCCCCAACTACCGGAACAGGGATCAATTTCCCCCGATCCATGATGTTTACTGGGGCCACCTGTTGGCATATAGGACAAGAGGCACAATATTCTCCCACATCCTTATGTACTTTAGGCCAAAAGAAATGCATTAATATTCTACATAAGGTCTTGTCTTTGCCCATATGACCCCCCATGGGAACATCATGTGCCAACCGAAGAATCTCCTTCCGAAATACTTTTGGCACCATAACCTGCTCCACCTGAAAAGAAGACTGGGGATCCCTGCGGACCCTGGTTAATACACCCTGCCGTAATACATATAATGGTATAGGCCCAAACTCGCTCATCTCTTCAGTTACCACCTGCTGAAAAAAAGGGTTTAGTGAGCTGTCCTGCTGTTGCGCCTCTACAATATCCTTGCCCCAAACATTATTGACCCTGTACAATATCTGAACCCCTAATTCTCTAGGACCGAGTGCTTTGTCCTTTCTTTTTTGCCTATGGGATTTCCTGTCTCTCCCCTCTTCACCAAAGATCTCTGGGAAAAGGAAAAAGCCCCTCCAAAGAAGTTTTCAAAGACATGTCCTTCTCCTTTTCAGCCTGCTTCTTCGCTTGGGCCCTTGTGGTAACTGCTGAACAGTGTGTCAATAGTCCTAACAGACCTGGAAAGTCTCGCCCCAGAATCACCATGTAGAGCATATTTTCTACTACCCCTGCCTGTACTACATGTGTAACGGTACCCACGGTGACAGGCAGCGGAATGATTGGACACCACTTATAATGTCCATGGACACATTGTATGTCTAGAGAGCCCACTGGTATCCCTTTGGAAAAGTGTCCTTTCTTTACCAAAGTACTTTCACTCCCAGTGTCTATGAGGGCCTTCACCATTTTCCCCCTGATGGTCACTTCCTTAATGAATCCACCAGCATTGGTGATCATAGTACTTGGCCCATTCTTCCCTTGTCGGCAATATCTGGCTATGTGTCCTGGTTTCTTACAGAGATGGCATATTCGTGTATCCTGTATATGTGAGCTCCGACCTGCCCCCTGTCTAAATGAAGATTCCCGTAATGGTGTATGTGATGAGGGGGGAGGTGTTACCACTGGTCTTCTCTCACGTTCTGGATGAGCTGCCAAATAGTCCTCAGCCAGGTCTATAGCTTTATCCCCAGTTTAGGGTCGATGTTCCTGCACCCACAGTCGCGCACCTTGTGGCAGAATCTCCAGAAACTGCTCAAGGACAAATAGCTCCAAAATTTCCTCTTTTGTCTTCTCCGTCGGCTTAATCCACTTATTCATAAGATCCATCAATTTGGCATAAGTCTCCCGCGGTCCTTCTGAATGATTATAGCGGAGGTTGCGGAATCTTTGCCTGAACGTCTCCGGGTTGATATTATATCGCCTGTAAATGGCCTCTTTCATCATCTCGTAGTCTTCGGCATCCCCTGGACTTAGGGCACTGTAGGCCATCTGAGCCTTCCCGGTCAGTGTGGTCACTAGCCTCATTACCCATTGTGATCTTGGCCACTGACTGGCTCTGGCCACCCTCTCAAACATGATGAGAAAAGCTTGAATGTCATCCTCAGGGCTCAGTTTATTTAAGCCGATCTCTTTGAGGATGAGAGGCCCAGGTACCGGTGTTATGGTTCCTGCTTGAAGGAGCTTCATCATGTCCGTCATCTGCTGTGTCTGTCGCTGCTGCATATCATCCATCCGTCTCTCCTGTTACTCTACTTGTGTGGCCCATCGCCGCTGCATCTCATCCATCCGTCTCTACTCTTGTTCTGCCTGTTAGACCACCAGCCACTTCAGAATGTCCTCCTTTCCTTCCGCTCCAGTCTTAACTGCTTCCAATGTATGGGTCTTGGGCTTGGCTCCAATGTCCCCAGTGTACTCAGTGGCCTCCAATCCCTCGTCATCCTCCATAATTACCTCCACACTCTGTACCAATTTCTTCTGCTCGATCAGCCCTTGTCTGGTCAGGACACCTGGATATCTTCGTCTGTTAGGGCGAGCTGCTACTTTCCTTTGGGTCCTTTTCATCGGGAACCATAGGGTTTAGATGTTGGGTACAGCATCCATTATCCCACCGCTGCCACCATATGTGAAAGGTTGCGTTCCAGCTTTTGTTTAAAGAAGTCGCAGCATCAGACCCTGGGAAGAATGGAAGAGGCTTTTGCTGTTCTCTGAACCTTATTTTTATTAGGTATTCCACATTCAGGTGTACAACAACCAGTTCCCCCAGCGTGATGTCTCCATACAGAATAGCCAGCAATATCTGCATTAGAAAGTTTGCATCCTTTCACTGAAGTTCCACAGACATCCTCATATCACATAACAGCAATAAGGAGTGCAGAAAGAGACAACCTCATATCACATAGCAGCAACAAGGAGTGCAGCAAGCCCCAGAGAAAGAAACCCCCTCCCTTTTATTACTGGTTAATTTGGACCAAACCAAATTAAGTATACCACACAGGGGAGTTGTCTCCCTAAACTTACACAATTAGCAAACATAATACACTTCACACAACATACAATTTTCTATAGCAAGCCCCCCAAAAAACAGTACCTTTTACAAACATCGCATGCATGTCTTTACTCTGTAAAATAAATGCCTTTCAGTATCACTTACTTTAAGTCCCCCCCCCCCCTCCATACCATGGTATAATCCACCCTGGATGGTATGCAGGAAGGAAACACCCTTTTCCTTTTTAACAGAGACTGCCCATGGCTGTGTAACATCAAACTGTGTTTAACACCAACCAGATCTGTATTGTACTGGCTGACCTCAGGACACCACATTAAAAGGTTAGTAAAGTTTCAGGTAAAGGAAACAAAGAAAAAAAGACAGAAACAGAAAGAAAGATAAAGTGGTGCATTTGATGCCAGAAAGCAAAACATGCATAAAACTTCCACAATAGTGCAAGCAGCCCTGTCACAGATACCAACTTTATAGAGTTCATAAGCCTAAGGTACAAACCAAATGACCCCATTCCCTCCCATCTCCTAAAACCTCTTGCTCCTACACTAATCCCTTCACTCAAACATATATTCAACTCCTCCCTCTACTCTGCTACCTTTCCCACCTCTTTAAAGCATGCAACAGTTATACCTTTATTCAAAATAGCAGTCTTTACCCCGCATTTCTCTCTAACTATCGACCAGTCTCCCTCCTGATTTTTACCTCTAATCTCCTTGAGCACCTTTATATTTTCTTGCCTGCTCCATTTTCTCACCACCTACTTTCTCCTAGATCCTCTACAATCTGGTTTCTCCACTCATTCCACTGAAATAGCCCTCACTAAAATAACTAATGACCTCAATGCTGTCAAATACAAAGGCCATAACACTCTTCTCATACTACTGGACCTCTCTGCAGCCTTTGATACTATGGATCACCCTCTTCTCCTTCCAATTCTCCATACCTTTGGTAATAATAATAATAATAATAATTATTATTGCTTGTTCATGTATAGCGCTGCTAATTTTATGGCGCGCTTTACAGAGAAATTTTTGCAGACATAGTCCCTGCCCCGTAGAGCTTACAATCTATGTTTTTGGTGCCTAAGGCACATGGAGATAAAGTGACTTGCCCAAGGCAACAAGGAGCTGACACCAGGAATTGAACCAGGGCCCCCTGCTTCAAACTCAGTGCCAGTCAATGTCGTTACTCACTGTACCGCTCCTTCAGAGCTCTATCATCGATTTTCTCTTTCCTCTCCCTTCGTACTCTCAGTGTCTCATTTGCTAATACCTCCACCTCTGTCAATCTCTCGCTGCCAACGACCAAGGTCTCTACACCTTGCATGACCTCTTTGCAGCCTTTGATACTCTGGACCATCCTCTACTCCTTCACATTCTCAATACTCTTGGTATCCATAACAGAGATCTATCCTGGATTTCCTCTTACCTCTTCATCGTACTTTCAATGTCCCATTTGCTTACACCTCCTCCTTAGTCGTTCTCTCTATAGATGTACCTAAGGGGCCTGTCCTCTTTTTTTTTTTTTTTCTACATTCTCTCTATAGGTCACCATATCACATCTCTTGTGTTCAAATATCACCTCTATGCTGATGACACACACATTTACCTTTCAACCCCTGACCTTACACCTGCTGTACAGACCAAAGTCTCTGAATGTCTTTCTGATATATCATCCTGGGTGGCCCTCCGCCAACTCAAACATAACATGTCAAAGATGGAACTCCTCATACATCCTCAAATGCATGGCCCTACGTCCCCCTTCTACATTATTGTTGGCAGCACTATCATTCACTCAGTATCACAAGCATGCAGCCTAGGTGTCACATTTGACTCCTCTCTCACATTCTCCTCACATTCACAATGTAGACAAAACTTGTCGTTTTTGCCTCTGTAACATAGCAAAGATATGTGATTTCCTCTGTTCCTCTATTGCTTATACTTTAATGCAGGCCCTCATTCTCTCCTGTCTTGATTATTGTAACCTTCTACTGTCAGGCCTTCCTGCCTCTCACCTGTCTCCCCTACAAATCTATCCTAAATGCTGCTGCTAGAATCATTTTACTCTCTTTTAAATCTGTCTCAGCACTTCTCCTGCTGAAATCCCTCTTCTGGCTTCCTAATAAATCCCATATTACTTACAAAATTCACCTCCTCTCTTTAAGACGATGCACTTGTAAGGGTTCCAGTCCAGGATTTGCCTGGAACCTGCCCTTTCCTGGCTGCTGTGGACATCTTGGTTGCTGGCAAGCCTCCTCCTGAACTTTGTTATTGGCTGCACCTGTTCAAGGCCTTAAATAGCAGCCAGTGACTTCCAGCCCCTGCCTGAGCATTGTATACGTTTCCCTGTGTTCCTGGCCACCTTAGGGTCTAGTTACTGAGTCTTCCTTGTTCGTGAGCCATCCCTGTTCCTGAGGCTAGCCTGTTGCTGTGCCTATGCTACTCATTTGGAATCCCCGTTGCTGACCCCGCACCGAAATCATGACTTCGCTGCCTTCCGCCTGCCCTGACCTTTTGCCTGTCGCCTGGATTCTACACCACTGCCGCCTGCCCTGATCTTTTTCCTGCTTACTGACTACAGATACTCTAACAGGGATCTGTCCCTGGGCTCTGGTCGGTTAATTGGCATCCCTACCTTAGCCCTACGGGTCCGCTTCCTGATCGGAGACGAGCACAATCACACAATGCTCTGGCCACACATGGACCACGCTGAGGTAGGGAAGGTGTTGTTATACTCGGCTAGTTACCCCTAATTTGTGTTGGAAGAGAAAGGGTTAATGTATAATGTACTATGTATGTGTATTCCAAAGCACTTTTATTCCCTGTGTATTCAATTCTCAAGTCTAGTTAAGCAGACAAATGAGGTAAAGTGTTTTGTGATCTATGGTTAAGCACTGTGATGTAATTTGGGAGTCAGCGCTGCAAAGTGTTCAGGGGATTATGTGACTGTATGTACTAATTTCTCAGATAGCAGACTTGTAATGGGATTTGCATGTGAGTTACATTTGTATGGAGGGGCCTCTGATTTAATCAGGTGAGGTTTCTGCAGATAAAGGTTCATTGAGGATGAGCTGGGAGCTTTGGGAGTCCCTGACTTCAAAGGGCATCCAGTGGCTTTGTTGCCAAGGTGTCTGGAGATATACAGGGCTATCAAGCTGCAGAGCCAGAAGGAGTGGGGATGGGCCAGATAACATTAAGTATCTGCCATCAACACCTCCTATGGGTTAGACAATGCCCAGCCATTCAGCCCTAGACTTGGTGTTGCCAGGGAGGGATGGGGGAGGGTACGCCTGCTTCCTCCCAGGGTTCCTTGCCTGTTTGTGATGGGAATTCAAACCCTATAAAGAGGCAGGTTGCCCCAACCCCGTTTGTAGAGTGTTTGCTGTTCATAGTTGGCGGTTTGTGACTCTAATCCAGCAAGGGAGAATTGCTAGCCAGTGTTATTCTTGGATACTTCACCCTGTTATTTTACCGTGTGTTATTTTCAAGTGTTATTTGTGTTACAGTGTTGTGTTTGCCCGAAAGGGAATAAATCTTCAGTTTAATTTATCATTTTGTCCTGTTCAATCAGTGCCCAGTATATTCGGCGTGAATTAGGTCTGGTCTACCGTGACAGTCCCCTAACCCCTTAAACACCTTAGCGGTTAGTAACTGCTAGAGTAATTAAGGGGATAACCCACCCTCCGCCATTATCCCTCCCCCACTACCCCTCCCCCACTACCCACCTGGGAGGCCTAAACACCATCCTGGGGGACAATACCCCCTTCACCCACCCCCGCTACCCACAATAAAAACAATACACAAAACAGACCCACTACCACCTCTTAGGCTCACAATAAACATTACAATATTTAATCAACAATACATAACCCACCCACTCCCTGTGCCCCCCATAAAAACAAGATTTATTATTTTACATACAGGCCTAATACCCCAGGCAAATGGTGTCTGGGGGCCTCCGGGTGGTCTCTGCGAGGCACTGTGGGCCTCGAGGTGGTCCCCATAGTTCCCCGTAGGCCCCAAAAGGGTCCACAGGTGGTCCCGTGGGTGTCTGGGAGTCCCCAGGTCATCCTCACAGGTGTCTGAGGGCCCTCGGGTAGTTCCCATGGGGATCTGGGGGCCCTCGGGTGGTACCCGTTGGTGTCCGGGGATCCTCAGGTGGTCTCCATGGGTCCCCGAAGCCCTGCGGTACCAAACCTGTATGTAAAAAAATAAAACATGTCATACATTTCAATACATTTTTTTTTGTGACATCATTTAAAGGGAATCATGCCAGTCAATCAAAATGGCTGTGCTTCATTTCTCTTTAAGATGACATCATCAAAAGCAAGATGGCCACCGTCACATGTACTTGAGCCAATCATATCGTGGGAACTAAATCCCCAATCTGATTGGCTGTACTAGTCCATGTGACTCCCTTTGGATGACGTCACATCCTTTCTCCCAAAACCTCTGTCACATGTGTTTACAGGGACAATGGTTGTTTTTGCAAATGCTTGTTTTGCTTGTTTTGATGTATTTTAGATGTAGTTTGCTTGTTTGTTTCGAAATGTTGGTGCAATGTAATTTTTATTTAGTTAGATGTAATTTTTTGTGGTGTTTTAAACAGTTTATTTTGGGTGGGGGGTGCTTGCTTTTTAATAGTGGCTTCTTTTTGGTAGTTAGATTTTGTCTGATGGTGGTTACTTTGAGCTTTCATTTATTTTATTTTTAGATAAACTAGAACCCAAATACAAAATTGTTCATCCATAGTAGTGGGGAGGCTCGAGGGGGGGGGGGGGAATTATGTGAAAGAGAACAAAGTATAGCCCTATTGCCAACATACTGTATGTGTATACTGTAAGTATTGTTGTCACATTTTAGAAATGGTTCAAATTGAAGGCGTCTTATAACGAATTATCTTCAAAACAGAGGTGTCAGCCTGGACTACAATAAGTGAGACAATGTAGCGTGGGTCACAAGTTCGGCACACCCCAGCAAAGACTTAGCATTGCACTACAATCTCTTCCAGTACTGACAACCACTGACAGTAATAGATACAGATCTTACACTCTAATGTTTAGGTATGTACACTATATAGGCACCGAGTTTACACTCTAATGTATAAACGCAGAACATTAATCCACAGAATTTACACTGTAATATATAGTGCCACACACACAAAAAGAGAATATTCCCCACCTGATGCTATCTATGGAGCCAGGGCCGAGGATATATAGGTGGAGGGTAGCTAAAAAGGAAGGGTGGCATAGTGAAAATGGAAGGTGGATTAGAGATGTGTGAAACTATTCCTAATGTGCTTTTAAAAAATTCCACCATTTTATCTCTCTTGTAAAACAAATAAACCTTTGCAAAATTGTTTACAGAAAATGGGCTAATTTCAAATGGTTTGTGAATTTGGGCAAAAATTATGCACATTAAAATATATTACAGTCTGTTTGCCATATTTGTTTGTATTCTATGTTCCTTATCCTAACGATGGATAAAAACCTGATTAAAGAGATCTTTCCATGCCTCGTGTTCTTTTATACAAAAGTGCTTTAAAAATGTGACCTTGTTCTCACATGTTTCTCCACTAACACTTTTAACAGATGCAGAAGACAGGTAGCATGGCTAGAGGGGATGCTGATGTAATCACAGGAAAAGTTATTCCTTTGGCTCTCATTATTATAGCATGAGTAAGGACTTGCATCAGACTTAAACGTATTCTTTTGAAAGCCAAATCTGATGTGATCATTCCAGGTAATTGAGCTATTCACAATTACTACATCAAAGCATGTGAAAGTGAAGTGCATGATAAAAAAAAACATAATATGCTAGTTTCATATAATGTATAACCAAACAGACTAACTGCATATTTTATTTATAATATTTGGCCTATAGCACAGGGACATTTTCTTGATGTTAACATGTGTTGTTAAAACAAGGATTGCCTCTGAATTAAAGCATTATTAAACCAGCAACCCATGTTATTGGCCTTATTTCTGTAGCTGAGGATATAGCGAAAAACAATTATCCTCGGTTGACTCTTTAACATTTAAACCTGCTGAAAGATGTTGATACAAGGAAAAATGTGTGCGTGCTAATCACCAGGACACATTTTATCTTCTGCGGTTTAATGTGCTTCTTTTATATTTTATACGAGTCTCCTGGAAAAATCACTGGTATGAATGCCACAAAAAAAGCTATGGGTGATTACACATGCACACAGAACAATAAAGAAAATAAGTTGTATATAAGAGAGAAGAATGAGGAATTGAGAATAATTAATTCAGTATCCCTTATTCACAAAGAATAATGTGTGGGCAGGTGGAAACAGCAAGGATATGTGGGCACATACAGTATATAAACTAACTAAAGTTGGGAGACTTTACCAGAGAGAAATCTCCAGAGTCAGAGAAGGGTTTGCATCCAAGTATCAGGTAGTGTACATAGAGAAATTATGAAACTAAAACAAGTGACCTTATAACCCATAATTAGCTAGGCTTCTAAGAGTCAGGAAATTACAGATTGGAACAAAAGTCTAGTGCTTGCTGTAACAACTGTCGTCATGGTACATGTGTGAAGACATTAAACTGTAACTGCATCACGAATTGTGACCTTATAGGTGAAGTGTCATTTAAAGGCAGAAACGCTGTTGGATCAGTTCTTATTGTGACTTTTGCCTGATGACACATTCTAGACACCGACTTACATACATCCAGAACAGTACAAGAGTATATCATGCTCTTAGCAGCATGGACCTCAGTGGACCAGTAATAGTATTTATTGTATTATGCTGTACATAGAAGCCTAAAACGTTACTGCACCAAAAAACGGCTCAGACAGAGCAGCAAGCCCAATCGAAAGGGATGTAAATCCCCCACTTCCATTTCTGACATCATATTATCACACTGTAAAGATCAGCAAAACACACAATTTATAGGTAATGTCACACTTACCATATAAAAAAAAGCATTATGAGCACTATTGCCAATATAATTTGCTTCCTTAAGAAATAAAGTCCGAATTTTAATTCTTGGAATGGTAAATGATCATCTCTTTTTATAGGGTGCTATCACTAGCTTGTCCCAATACATGTGATGATGACCTCATCTTATTTATGCACATACCCTCCTTGATAGAGAACCTAACATTAGAACATGAGGAGAAGGTAAGACAAACAGTGCCTGACCAACACATAGTGACTAGAGATGGGGGAATCTTTTTTGCAGGTTTGAATCCGACGCAGATTGGCCAGTTCCTTTGAGCCGCGGATCAGTAAAAAAAAATGATACATTATTTAGCATACTTAATGAAAATTATAGATAAAACATTAACAACCAGGTATTAATCTGTGACTGACTGGAGTTTCAGTTAAGTGGGCTATAGTCCCCCTGAACTTGTTTCTGTGTGTAGAATATTAACTTGTATATAACAGGCTATTACTCTGAAATAATCACAAAAATAATTATTAATATTAAAGAACATCTCCTACTGTCAATTATTTGATAATAAAGGGATAAACTAGTTCCCCTTGAGTTTCTATCATTCTCTCTCTATTACTATTAGTGGCGGAAGGCGCTGCTGAAACTGATACAGTAAAAAATCACTGTAGCTTAAAAAATTATAAATTTTCTACTGAATTAAAGTTGTAGCTGAACCATTAACCTGAAACTAAATGGATTTCTGTTAAAAATACTGTAAGTACAGTACAGTATTATTATTACTATAGTGACTTAACCTTGGTCCCTTGTGTCTGGCCCATTCCTGGACCTGGACATGTTATTGTTTGTAGTATATTAACTTGTATCTTGCAGGCGCAGACAGTTATTGATATTATTCTGAAATAATCCCAAGAATAATTACTAATATTGAAGAACATTTTTTACTATCAATTATTTGCAAGGACAGGGATAAACTGTTCCACATTGTGTTTCTATCATTCTCTCTCTGTTCCTAGTATTTGTTACAGACGCTGCTGTCGGTTACAGTAAAAAAAAAAAACTTACTTTAAAAAATAGACATTATTTACTGTAGCTGAACCAGTCCAAGGTTACTCCGATGTATTGATAAATACAAATTGTAATAATTGAAATTATATTGAAAAGCAATCGCATATAGCCCTTTAAAAATCCAGTAGCACTATAAGACATACATTGGCACTGCAAAGACATCACTTCAATGATAAGCATCTGTGTTCATCATTAATCATCTTTCAAGAAGCTTTATGTAAAGTCTTGACCAAAAACTGTGGGGTGCTCACAGAAAGTACAATCAAAAGTTATTATGGCAGACATCAGAAAGGATAGAGCGGTTGCATTTGCTATCTTTTTTTTTTTTTTTAGTGTAACCATGCTGTAAAATGGTTGCAGTCATCTCTCCTGCTGACAGTAAGGCCTGGTAAGTTATGGGCATGCCAGCAGTAATCATGGAGGTTTGCCCTCACACCCTGGTGAGGTGCCCTATGTATGGATGGGAGTGGTCACAGGTTCTGACTCCCTGGTTGGTGATGTCAGAATTGTGTCAGCCCCCAGAGGATACATAAGGCACAGCACTGATCAAAAGTTAGGTTAGTCTAGGTTCTTCTGAGGTGATGGAAAAATAAGTGTGAATAGCGCTAGTGTAAACAATATACAATATACAATATTAATTGAACCTGTGATACAGAGTTGTTAAGGTAGTCCTTGAGCAGCCTGAGAGGTTGATCTGGTATCTCCCAACCAGATATAAAGTCTGTGTGGATGAAACCTCCTATGGCGCTGAGGGAAGAATGGACGTTGATTCTCTTGCAACAGATCTTTTCTTTGAGCTGAAAAAACCTCAGAAAAGGAAGACAAAAAAAGGCAAAAAACACTGCAATAGTGTATTACCCAGGGACATACTAGTGTGTACAAATCAAGAGCATTTATTAAAACATGACAATTAGGACATATATGACATTTAAACAATTAATAGATTAATCGGATAAGATATAAAACTTCCAAGCGCTTGTGCTAAGGAAGATGTGCTGCTCCGCCGTGGTAAAATTGAAATCCTACTCACCGGACATGAGTAGGACATGTGCAAGGGTTTAGGGTCTTTTCCTCCAGAAGACACCGCTCGCTGTGGGGTGCGTCCGTCTATTAATGCGGGGGGACCGGCTTCAATGCTCGTGGGCTCGTTGATCACTTGCTGCCCGAGTTCGCAAGCTACGGTGTCCCTGAGTTGCCAAAAACCTCTCCTACGCGTTTCGAAAGTCCCTGACGAAGAGACCCATTAATAGGAGTTTCGAAACGCGTAGTAGAGGTTTTTGGCAACTCAGGGACACCGTAGCTTTGGAATCCAGGCGGTGACGTCATCGGAGGAGACGATCGGGCGAACTCGGGCAGCAAGTGATCAACGAGCCCACGAGCAGGATTTCAATTTTACCACGGCGGAGCAGCACATCTTCCTTAGCACAAGTGCTTGGAAGTTTTATATCTTATCCGATTAATCTATTAATTGTTTAAATGTCATATATGTCCTAATTGTCATGTTTTAATAAATGCTCTTGATTTGTACACACTAGTATGTCCCTGGGTAATACACTATTGCAGTGTTTTTTGCCTTTTTTTGTCTTCCTTTTCTGAGGTTTTTTCAGCTCAAAGAATAGATCTGTTGCAAGAGAATCAACGTCCATTCTTCCCTCAGCGCCATAGGAGGTTTCATCCACATAGGTTCTTCTGAGGATTAAGAGTTCAGAGTTAGTATACTAAAAGGACTAATGAGACTGTGACCAGGGACCTGGCACAGGTGAAGTATCCCTGCGGGGATAGGGAACCCCTACATTAGGAGGACATACCTTTCAAAGGGAAGTACGGTGAACAATGGAGGGCTAATCACATCCATTGTGGAGGGCAGCTGGCCCACCGTACTAATAAAGATGTTCCTGATTAACAACACTCTTGTGTGCAAGTGTGGAGTTATTGCACAGAGGGAAGCACCACAGAGGAGTTCCTCATCAGACTCATCCCCAAGTGGACGCCGGGATCCTGATGAGGTGGAGGCGCTGCACTGGATATAGGTAGGACTCCGCACACTACCTCAGCTGGCTGTCTGGGTTGGCAAATCCCCACACACCATCATGCGGGAGACTCAAGAGTCCTGTAGCCAACAGGTGCACCACCAGACACTACACCGTAATGGGGACTGGTTAGACCACAGGGGCCAATATGAGATTGGGGGGGTCAGACCGGTTCAGAAAACCTGTTACATTTGGAGGCGCTGCTGAGATAGACCTGTCAATAGGACAGGCTTTTTCTAGGTCACTGGGAAACAGGGAGAGTGTCTGCTGCCACTTTGTGCTGCATTGGGACGGACCTAGGGGTAGTCAGGGGGCTGATGGAGTTTGTCAGTTCGCAGGGACGACCTAGGGGCCTGAAAGGAGTGGGGGGTTTGGAGCCGGGCTATAGCTGTCCTAGTCACCTTGAGGTAGTGCTTGTTGGTAGGATTATAACGTCATCGCATCAAAGGGGCGGGATATGCGCTGGCGGTCGGAGCGCCTCCTGCACCCAGTAGCTTCAGCTGCATGGCTGTGCTACCGATGGTATCAACTTAACTTTTAGCTATCACCAGACGCACCGAGGCTGATACTAGAGAGCTCCTGGCATGCTGCCAAAGGCGCCCAGCCCCCCACATAGGAGGTATGTCTGGTGTGTTATGAGCAAAGCATTGCGTGATTCCACTCCATGTTAACAGGCACTACTTGTGCACTGTTTTAGATTAATACTGATTCAGTCAATATATTCTCTGACGTGTGTGAGTGTATGAATTTCGCGAATCTACCACAATCCATGTTAACAGGCACTACTTGTGCACTGTTTTAGATTAATACTGACACTGATATGGTGTGTATGTGTGTGTACAACACTCACGCACCGCACTAACACCAAGTGGCTTATACATATAGAGAACCACCATGAACAGGCACGGCTTTTGGCATTGTTTACACAGATAACTGACTCTGTGGGCTGTGTTACCGATATAGGCACAATACCACTAACTTGTGTGTACAATACTCACGTACCATACTAACATCAGTGGTTTTTGTATATAGAGATCCACCACCAACAGGCATGGCTTTTGGCATTAATTACACAGATAAACTGACTCTGTGTGCTGTGTTACTGATATAGGTACAATACCACCAACCTGTACAAGTAACCAGCTATACCTGTATACTGCTACGTGTATGTGTGTGTACAACACTCACGCACCGCACTAACACCAGGTGGCTTATACTTACAGAGAACCACCATAAACAGGCACGGCTTTTTGGCATTGTTTACACAGATAACTGACTCTGTGGGCTGTGCTAGCGATATAGGTACAACACCACTAACTTGTATGTACAATACTCACGCACCATGCTAACATCAAGTGGCTTTTGTACATAGAGATCCACCACCAACAGGCACGGCTTTTGGCATTATTTACACAGATAACTAACTCTGTGTGCTCTGTTACTGATATAGGTACAATACCACTAACCTGTTCAAGTAACCAGCTATACCTGTATACTGCTACAGTCAGCGTTGATATCGACATGCTGATTTATGCCATACGACATAGTACAAACTAGACACTTACCGTTACCTGTTTTGACCTATAACCATCCTTTGGATCTACTCTACACCACTAGTGTTATCGTGCGGCCATATCCCAGACTCTGGGTTTACAGTACAGAGGTTATTGTGGTCTGCTTTGCTCATTTTTAATATTAATTCACTGTACACTGGCTATCATTAGTATATTACTTGACCTATAGTGTTCCCCATATTATTTTATATTTAGAGTTAAGACTCAATTAAAGTTTCTGGTTTTAATTAATTCATTACTCACCCACCTTACTAGGTTCTGATACATTTTGGCTACACATTGGTAGAGTGCTCTCCTTGGGGTTCTACCTCTCTCTGTTTTTTCTATTTGACATTACCCCTGATAGTAGCACCTCCACATAGCCACATCCAGCAAGCAGTAGCGAGGGTATTCCTTCCCCCTCCATTTCCCCTTTTCCCCTCCTTGTGTTTAGTTGGTAGGATGCCAGAAGGGATAGCCTGTTAACGTGGTCAGGAATCCTGGAGAGGGTCTGCGCTAGGCTAACCAAGACAGGTAGACGCCCCAGTACTGCATGGAAGCCCCAGAGTACTCTAGCCCATTCCAGACCTCTTACCGTAGGGAGCACAGACTGGGAGGAAGGAGATACAGCAGACACTGAGACAGTGAGCCTAGCCTGAGGTAGTGCATACACGAGTCCAGCCTACATCAGGTACACATGGTGGTGCATCAGGAAAATCTTTATTGTACCGGTGTGGTGGCTGCCCCGCAGAGAGGAGCCCCATGTACGATAACTACTACGAGGGAATGACGACCGCAAGAATGGAGGATCCGCGCGGTGCGGATAGTCCAAAATGGCGACCGGAGGCTGATAGGGAGTCACACGTGGCGTGCGCCCCACTGAAGAGCAAGCTGTTGCTGACATGTCCTTTACAAGCCTGCTCTGGAGTGGAGCGAAAGCTGTGGCCGCACCGTTTTGGTCCTGCCTAGGACAACGAGGCGCCACCCTGGAGGACAGTATTGAGGACATTGTGATTGGGACTGACAGTGCTACCCAAAATGGCGGCTCCCGCTTCCCTGGGAGACCGCGTGGGCCGATGGCAGACTTTTCTGCAAATACACCAGTTGCAAAGAATTGGCCAGAAGCGGCGCCAACAGGAGAGCCCCACCCGCAAGGGGGGTATGGCACGAAAGCTGCGGCCGCGCCTTCATGGACAGTGACTCACTCAGCCCCGGTGCTGAGTCAACCACTTAGTCTGTGGGACCCTCCCCTAATATCAACCAGGGGGAGTGGTTTCCAACTATGCCCCGTGGGTATGAATCCCGCGGGCCCAGGAGCTGGTGCGCTGACGGCCCCATTACCAGAAGTAGTTCCGGCAGCTGAAATTGTGTGCAAGAAAGAAGGATACTTTGCACGCAAGGCAGCTGAAAGGAAGCGATTGGAGTTGGCGGCAAAAGAGGAAACCCACCCTGTTGGGGAAAAGCGCGCGAAATCCGTGACCGCGCCCTCTAGGACTGAAAGAGGTGAGGCCTCAGTTAAAGGACATCCTATCCCATTGTGGGACCCGCCCATAATCGCTACCACTGGGGGCGGATTCCAATTGTGTCAGATGAGGGCGGAGCTAAACCAAGGAGTGGCTGACCATTCAACCCCTGTTGGTCACTCACGCGGAAGCCCCTTCCAGGACAGACCAGTGTTACGAGTGGCTCCCACCAAGACCATGGCATGCTCCCCAGATGTGAACCGGATGTTTCGACTCAGCCCTACGCAGTACCCGGTGGGGTACTGCTGATCCGTGTAGGGGGCGCGGAGGCAGTAGTGGGCCTCTGCCTGCAATGCCGACTGCCCGGCGGCGCCATGGGCACGGCGGCGCGCTGTCCCCAGTGTGGCACACAGTATCTGTGGCCCATGCCCACCTTCGTGCCCATTCAGAACAATGACCCAGGGGGGAATATGGCTAGGCTGTCCGCCGAGTCCCCCGGTGCACTATGGACCAAGGGTGCGGATCCCGAGGAATGTGACGTGGTCGGTCCGGCAACCGACAGAGAGAAAAGAAGGCGGTCGCCGCGCTCGGCGACCCCAAGTACCCTTAGTGTGGATCCCTCGGACGAGGGACCCAAAGAACTGACTAGTACCTTAGTCTGGCCGGTGGCGGTGTCCTGTGGAGGGAACGGAATAAAAAGACCTCTTACCGGAAGTGACAGCGGACGGAGCCGGGTGTCACCGGTGGAGCAGAGACCGGAGAGGCGGAGCCCAGCTGTTCTCAGGACCGGCGGGTCCAGTGGCAACGGGCGATCCACGCCCAACCTGCGGACTGGTAAGGATAGTCCTTGTCCTTGCCAGGCTCCGATACCACCGCTCGAGGAGGAGAGGCCGCGCCAGGCCAGGACGGCGCACGTGGACGCAGAGGGACTACCGGACCTGATCGTGGAGGAAGAGATCCCGCATGGGGGTCCATCCCAAGATGGCGGCGCTTCCGACTCTAGTGATGACAGCGTTTCCGGCAGAGGCGGCGGAACCAGCGGAAGCAGAGGACACGCGTCTCAGCTATCGGGTGGTGGTTCCCGATCAATGAAACGAACTAGAATAAGCGGAGACCGGAGAAGGGTGAGACGCAACCAGCGATACCACCGTCCAGTGGTACGGGACAATCCAAGGAAGGCGAACGGGTCGGAACCCCGCGGCTTCCGACTGCCTATCCCTATGCCCAACCCCACGCCCTAGATAAGGCCCCTGTCTCCGTCACCTGTTCCCGGGGATCATCATCCAGTTTGGGGGTGTCAGAAGGATTTTTGGGGGTTGGTGAGAACCGGACTGGGGAAAGACTGAGCAGTTTTGATTCCGGGGAGGGCTCAAGGGGAGGAGGACAATTGGGACAGGTATCCAAGTCCCAGTGGGTGCCTAAAGAGGCGGATATAGCTGCTGGGGAGGACCCAAAACATGAGAGATGGTCCAGGCCCCGTTCTGCAGGGACCTCTGGGGTATGCTCCTGGGGAGGTACAAAAGAGGGAGACTCTCAAGAGTGGGCCGAGAAGCCTAGGGAGACCCGTTGGTGGGCGGCCTTATTTGAGGGGTACGTAGGATGGATGGACCGCACGCGGTTCTTATTAGAGAAGGATGACATAGTGGACTACTGGTGGTCTAGAGGGGAGTTCACGCCCGCCGAGAGGAAAAAGGAGATGCAATTCCGGTGGTTCATGATAAGCAGAAATGAAATAGAACCCATGGGCCCTGACATATTGTCCGACCCCGTAGACCCAGATGAGC
Source organism: Ascaphus truei (assembly GCA_036426205.1). Taxonomy (NCBI): domain Eukaryota; kingdom Metazoa; phylum Chordata; class Amphibia; order Anura; family Ascaphidae; genus Ascaphus; species Ascaphus truei. The sequence continues at coordinate 177,497,280 of CM071567.1, read as the reverse complement.
CTCTGTCCTGGGTATTTCCAGAGAGAGCAGGGAACGCCAACCTAACTAGGAGTAGTAGGGCTGAAAGGGCGATAATTGCAAAATACAAGTACTCCCATGGGTTGGAGTACCCGTATGTTCCTGAACCCCTCATGCAGGAGATTGAGGACAATAGGGACCAGTGGTTAAGGGAGACCATAGAGGAGTACATGGTCAACAAGGGGGGTGCCATTACTGGTAGTAAGGCAGAGGAAAGGATCGAGCACCTGATAAGGGTATGGAGTATCGGGCGAAGTGTGTACAAACACAAAGTAGTATACAGGCCTGAGAGGGGGTTGCCGCGTAGCTACCATGTAACTGTTCTGGACATGGGGGGTCAGGAGGTAAAGAAACCTGATCCACGGCACTGCTATTAGGAGATACTGAGTAGCATTGCGCAGGCTAAGTGGCTGCTGGTCAGGGCTTGTCTGGCGCCTTGTTACTGTGAAATGTTTGGTTACTAATTATGAGTGCATATTTCCATTTTACAGTGCTTCCTGATGAAAGGTGTTCAAATTTAGGTCCCAGCCGGGTACGGTGGGATTCACCAGGGGGAGAATGTAACCATGCTGTAAAATGGTTGCAGTCATCTCTCCTGCTGACAGTAAGGCCTGGTAAGTTATGGGCATGCCAGCAGTAATCATGGAGGTTTGCCCTCACACCCTGGTGAGGTGCCCTATGTATGGATGGGAGTGGTCACAGTTTCTGACTCCCTGGTTGGTGATGTCAGAATTGTGTCAGCCCCCAGAGGATACATAAGGCACAGCACTGATCAAAAGTTAGGTTAGTCTAGGTTCTTCTGAGGATTAAGAGTTCAGAGTTAGTATACTAAAAGGACTAATGAGACTGTGACCAGGAACCTGGCACAGGTGAAGTATCACTGCGGGGATAAGGAAACCCTACATTAGGAGGACATACCTTTCAAAGGGAAGTACGGTGAACAATGGAGGGCTAATCACATCCATTGTGGAGGGCAGCTGGCCCACCGTACTAATAAAGATGTTCCTGATTAACAACACTCTCGTGTGCAAGTGTGGATTTATTGCACAGAGGGAAGCACCACAGAGGAGTTCCTCATCAGACTCATCCCCAAGCGGACGCCGGGATCCTGATGAGGTGGAGGCGCTGCACTGGATATAGGTAGGACTCCGCACACTACCTCAGCTGCCTGTCTGGGTTGGCAAATCCCCACACACCATCATGCGGGAGACTCAGGAGTCCTGTAGCCAACAGGTGCACCACCAGACACTACACCGTAATGGGGACTGGTTAGACCACAGGGGCCAATATGAGATTGGGGGGGTCAGACCGGTTCAGAAAACCCGTTACATTAGCTTTACTTTTTCATAGTAGATTATAAGTAAATTATGCTATCAGTGGTCAGACAAACAATTCATTGTTATACGTGAATTCCATGGACCCAAAGAAAATGAAAATATTTGTTCACAGGATACATGGAGGCAAAGTTATTTCAATCACAATCCGATAGTCACTGTCACGGGGACCAGTACTTTTGTTCACCTTTACCTCCCGGGATCATTTACCACCAGACGGCACAAAGAAGTTGAATAAATAGGTTTATTCTGGCATGCAGACACACAGAAATGCACAAAATCAGGGAAATACATACCAACTGGGGGTCTGGGGAGGAGACACTAGCCTCAACTAGATGCAGGGCGCCCACTTGAGTAGTCGTACCCTGCCTACTCCATGTCCAGGAAACACAAGGTATTCTTTTTGGGAGAGCGCCGTGCTCTCCCAGCTAGTTGGAGCTCCGTCCAATTCTCAGAACTTGGTCTGAGAATTGGCCGCGAAAACTTGCTCCCAGCACTTATCCTCCGGCACCTCAATGCCGAGCACCCGCCGGTTGCGTCACTGGACTAAGCATGGAGCAAGTAGGATTGTTCCTCAGAACTTGGCCGCGTCCTCAGAACTTGTGCACTTCCTGAGAACTTGTCCTCAGCTAGGCCAGACTTCTCCAGCACCGCAATGCAGAGTGTTTTGCTATACGGAGTAAAGCACTTTTGAAAAGCCCGCCAGCGCTTCACCAGACATATAAAAAGACCCCCACTCCCCCAAAACATATAAAAAGATCCCCACTCCCCCCAATACATATAAAAAGACCCCCACTCACCCCAATACATATAAAAAGACCCCCACTCTCCCCCAATAAATATAAAAAGACCCCCACCCCTCCAGTACACATAAAAAGACCCCCACTCCCTCCAATACATATAACAAGACCCCCACTCTCCCCCAATACATATAAAAAAAGTAGACATACCTTGGGGATGGTCGGGACCGGTGGCTGCGAGGTCAGGCGGACGGTGGGGGGTCTGAGTAGCTGTCTGGCTGGGGAGGGGAAAGGATCCTAGCAGGGCCTGGGACTGAGGGGTGGGGAAGGATGCCGGGCAGTAGGGTTCTGGCTGGGGGAGCAGAGGGGATGCCGTTAGTGGCCTGGGGATGGGGAGAGAGGGGGTGCTGAGGAGCGTGGATGGGGACTCGGGGAGAGCGCATGATAAGACTCGGCCGCCCGGGCCCCTACTGAATGGGGAGCCTGGAGGATGCCGGTAAGGTGGGGGAGGATCTTAGCTGGGACTGAGGGGTGTGCAAGGATGCTGGTTGGATGGGCTGGGGGAGCAGAGGAGTTGTCGGTAAGGGCCTGGGTACAGTGGGGGCTAAGGAGCATGGCTGGTGTGTTAAGGCCAGGGCCCCAGTTGCCATTGCAGGCGGAGTGGCAAATGATGTTGGTAGTGTCTGGGGGGGCCGAGGATGCACATGGGGGGTCTTGGTCCTGCAGGCTGAAGAGTGCCGAAAGGTAGGGAGGAGGGGACGGACTGACATTTTTTTTTGACACGAGCCCGGTGGGAGCCGGGCCCCCTGAGTCATTAGGCCCGAGACGCCAAGCCCAGCAGCTCCCCCCCTGTTGGCGGGCCTGCTCTCGCCCCTGCTATAATGAGATAGAAACAAGTGAAGCAGCTACTATAGTCAGTGATGACAAGATGAGTATTGATTTGAATGGTGAGCTGAGTAATTATGAACATTGGGGTGTTGTTGCAGGCACTGGTGCACGTCCATATCTGGGAAGAGTATAGCCAAGGGCATGGCCACGCAGAGTTCACTGGGATGGTTTAAAGTCAGTTTACCTCCCTTCCAGTGCATAGGCAGGGTGGACATTAAACACCCATTTGTATTATATGACTTTTAACTAATGTCCTTCATTTAGCTCACTGTCCATGATTTAGTGCACTGTATATTCCATTTAAAGTGCACTTGCTAATCCATTAAATATCAGTTTCTTATATTATTTGTGTGTTTAACAGCCAATGATGGAAAATGTAGGTTGTCAAACTTTGCAATTAGTTGGCACTTGTTGTGAGTTGTTATTGTTAACAGACACTTTACATCATTTTACACAGGACAGGGAGTAGGATTCCATCTGATTTGAGCAAACATGGTCAGAGAGAGAGAGATTAAGATCTTCAAAATCCAATGTAATCCTTCATGATAGATGATTCTGAAGTGAGACTCCAACATAATAACATGATTTGGGGTTTGGAGTATATTGCCTAATTGTTGGAGATGGAGAGTGGGTTTTGATGGTCTCAGGGCAACTTTTATCAGCACCAACATATTTACTCTGTGTCATTCACCTACAGTACTGTGATACGGTCTGTCACCGTATCTGACTGACAGAAACGGAGGGAACTGATGATGAATGATCCTTCCATTCCTAATGCCCACACACTCGCAGAGAGAAACAGACCCACGAATTGCTTCAACATGCAAAGTAATCCGTAGTCCATTCTTCCTAAGCCTTATGATGAAATCTGATATCAGACTCCAGCATACCATTATATCAAGAAGCTACTAAAATATATGGATGACCCCCGCAAAAAATAGGAAAGTGAGTGGTCATGCGTTTACAGCAAGCACCAGGTGATACAAATCTTTTAATTAATTCAGGCTAAAATCTTGAAATCATTTTCTTTTTCATCATTTACAAATTAACATTGGTTGGATTTTTATTTTATTTACTTTCTCTGTTTTTTTACATAATTATTCATCAACGACTAATATTACCACAAGTGTGTTTGTTGTAATAAATTAATAACTAGAGTACTAGTAAGTAGTAATTTAATATACAGTTTGGCATATTGCATATTCATTTCAATTATTAAAGACCATTAACACAACCTTGAAATACAAAAAAAAGTGGGTGTGCCGAGTACGCGCATTTTAAGTGAAACTTCTTTGTGTTTTGTCACTGTTTTGTCATAGAAATTGTATTTGTGATGGTGATGTTTTTAATTAAAAATCAAAACACAATTTCAGTGCCAAAACACAAAGAAGTTTGAGTTAGAAAGTGTGTGCGCAGCACACACACCCTGTTTTACCTATTTGCATTTCTATATGGATAGTAACTGTGAATTCCTCTTGTGTGTGTGTGTCTGTGTGTGTGTGTCTGTGTGTGTGTGTCTGTGTGCGTGTGTCTGTGTGCATGTGTCTGTGTGTGTGTGTCTGTGTGTGTGTGTGTGTCTGTTTGTGTGTGTCTGTGTGTGTGTGTGTCTGTGTGTGTGTGTCTCTGTGTGTGTGTCTCTGTGTGTCTGTATGTGTCTTTGTGTGTCTCTGTATGTCTGTGTGCGTCTGTGTGTGTGCATATATGTGTTTGTGTCTCTGTGTGCGTCTCTGTGTGTGCGTGTGTGTATGTCTTTGTGTGTGACTGTGTGTGTCTCTCTGTATGTGTCTCTGTGTGTGCGCGTCTGTGTGTCTCAGTGTGTGTGTGTCTCGGTGTGTGTGTCTCGGTTTGTGTGTCTCGGTGTGTGTCTCGGTGTCTGTGTCTCGGTGTCTGTGTCTCGGTGAGTGTGTCTCTCTGTGTGTGTCTCTGTGTGTGATACGTCTGCACCTGTGCTGCGTCTCCGCGTGCGGGCGGGGCCGGCGCCTACTGCGTAGTCATGCTCGGCATCAGTACTGTGCATGTGCAGGCTGGCGCTTACTGCACAGGCGCACCCAGCATCACTACAGCGCAGGCCGGCACCTACTGCGCTTACTGCACAGGCGCACCCAGCATCACTACAGCGCAGGCCGGCACCTACTGCACTTACTGCGCATACGTGCCAGGCATCAGTAATGAGCAGGCTGGCACCAACAGTGCAGACGCGCCCGGCTGGTGCCTACTGTGCAGGCATGCCGAGCCACCGGCAACGGCTCTTGCGCATGCGCGGCCTCGTCTGCCAGCAGTTATGTCACTTCCGGGACTGCACTTCCGTCTCCATCAAGGTGATTTACTACTAGGTTACTACTAGGTTCATTTTCATTTGGTAGGTCCCAGCATAGAAGTTTCACTTAAAAAATAATGACAATTTAATAACGAGTTGTTATTAATAACTATGTCTATGACTAAGGATAAAGGAAAGTAGAGGCAATTTGGTACTGTATATTGCATATGGAATTTAAACAAATACTAATCCTGACTTGCTATCAAAACCTGTGATTAATCCAATGTAATAAACAATTAAAGAGAGTCCGTCATTATTAACTGTCTATGATTGAATCATATATATACTTTAACACAATGTGTGATATAACGCTCACTGAGTTATGTAATTATGTAATATGATGGTAGCCTATAATATCAAGATAGATATTGGGTGCTACCTATGTACTGATATGAAATCGTATTTTCAAAGAAGGGAAAAGGGCCCTTAATCATAAGGACCTTCCCCAGCAAGAAGCACATTAGTGGCGCACTCCCAGGCTGTTAAAACTTAACATTTATTATGCTTTAATGTTAAAATAATGATAAACATATATAATAATTTTACCTAAATCAACAATTGACCAATGTCACATTGGTCAATTGTTGATTTAGGTAAAATTATTATATATGTGTATCATTATTTTAACATTAAAGCATAATAAATGTTAAGTTTTAACAGCCTGGGAGTGCGCCACTAATGTGCTTCTTGCTGGGGACGGTCCTTATGATTTAGGGCCCTTTTCCCTTCTTTGAAAATATGATATATATACTTTATCATCAATCTGTTATTTGATTTTTAGAAACGCAGCGTTACTCTATGACCTTTGTTTCAAATTCATAATTATCAAATATAGCATTTTTTTTAAATAAAAATGTAAATAGATGCAATTTAGCAAATTGTATATGATTTGGAAACAGAGGCCAATAAGGCAGCCTTGAAATCTATAACCGCAATCACTCTAATGTAAAAATGAGTAGTCATAATTATTAAAGGTCTATGACTGACGATAATTGAAAATATATCCAATCACATTAGTTGATTTCAACAAAGCCATCGTTATTGTATGGCCTTTGTTTCAAAATCAGAATGATCAAATATGCATCCCAAATTGTGGAGACTTAAAATATATATTAATGCAATTTGGCATATTCAATTTGAAACAAAGGACAATAACGCAGCCTTGAAATCCATAACCGTCATGAATCTAATTTAATAAATAAAAACTAGTCGTAACATTAACTTTGAATATTGTAGGAACAAGTCCTGAAATTGGTGCATCAAAAACACTCTCAGGTAATCAATCCTCTGACGCGTTTCGTTCCTGTTCTGGTGCTTTATCAAAGAGTGATTACACTGAGTCAATATGATATATTTTGTAGCTGGTTGATGTTGGATGTGTCGCCCGGGATGTAGCAGTAAGCAAGATGTAACCTGGCATCCTGGCGGCGCGTGCACAGCACTTCACCGCGATCTGCGGGCTGTAGGCAGCTTTTCTAGGCGTGGGGGCGTGGCCAAAATGGGTCAGGTGGGCGCGGCCATGACAGTAAGACCATTAGCTTGATGTGGTTTGTGTTGCATGAGGACAGCAGCAGACCTACATCTCCAAGCATTCTATGCGGCTACGTCGGGGATTGAGTGCAGAGATTCTTCAAAAGACTGGCACAAAAACAATCTGTGGTGCTGTTATCGGTCACAGCTGGTATAATTGGTTGGTTTCATTAATGATGGATGGCGCCATGATGAAGAATTTATTTCCTGCTTTTGGAGCACGGAGCATGAATATAAAACAGAGGGCAAATAATCGATAGCACTTGATTAGCTGCTACCTCTTTATTCTAGATGTTTATGGAGGCTGGCACCCCCTCAAATATTCCATATAGTTAATGTCTCTATATTTATGATGAGTTAGAAACAGTATGGCCCACAGTCAAAAGAATTAACTAATTTATGCTGCACAATACAGGCTGCTGAAACGGAGAAAATGTAGAAAATAGCTGAAGCGCTCAATGCAGGTGTAATAAACCAAAATAAGCCAAACCACTAAACCAGGGTACTAATAATTGATATAGTATGGGAAATGACATGCAAATGAGCACACAGTGTCACTTTTTGCCTCAATAACCATTTTTAACATGGTTCCCTATAGGCTTAAGCTTGCTGCATGGTCACAGCTTTGAGCACAGCCAGGGTTAAGGTGCATACCCAGAAAACCACCCACAGACAGCTGTTTCGACCTTGATGGGTCTCATCAGTGTGGGGTTGATAATCTCATCGGGGCTCTGAACTATCGAGTTTATCAAAGATCACATCTCGGTGGAATAGGATTTGCAGGAGAACTTAGATTTTTTTTAAATTTATCCTGCATCGGATTGATGTCAGAAGTCTCCGGAGCTGATACACATTAATATCAGCTACGTAGGCCCACCGCTTCAATCCAATGCAATAAAAATACTTATGCAGGCAGCTTCATTACCTTAGTGGCTAACCGCTAAGGCAATGAAGGGGTTAAATATTAATAAAAAATCTTGGAGCAGAGAATCCAGTGTCAGTGCGTCAAAATATAATAATAATAATTCAGTGAGGACGGCACTCTTGACAAAGCACTGCACAGCGCAAAATGCATTAGAGCGTCTCTATGTTCCCTGATTCTTATGCAGCCAGGTTAGAATAAAATTGATTTTTTTTCCCTCACGCGATCCAGCCTCCATCATCATTGAGCAGTGCACTGCTTCCCTTCCCCTCTGTGGGATTTCCGGTCGTTAAATAACTGCCCGGTTTATTGTTGGTAGCAGGGGTGGGTGAAGGTTATATTTGGCCCATGGTAGGGGTTTAGGAATTACGGGAGGGTTGTGGGAGGAGTTAGCCCCTTCATTACCTTAGCAGTTACTACCGCTATGGTAATGAATGGGTTAACTCCTCCCTCTACCTACCCGGTAGGCATAAACACCCACCAAATACCACCTTCACCCATCCCCACTACCCACAGTAAACATTAAAACACAATACTAGCCAATACACCCATTGATTGAAAGTGTGGTTACTTATGCCCTCAATGGTAGCAAAGATAACCCCAATGGCAATGAATGGGCATCCGCTCTACCCATATCAACCGCCCTTAACACACACAGTACAATAATGGGCAAAATTGCTACTATCCATATGTGGATATTAGCTAATTTGCCCATTAAAAATAAAACATTATCCAGCCAGCATAAAGTAAATAAAAATTCTACTTATCCCTTGAGCTTCGCCAATGGTCGCCGCAACTTGGCTGTATTGCGCTTGCGCAGGAACCCCACTGTGCATGCGCAAAAGGCAAGATGGCCGCCACCTGTGTTTCCGGATGGCCCCTGTGCTCCGCTGGCACCGGACCCCCCGCAACCCCCCCCCCCCCCCGCAGAAATGCTACCGGCACTTTGAAAAAATACTATGCTAGAAATGTGTTTTCTATATAATACCTTTTTAATATATCACTGTGTACCAGTGTGTGTGTATATTATATTTTTGTTTTAAACTCTCAATTTAAAAAATGATTTTGTATTAAAATAAAATCACAAATAATATAGAAGGGCCTTCATAACCTTCCGTATTTGTTTGCGATTGTTCATCCTTATTTGTATGTCATTCTGTTTATGTCATTGATGTCCCTTTGTACCCCATTGTACCGCGTTATGGAATATGCTCGTGCTTGACAAATACCAGTGACTTGACAAGCTTTGTATATTTGACTATCCTAAGCTTTTGAACGCAGTATTTAATTCTGTTATAGACAAGTTTTTCTAATTTATTAATTACCTGTGTAAAATATTGTGATACAGTTTATTGCTATGTGGCAATTACATGAATACAAGACAAGTTTTCTGCTATAAGACACCTTCCCACGCTGGAAGTCACTACCTTCACCACTGAGAACTTGTAATATCGATTTAACTGTATTAAAGCATGCCATCTGTTGTTTTCCCCCTCAATGTAGATCACATATAGTTTTGGGGCATATAGGCTGTAATGTGTCTTCCAGCACCGGAAGGTTTCTTATTGCAGGTGACTAGTTAGTAAATCTGGCCAAGGTTTCTTCCTGTGCTGAAAGGTGTCTTATGAAATAGCATTGCTTAGTAAATATGGGACTAAAGCTCTTGTAAAGTTGTGATGTTAAACCATAATTTCTAGTTGCACAGTGTAGTTCACATTATCTGTGTACAGTATGGATAATCATGCATATTTCCCAACCATATTTACCAGATGACACTGCTTCTCATTGACCTGCTTTATAAATATGACCCAATAAGTGTTCCACATTTGTAGCAAATCAGAAAGCCTGATTTAATAGAGTTAAGTGTATTTCACAAGCTGCCTCAGTGCAGTGAAGGTCTTAAAATATCTGTTGTATGGTAAGCATGAAGAATGATAATTTTCAGTAAAGGATTGACTGTGAAAGGTGACACCCCTTCCCCTCCCATCTTTTCACTTTTGCCTTTGGTTATACACTGCCTTACTGCTTGGACAAAACAGACTTTCAAAGTAACTGCTAAAGAATTTCAGTAATATAATTGCTGCATTCTCTTTTTCAGAAGGGAGAAGACAATGACCCCACAGTGCACTCAGATGAGAAATGGAAACTTTTGGAACTTCTGCTGTAGTTAAAGCTCAAAGACTGCATTGTCTTCTTTCATCGAATTCAGCCTTGACTGGCAGCTGTGACAGTTGCCGTGTCCACTAAGTGCAGCCTGAATCCTGGGAGTAGACTAAGCATGAAAAGGAGAAAGCACATTGAACTTCCCAACTCCAATTAACATTTTGTTTTATTCAAGTACACAAGTCATGTAATATAGTGTAACATAAAAGGGTCGACCAGAAACATGAAACAGAACAGCCAAGACCACTTGAAGGGCACTTTCATATCACTCATATCCAATTTCATTTATTTATCAAATAGAAGCAAAATTGCAGATTTTAATTGCCTATTTTCATCCTTTTCCTCTGTTCCTGTTCCATATGTATGCCCCCCAAATACTTTATATTAATTTATACTTAACACAGAACTTTTAATACAAAGATTGTTATATATGGGATAAATACATTTACAGAGACAGAAATGAGCACATAGAGGGGGGGGGGGTGGAGGGGGGAGACATTCTCCAAATGTCAATTTAGCATCAGCCATTTAGTAAATGAACCATGTGCCGAATAATAATGAATATGTAAACCCTTTAGCCATTTCTTTTAAGTTGTGTATTCTAACTGTATAATAAAGTATGACATCCATCTCTAAAATATCTCTATGTATGTGTGTACATATACGTGTGTGTGTGTGTGTGTGTGTGTGTGTGTGTGTGTGTGTGTGTGTGTGTGTGTGTGTGTGTGTGTGTGTATGTGTGTACGTATGTGTGTACACCTAATACTGAGGGACGCTTCTTCCCTCCACATCAGCTGTCTGGGGGTAGTGCGTGCACAGCATTAATTGAGCTGGACGAGTGCAGCTGCTCTGATGACGGCTGCAGTGCGACGCAAGCGGCATTTGCATAGGTCATGGGACTCATTGCACGGCCAATCATCACCCAGATTGTGTCATTAGGGTGTGGGGGTGGGGGTATATAAGGTTTCCACTGGCCAGTAGTCTCAAGCACCACCCTGAGGAAGGTCCTACGAGGACCGAAACGTTGGTCAAGTTTGTGCTGTATTGTTTTGAATACAGGTTTTTCTTACTTACTTATGAGTGCTGTCTTGTGTTTGCTCCTGCTGGAGTGAATGTGGTGTCTATCATATGTTATAGGACATGCACCGCAACTTTTCAGTGTATTTGGAGTGCCAGCTGCCCCCACCCCTGATTATATATAATATATATATATTATATATATATATATTATCTATATATCTATATATATTATATGAGAACAACGAGAGAACAACCTGTAAAAAGCACACGGACATAAATTAAAGTGTAACAAAAGAGAATTTATTAAAGTGAGTAAAACAGGGGATAAAGTTTAAGAAGAGGGGGGCTCAACACTACCAGACAATGTGGACCTGGAGGCAAGGGTCTAAGCATAGATCCAAAACAAGACATGCACAGGACACAGGGGGCTCTATATGAGCACACCTGTATAATAAATCACTACACTGAGATAATGTAACACACATTAAAAAATTGCCATGTATGCTGTACAATGGTTGCATGGTGTGGATTCACAAGTTGTATGTGGAACGGTGAGATATCGTCACACTCAGTGTATGGATGTCACAGGCAGAAAGGTAGGTCAAAATACATGTCAGGTGAAGAGGTAGACCGCCACGCCGTGGTCCAACAGAAGAGGCTCATTGGTGGGCTAAGTGCGCATGCGCGTTCTTTTCTCCACAGGAATAAAAACGCGCAGTATCCCCACAGTCTGGAGACCGCAACAGATCCCTCACTTAAAAGCCATCGTGATAGTGGAGTAGCATCTACTGTGCATGTGGACGGATTCGGTTTGATGCATATGAGGGATATCGCAACATGACATGGGAGAGGCCATCATGGGTATTCATAAGAACAAACCGTGGGGAACACTGTGAACGAAGGGGTGTAGGAAATAAAACAACATTTCTCAGAGATGTGGGCTGATAATGATTAAATATAAATCAAAGGGCTACTAGATATACAGGGTGATATGGACCCATTGATAGGCTGGAACCTCAATGGCACTGAATGCTGCAATGCTTGAAATATAATGCAGGCATATGCCAGTGTCATAAAAAGCATGCATGTCAAAATGGACAAGGGAGGGGAGGGGGTGGGGAAGGAAAAAGGAAGGAGTGGGAAGGGAGGGGGGAGGGAAAAGAAGGAAAGGAGAAAGGAAAAGGGGAGGGATGGGAAGGGAGAGGAGAAGACCACAGGACAGCAGAAAGTGTCAGAGTAATTTAGCCTGGTCAACAGGGTGCTCTCAGAGGAAGCACCGAGTCTAAAGTCCTCATTGAGCCCTTTTGGGGCCATAGTGTTGAGCTAAAAAATGACCTTGTGTTCCAAACGTAGTAGTAATTGCCCCTGTCGCCACTCGGGCTGACCATGGGCTTGTAGGATGGGCATACATCTCAAGGTGGCAGGTGGCAGGTTGTGCTAATTTTTTTAAATGTTCGCAACCGGTTGCAATTTTGGTCGTCAACATCACTATGCTCCAAAGTGCCTTCGGATGGCTGATCGTGGAGACAGATCCTCTCCTTCAGCATCGCGTGGTCTTACCCACGTAGTACAGACCACAGGGGCAACATATAAAGTAGACCACATAATGGCTCTACACTTCATGAAGTCTTTTATCTTAATGGCCTTGCCACTGTGTGGGTGTGCATAGTTCTTACCCAAGATCATGTGCTGGCAATTCGTGCACCCATACATTTATAGACCTCCTGGGGGCCTGGTAAGCCAATTGGTATTGCCATGTACTTGGTCACAGGGTCTGACTGTAAGAGGGTATGCCAATGTTACGACCTCGTCTATAGCAAAACAACGGTGGTTCTTGAAGTGTGCACCAATTTTTTTTATCATTGGCAAGAATATTGCCAGTGTTTTTTACACTCGATTTATCAGTCCCGATGCCGTGCTTGTAGGTGCTGGCCATGTGGAACCTATCCGTGTTCTGCGTTATTAGTGGATCAGAAGTTGGTAGTGGATAAGTCTCGCCTTCTCGAGTGCTGTATTGATCTCACCCTAGCGTAGCCACGGTTCAGGAATATATATATATATATATATATATATATATATATATATATGAGAACAACAGAGAGAAAGCAACCTTGTAAAAAGCACACGGACATAAATTAAAGTGTAACAAAAGAGAATTTATTAAAGTGAGTAAAACAGGGGATAAAGTTTAAAAGAAGAGGGGGGCTCAACACTACCAGACAATGTGGACCTGGAGGCAAGGGTCTAAGCATAGATCCAAAACAAGACATGCACAGGACACAGGGGGCTCTATATGAGCACACCTGTATAATAATCAACCTACACTGAGATAATGTAACCACATTAAAAATTGCCATGTATGCTGTACAATGGTTGCATGGTGTGGATACACAAGTTGTATTGTGGAACGGTGAGATATACGTCACCACTCAGTGTATGGATGTCACAGGCAGAAAGGTAGGTCAAAACTACATGTCAGGTGGAAGAAGGTAGACCGCCACGCCGTGGTCCAACAGAAGAGGCTCATTGGCTGGGCTAAGTGCGCATGCGCTGTCTTTTCTCCACAGGAATAAACAGCGCAGTATCCCCCACAGTCTGGAGACCCGCAACAGATCCCTCACTTAACAGCCATCGTGATATTGGGAGTAGCATCTATCTGTGCATGTGGACAGGATTCTCGTTTGATGCATATGAGGGATATCAGCAACATGACATCGGGAGAGGCCATCATGGGTATTCTATAAGAACAAACAGTGGGGAACAACTGTGAACGAAGGGGTGTAGGAAATAAAAACAACATTTCTCAGAGATGTGGGCTGATAATTGAATTAAATATATCATCAAAGGGCTACTAGATATACAGTGTGACTATAGGACCCATTGATAGGCTGGAACCTCAAATGGCACTGAATGCTGCAATGCTTGAAATATAATGCAGGCATATGCCAGTGTCATTAAAAAAAGCATGCATGTCAAAATGGACAAGGGAGGGAGAGGGGGTGGGGGAAAAAAGGAAGGAGTGGGAAGGGAGGGGGGAGGGAAAAAGGGAAAGGAGAAAGGAAAAGGGGAGGGATGGGAAGGGAGAGGAGAAGACCACAGGACAGCAGAAAGCTGTCAGAGTAATATTAGCATGGTCAACAGGGTGCTCTCAGAGGAAGCATCCGAGTCTAAAGTCCTCATTGAGCCCTTTTGGGGCCATAGTGTTGAGCTAAAAAATGAGCCTTGTTTCCAAACGTAGTAGTAATCTGCCCCTGTCGCCACCTCGGGCTGACACATGGGCTTGTAGGATGGGCATACATCTCAAGGTGGCAAGGTTGTGCTTAATTTTTTTTAAATGTCTCGCAACCGGTTGCAATTTTTGGTCGTCAACATCACTATGCTCCAAAAGTGCCTTCCGGATGGCTGATCTGTGGAGACAGATCCTCTCCTTCAGCATCCGCGTGGTCTTACCCACGTAGTACAGACCACAGGGGCAACATATAAAGTAGACCACATAATGGCTCTCACACTTCATGAAGTCTTTTATCTTAATGGCCTTGCCACTGTGTGGGTGTGCATAGTTCTTACCCAAGATCATGTGCTGGCAATTCGTGCACCCATGACATTTATAGACTCCTGGGGGCCTGGTAAGCCAATTGGTATTGCTCATGTACTTGGTCACAGGGTCTGACTGTAAGAGGGTATCGCCAATGTTACGACCTCGTCTATAGCAAAACAACGGTGGTTCTTTGAAGTGTGCACCAATTTTTTTTATCATTGGCAAGAATATGCCAGTGTTTTTTTACACTCGATTTAATCAGTCCCGATGCCGTGCTGTAGGTGCTGGCCATGTGGAACCTATCCGTGTTCTGCGATTTAATAGTGGATATCAGCAGTTGGTCACGTGGAATAAGTCTCGCCTTCTCGAGTGCTGTATTGATCTCACCCCTAGCGTAGCCACGTTTCAGGAATCGACGTGCCATGTTCAGTAGCGCCGTCTCACATTCCACCTCATTGCTGGTCACCCTCCGTACCCTAAGAAACTGGGAATAAGGTTATCTGCCTCTCTGTATACTATGGTGTCCAGGAAACCACTTTGCTGGTCGAGTGTGTCATGGTGAATCTAATGTTCGAGGGGATATTATTCAAATAATCAAGAAACTGTCAAAGTTACAGCACTCGAGAAGGCGAGACGTATTCCACGTGACCAACTGCTGATATCCACTATTAAATAGCAGAACACGGATAGGTTCCACATGGCCAGCACCTACAGCACGGCATCGGGACTGATTAAATCGAGTGTAAAAAAACACTAGCATATTCTTGCCAATGATAAAAAAAATGGTGCACACTTCAAAGAACCACCGTTGTTTTGCTATAGACTAAGGGAAGAGTGCTGAAAAATATCAGCTTAAGATGGATATGGTGACCTCTTCAACCTCCAAGAGGGGTTAACTGAGATTCCACCAGGAGGAGTGAAGTGCATGGACGCAGTGTGCTTCTTCCCATTCCATGATGATTAAATGGGGGAAAGGGGAGTGAGGGAATGAGCTCAAGCTACTGTCTAGGGAACGGTGCCAGGGGTAAGAGAACTAGTAACATGGACTACACTTGCCTAGGCAAGAAAAAGGACCCCTTTAGAACAAGCACTTATATAGTGATAAATGAAAATAGATAAAATGAACCTTTAATAATATATGGGGTTTAAAGGGAAACACACAACACTTTAAAACCAGAATTAAATAGCTATCTCCAAGTCCTGTGTACCAGACTGGTTGCCATATGAATCAAGGGAACCCTATGTTAGCTGGCATATGCAGAATGGATTTTTAGCTTATGCCTCAGTGTGGTATAAATGTTGGAATTAGTATAGTGTCTGTCAATGATGTACCGGACAGACACTTATAAGTATACCTACAGCTGAATAAATTGTAACTCTAAGAGAGTACGTGGTAAATGCACGGTGTCTCAAAACTCACATACTAGATATATGTAAAGATAAATACATCCAGAGATGGTACTCAAATCTTCGAGAGTAAACAATATATGAAAAAGGGTCCCTAAAGACGAAAAAGGTGGAGGTAAACACGAAATGCGTAGGAGGGTGTTTACCTCCACCTTTTTAGATGGATAAATAAAGAATATTTTTTAATTCAAATTTGTTTGGGACCCACTCTTGGCTATGCGCCAGTTTTTTCTTTTTTGTTCATCCAAGACTAGCATCTTCACACCAGGCTGCACGCCATTCAGGACTTTGGAACAAGGGGTATTTGTGAGTATTTCTCTTTACATGCATGGTGAGTCCAGGATCCATCCCAATGAGGGTTTGATTGGGTTTTTCAAGCCACATTTCTTACCCTTCAGGGTTTATTGGTCCAACTGGGGACTTTACTACATTCACTAATTCATTTACCCACTTATCCAGTCCTGTTTATCCATTTATTGCTAATATTTATGCACCCAAAGGATCCAGCGTTGAAGTGCCTATTGTAACTGGAAGTTTGGATTATATTATTTATTTGAATTGGGCAAAAGTGCTATTATCCATATTTGGCTAAAAGCACTTTTGCACATTCCTGAGTGTTGTTGTTGATGGTAGAGGGGCTGGGTGAAAAGGGTAGTTACCCTGTGGTGGGTGGTTAGGCCTCATGGGAGGGGTTGACCCCTTCATTACCTTTTTTCCACAAATTTCATAGGGGGTTATGCACTAAGCAGTGATAAGTGCTTTTAAGTGAGATAAAAAGCCATTAAAGCGTGATACTGCCTGCTGTGAGATTCACAAAGCAGTGATAAGTCTTTTAAGTGAGATAAATGCCTTTATAGGGCGATACTGTCTGCTATGAGATTCACAAAGCAGTGATAAGTGCTTTTAAATAGCCATTATAGCACGATACTGCACTGTTATCACTGCTTTGTGAATCTCACAGCAGACAGTATCACGCTATAAAGGCAGTTATCTCACTTAAAAGCACTTATCACTGCTTTGTGCATAGCACACAGAAAACCCACTTATCACTGCTTAGTGCATGACCCCCATAGCGTTTGGTAGAAATATGCCAACCCGATCAATGTAGCAATGAACTTATTGAAGTTTAGTGAATAGAGTCTCATTCTAGTAACTAAGGATACCCTTTTGAAGTTCTTTTTTGTTTCTCGACTTGACATATTTTTCAGGTGATGTTTCTTAGCATGCCACACAAGTTCAAATCAGGGGATCTGCAAACATAGAGACAAAGACAGTATGGTTATTGACAAGAAAAAACAAACACACATAGCAGCACAGTACAGTTAATAGTATACAGTACTACTGCTCAAAATAGTTACAGTATTTACTTACTCTGGCGATGTTTTGACCCAGTTGATTCCACATTCCTTAATAACGATAGCAGAGGCACTGTGCTTTGGTTCGTTATCTTAGAAGAACCAGTGACCAGATGGGAAATCTCATCTAATGCATGGTACTATCAGGGAGATAATGGCTTCCTGGAAATACACTGTATCCATGATTCCTGGAAAAAAAACTAATGTAACACTTTTATACAGAGACATATTCAGATACATTTACAGTACTACTGTCAAACATAATGTATACTGTCTAACACTGTTATTCAGGGACAGGGTAACACCTAGATACTGTACAATTAGAGTACTATGGTAAAACAAATAGATCACTGATCAAATATAACTTTGGGTCCTGGTCCAAGATTGTCCCCCCCACACACGAATCTTGAGTGAATGCTTTAGCCGAGGTTTCAGGGATAAACTTTTTCTTCCTGAATGCCATAGTAGCAAATCTTTCCAGGGCGAATGATGGATAATCTGAAAATATAACATCATCAAACCTTTTTCCAATCTCAATCCATGCACGTGCTTGGTCAACTCTTTTTATCTTGTTAGCCTACCTTATCATGGCAAACACTCTGCAATAACAAGAAAGAACGGGTTAAATTAATACTATTTACAGTAGGATTTGGTTACCATAGACAAATACTATATAACTTACCCAGAAAATGTGATTTGATGAAAGTACTGTACTTCCTAGAATAAATCATAAATAATAAACATGTTACAAGCAAGGTAAACAAGCATTAAACTTTTTAGAACCACAGTATTTTTGTACAGTAAAGCACTTTACCTGACATGTCCATATGTCCAACCCAAATCGCATCTCATTTAGCTGATGCTGGTCTCACACACTAAGATCATGCTTCTTCTGAACCTCTGCATCAGAGCTCTCATCATTTTCACGGCTGATCTCATCTACTAGCCGCATCGCTTCGCTGTGAAAATATGGAACATGATAAATATTAAAATAGTGCAGGTACATAGGCATAATGTGTGGCTGTGTGAAGAAATACATTAGAAGCATACTGTAAGTGAATATAGTCCTGTACTTACTCGGTTCTGACCCGGCGGACCCTTCTATGAATCTTAATCTTCCCTTGTGCATGATACCGAACACAGGCTACTGACCACTGGATGCCCTCTTCCTGTAGCTACCGTTGGATGTCTGTTGCTCTGTATTCCTTCTTGAACATTCACATGTTCGCCATGCTATTTTTTTTTTTTGTCATTGCTGCTTTTCAGAAACACTGAAACACTAATGAATCTGATGGGAATTGCATCTATTTTATACATTATGCTGTATTGTATTGTAAAGCAATAGGAAAAGATACAGTTAGGTCCAGAAATAATTGGACACTGATACAAGTTTTGTTATTTTGGCTGTGTACCAAAATCAATTCAAGTTACAGTTAAATAGTGAATATGGGCTTAAAGTGCAGTCTATCTGCTTTAATTTGAGGGTATTCACATCCAAATTGTAGGAAGGGTTTAGAAATTACATCTCTTTAATATGTAGCCCCCTCTTTTTCAAGGGACCAAAAGTAATTGGACAATTGACTCAAAAGCTGTTTCATGGACAGGTGTGGGCTATTCGTTCGTTATTTCATCATCAATTAAGCAGGTAAAAGGTCTGGAGTTGATTCCAGGTGTGGCATTCGCATTTGGAAGCTGTTGCTGTGAACCCACAACATGTGGTCAAAGGAGCTCTCAATGCAAGTGAAACAGGGCATTCTTAGGCTGCAAAAAAAGAAAATCCATCAGATAGATAGCAGGAACATTAGGAGTGGCCAAATCAACAGTTTGGTACATTCTAAGAAAAAAAGAACGCACTGCAACACAAAAAGGCCTGGACATCCATGGAAGACAACAGTGGTGGTTGATCGTAGGATCCTTTTCATGGTAAAGAAAAACCCCTTCACAACATCTAGTCAAGTGAAGAACACTCTCCAGGAGGTAGGCATATCATTATCCAAGTTTATCATAAAGAGAAGACTTCACAAGAGCAAATACAGAGGGTTCACCACAAGGTGCAAACCATTCATAAGCCTCAAGAATAGAAAGGCCAGATTAGACTTTGCTAAACAATATCTAAAAAAGCCAGCCCAGTTCTGGAACAGCATTTTTGGACAGATGAAACTAAGATCAACCTGTACCAGAATGATGGGAAGAAAAAAGTATGAAGAAGGCTTGGAACGGCTCATGATCCGAAGCCTACCATATCATCTGTAAAACATGGTGGAGGCAGTGTGATGGCATGGGCATGCATGGCTTACAGTGACACTGGGTCACTAGTGTTTATTGATGATGTGACAGAAGACAGACGCAGCTGGATGAATTCTGAAGTGTATAGGGATATACACAGATAAACCCAGCGTTTGGTGATGTCCATGCGTTCCAGACTTCAAGCAGTCATTGCCTGCAAAGGATTCTCGACAAAGTATTAAAAATGAACATTTTATTTATGATTGTGTTAATATGTCCAATTACATTTGAGCCCTTGAAATAAGGGGACTGTGTATGAAAATGGTTGCAATTCCTAAACGTTTCAAACGATATTTTTGTTCAACCCCTTGAATTAAAGCTGAAAGTCTGCACTTCTATTGCATCTCAGTTGTTTCATTTCAAATCCATTGTGATGGAGTACAGAGCCAAAATTATGAAACTTGTGTCAGTGTCCAATTATTTCCGGATCTAACTGTATATGCCTACTTTTGACACCTTACAAATGTAGCACCACCCAACATCGAATGCTGCACCTGTGACTTCAGTGGTACTGAACGTAAAAGCTCACAGAAATTGCATAGCCACACTCACTGATCTTGATAAGAACTTGTTCTCTTGTGCTGTCAGATAATGTATCTTGTGCTTGAATAATGGATCGATCCAGCTTCCATGGACATAAGAAACTGCTTGCTGCTGCTGTTCCAGCCAAACTCCTGAGAAAACTAAAGATGCCAGCTGTACCAGAGCCCACCAACAATAAAAAACCTAAGTGTGCAAAGAAAACAGAGCAGCACCCAAAACACCAAAGGTGAAGAATCCGGGAATGGCGGGTAGAAAGAGGAAAATGGACAAAACCCATTTCACTCAAGTTATTTGGCCCAGAGTACCGGCTTCTGAACCTGATACCCCCATCCCCATCACTCCCAGTTCCAGACCCTGCTCACCTCGCCCCGGATCCAGCTCAGCCTAACCCAGTCCCAGATCAACTCGACCCAGATCCAGCTAAGCCAAACACGGTCCCAGCTCACCTCGCACCTGACTCAGCACAGCACAACCCTGTCCCTGCTCACCTTGCCACAGATTCAGCACAGCCCATCCCAGTCCCGGCTCACCTCGCCCCAGATCCAGCTCAATCAGACGCATGGGGGCACTGCCGGGTGGATTTGGAACACCTGTCCCAACGCAGCCATACAGGGACAGAGTGGAAGGAAAGTTGGAAATGATTTTTGTGAGAATGGAGAGTATGCAGAGAGACATCAATTTTCAAAGCACCATGTCAGTTTTGAGCAATATTCCCAGTGGTGCAAACATGTGAACCTTGATGGCTCGAGCAGAAAGAGGGCAATTCGCACCAATTTGAGGAGAGCCTTTTGGACTGCACTTGCCTAGGCAAGAAAAAGGACCCCTTTAGAACAAGCACTCATATCGTGATAAATGAAAATAGATAAAATGAACCTTTAATAATATATGGGGTTTAAAGGGAAACACACAACACTTTAAAACCAGAATTAAATAGCTATCTCACTGTCCTGTGTTCCAGCCTGGTTGCCATATGAATCTAGGGAACCCTATGACAGCTGGCATATGCAGAATGGATTTTTAGCTTATGCCTCAGTGTGGTATAAATGTTGGAATTAGTATAGTGTCTGTCAATGATGTACCGGACAGACAACTTATAAGTATACCTAAACTGAATAAATTGTAACTCTAAGAGAGTACTCGCTGATTAAATAGTGAGTGGTAAATGCACGGTGTCTCAAAACTCACATACTAGATATATGTAAAGATAAATACATCCAGAGATGGTACCCAAATCTTCGAGAGTAAACAATATATAAAAAAAAAGGGTCCCTAAAGACGATGCAAAGAATGAGTTAAAATAGAACTATAAAGCTACTGTGTAGCTAGGGAAAAAGGCTTCAAGCTGGAAGCCTAAGATATACTGTGTACAAAGGTCTTCCGCAAGGCACATTAGCAATGTCTGTTTAATACCATAAAGTGCCTCAGCCTATATAGAAGTGCTCATATAATGCACAATGAGCTACTTCACAGGATCCTCCGTGGAAACAGCACAGATGACTGTGTGAAGGTAAGTAAGTATTAAGTTATATTAACAAGTATATCAATAATTGTTTGAAGAGATACTTCTGAACCCACTGAATATCTCCTATACAGCTGCGTAGTGTGAGTCAAAGCTATGGTCTGCAGTGTACCATACTTAGGTTGTTCCACAATAAATAGTACCTGTGTAAGTGAGACCAAGCTCCATGACCCACATTGTATTGGTCAGATAGTATCTAAAAAGCTTCCACCCGGCGTGGTGTATTCATGAACACCACAGAACGCTAGCTAGCCGGGTGGAGAGGAATATAATTGTGAATAGCACTATTAACAAAGTGTCAGGCAGGCAGTTACTTCTGTTGGCCTAAATACATCCATACAGGTCACTAAATACCTCCTGTACGACTGCGTAGTGTACGTCTAGGTTATGGTCCACTGTATACCATACTTAGGTTGTTCCGCAATGAATAGTACCTGTATGAGTAAGACCAAACTCCGTGGCGCACACTGCATTGATCGAGTAGTATGTAGATGTACACCCGGCGTGGTGTATTAATGCACACCACAGAACATTAGCTAGCCGGGTGGAGGGGAGTATAATTGTAAGTAGCAGCGCGCCTCGATATAGCTCAACCTTGTCAAGGTTGCCTCGGAGCTGCGCTGGACACCGCCGCACTGACACATGTGCTGACGTCACAGAGGAGCGCCCTTTATAGACAAACTGAAGAAGTAGTTTAAAACCACCACTGCACAATTCAAGACCAACAAAGACACCATCAATGCACTTTTATGGCATCAGAGGACTCTGGGCTGGAGTCTTCCAAGCAAAAAAGATGAATTGATGAACTAAATAAATAAAATTTAACATAAAATGTTTTAAATCTAATAAATACAGTTTTACATAAAATGTTTTTAATTAAGTACTTTATTGTGCTTGTTTGATTCTTGTTTTCATTCTTGTATTGCAGGTTTGACTGGCCGATGACAACACCGTGTTCGTGCAGGAAACACATCCGACAATACGGCCAGGTAATGTACTCTACTGTATTTCATGCATTTACAGTATTTTGTTTTCTAAATAACAATCTTACAATTATTTAACATTTGAACATGTAAAAGACATAGCAATAAGATGTCAGTTTGCGGTTGAAGAAGATTGTATTATTGAATTATTGTACTAAAATTCCTATTGTAGTCTTTGTTTAATTCTTGTTCTCATTCATATTTTGCAGGTTTGGTAGACTGATGCCAACAACGTGTTTGGCAGGAAACACATACAGCGATACTGTCAGGTAATGTACAGTACTGTACTATAATTCATGCATCTACAGTACTTTCTTCTCTAAATAATATTCTTACAATTATTTAACATTTGAACATGTAAAAGAGAAAGCAATAAGATGTCAGTTGGCAGTTGAAAATTATTTTATGGTTGTATTATTGAATTATTTCAAAAATGCTAAAATTCCTATTGTAGTCATTGTTCAATTCTTGTTTTCATACACATTCCAGGTAATTCTGAGTGATTCTGCTCACATATGCCGTGTGAGTATTTATAGTATCATCATCCCTCACCTATTGTTCATTTATTAATTCACTTATTTATGCTCTCCACATGCGCTCATCTCCACTCTTTTCGCTAAACAAACCAAGGATCAGGGGTTGATCCTATTTTGATTGAGCTGCAGTATAAATCAGGGCCATTAGTACCTTCCGCCACCTTGAGCCCTGCATTCTTCTTCAATCCATGCCACCTTAGGGGGCTCTAAAAAGATCCATTTGAGGGAGCGCCACTGCCCTTTCCTTTTTTTGTTACACCAGTTGATCCCAACCAGTGGCAGCATACCTCCCACTTCTTTGTGTTTTTATACATTTCCATTATGGAAGATTTATCAGTTGACATGGAAAATACAGAAGCAGTATTCGAAAATGTTTTCACAAAGAGACTAAAACTTGGGAATGACACTGATTTAAAATTAAAAATGATAGAAGAGTCAAGCCACAGCGAAAAAGATGTTATTAATGTGAAGTTCGATAGACTAGACATTTTTGTTGGACAGAACTTGTTGGTTGTTCACTTATTGTGAATATTTATCACTTTTTGTTTAATTGTGTATTAAAAGCAAAGTTTTATATCACTCATTTACCTTCTGTTATTACTGTTACATTATAACCCACTATATTACATCTCCATAAATAGGTGTCTGTCTGTCTTTGTATCTCTTTACTATTTACACCTACAGTATTGAGTGGCACCTTCCCTCCTTGGAGATTACTGTGAGAATTAGTACTGATCCTAACCAGTAATTATTCAAGTCACTTGACAACAGGTCTAATAACTCAAAAAAGAAACAAAAAAAATTGGGACAAGGTCTTTCTGGAGAAATATATCGCCAACAAGCGTATTCCCAGAGGCCTAAGAATCCCCAAAAAATCTTCATTCGAACTCACTGAAATTGAATTCGCTGTGGCTTGGGAGAAGATACTTGACACTAGTTCAAACGATCTGATGAATTTTATCATCAGTCATCACAAAAATACTCTAGCAGAGATTAATATAGAGGTTACTGAAATTGAGAAGTCTTTAGAAACATTAATAGACAATCCACAGTTCACCATAAGGAACAATAAACTTTCAGGCGAAATTGACACACTTGAACGCAATCTAATACCATCATACCAAGACATGAACAGGAATACAATGTGTGATCTGTTGCACGGGACCCTGTCCCACTCTTAATCCTACTTCCCCGCTCTGTCACTCCCTGGCTCTGTTGCCTCTGCGTGGTGGTGGATATGGGGGGAGGAGGAGGAGGTTCAACAAGCGGGGAGATGGGTGGAGAAGCAACAGACAGATTCACTTCTCTCAGCAGTTACTGCAATGGATTAATCCCCCGTATTTTTTTCTTACAATGCGGTGGTGGATGGAAAATAAATAAGGTCCATGGGATGGATTTACTTTAAACTCAATGTCAGATTATTTAAAATTTGGGAAACCCGAGCCTCAAGATTTAAAAAAAAAAAAAAAAATTAATATATATTCTTGCTCGGATTAAAGTTGGAACAATTTTAACTCGCAAATCGGTTTTTGAATAATAAATCCAGGAAAATCTGGGAAAGGGATTTGGACAGGATCACCCATCTCACACTAAAGGGAGGTGCTTAAGGAAATCAAAGACTAACAATCTTCAAGATAACCATGTTTATTAAGTATGACTTCAAATTATATAAACTGCTTTACATACCCTCCAACCATTCATATGCAGGTACACTGCATAATATTGGGTTTAGTAGAACCAGCTAAAACTATTAAATAGTACAGTTTTGTGTGCAGTACTGTATGCTGCATAAGTTAGGGGTCTGCCATAAGAATTGCTTAGAAGTAACTCCATTCCACCATGAGTATAAGAATTTGTGGTACCTATTTTTCTCATTGATCAAACACCCAAATTAAAATTAAAATAACAATAAAAAAAAGATGCTGCAAAAACAAATACAAACATAAGTATATAATTATGGTATCATACATGTAGACATTTTCCATATATAATGCAGTATTTCAATTTGACTAGTTTTCAGTCCAATTTGCTTTTCTTCCCACCCAATACCTGGGGATGACCAATCTCCAAAAACCTTGTAGACCAGCTGAGTATTCAGAGTTTCTTATCTCCTGACCCCGCTCTTTACATCTTGCTGAACTCTTTAAGCTTACTTTTATCTATGTCCTGAGATTTGTCTCAGGAGGCCCCAAGTTGTGTATTCATATGCTTGTTTGATCAAATCTACATCCTGTAATGGCATTGTGTCAATAAACTGTTCCCATTTTTGAAAGAATGTCTCAGTTTCCAGCTCTTTATTTGTCTCTGCCTCCATGTTGTCTAACATCATTAATCTTTTCAGGTAATCCTTAACATTGTATAAAGTGGGGGGTTCAGGTTTAATCCAGTTCAGCATTACAAACATAACACAGTAAGGTTACGGCCCCAGTGCTCTCTGCTGCACCGCGCCTGGCGGCGCGTGCACAGATCACAGCCATGATCGACGGTCTGTAGATGAGCTATTGGATGTGTGGGGTGGGGCCATGGCAGGGGGTGCGGCCATGGCAGGGCATATCTGCCCTGCCATTGGCTGCCTGCCAAGCACATGACAGCGTCGCGACACGGGAAGACAAAATTGTTCCCTGCACAGCGCTTTGCGCGCCAATATACACACATCCAATGGGGCCTGGCCAAAAGAAGGCTGTGTGTTGCAAGCATGACACAGCACGCACCGCAGAGGACACTGGGTAACTGGCCTTAGGTTTAGACACTTGTGACTTCAAATAATTATTATAGAAACTTGTAGAACATTATAGAAATAGTGACCAGGTGGACATGGTTAATTGACAAGCTGCAATTAACCAGCTCCCTGATGGATTTCTCAGACCACTACAGGCTTTTATTTAAACAGGGATAAGTCCCTGTTACATGCTTTAATATGGGTTGTAATGTATTTTCCTGCTTTTTCCGCATCAGTAAAAACATTAGCTCCCTCCGCCATGAAGATCCATAGAATCGCCCCGTATCTAGTGTGAATCTCTTATTCTGTTGAAATAGAGAACTGATTTCCACCCCTCCTTGTATTAGAGACTGATACCGAATTGTCCTGGAAAATTACAATCCTGTGGCCCTCGTAAGCGATACCTCCAGATGTTTGTACGCATGGACGAGTCTCAATTTTCGCTGAAATCCAGCAGTTTTGCGATCACCCCTCTTTGTATTTCGCCTTGGCTCAGTTTCGTCGGACCCAATCTGTGAGCCCTCTCCACTTTAATGGTAGCCACATCAGAGGGTATCCCCAGGGTCTCCGACACCCATTTAGAGCAGAAATCCATAAGCTGATAGGGTTTCACTGACAACCTTATCCTCTAGAATTGTATAATTTTTTGTTAATTCAGTTCTTGCACAGCATTGTGGGCAATGTAGTTCCTGGAATATGATTGACTGGGCAGTTACTAAATATAATTGGTTCACTGCTTGAGAGAGGGCGGGGTTCAAGAGCCAGAGCCTATCAGAAGGGGAAGGGGCTGTCACTTCGGAATTGCTTCCTACATTAGAAACATTAAAAATGTCTTTAAAACATTCTTTTTTATTTAAATGCTACAAGTATTTTCTCATAGTACTGAACTAATTTATTTAAAAAAAAACACACATGTAGGATATTGCTTGAACTGCTGCTTTAAAACGTGCTATAGAAATAAAAGGATGCTTTAGAGCTCATTAAAATGGCATTAAGTTGAATACAAATTTTAAAAAAAAAGAAAGAAAACTGTCACTAGTATCAAATACTACAGAACTGATTTATTTGGCAAAAAAGCAGTTAATTTGTCTTCTCTGTTTTATTTAATTTTTTCTTCTTTTAATCAAGTTAATGTATTTGGGCAACTGCCTAACTGACCACAGATACTGAGTAGAAAGAGGCAAGGGAGTTATCAATAGACCACCATGACAATGTGTCAGTCAGTATGATAAGCACGATAGGGGAAACTGTTTGTAAGAGACTACTAGGCAAATGCCTCTTTCTATCCTGTAGCTAGCCCTGGTGTGCCTAGAAATTCATTGGACTATCACATCTATCAGGGACCTCCATAGTACAGAAGTCAAATCACAAGGAGATAGTTAGTGTTTGTGATTAGATTTTGTAGGAATTAAAGCTACTTCTAGATCTTAAGAAATGTTTAAAATTGCATTAGTAAATGAGAAGCAGTATTATCTGCACTGACTATACAGTGTAATGAATCATGCACTGCTGTGCGTTGTTGACATAAAGATAAATGATGCCTAACTAAATAGGTCAGCAGTACACATCAGCTGACATGAACCATTGACATTGTGATGTCTCTATTTCAGGGGGTGTATTAGGGGCTTTATCAGGACGAGCTCACCACAAACGAGGCGGGACCGCGGTGCTGAGGTGGGATAGGATATAACGCCACCCACAGCCACGAGGGCACGTCTTGAGTCCGGGGTTAGAGAGAGGGACATAATCGTTTACCGTTTGCCGGGTTTGGGATGCCAGAAGTGCGGATAGTCGGAGGGGAAGCCGGTTCGGTACACGAGGAAGACTGCAAAACAAGACAGGACAAGACAGGACTAGGGAGGCAGAGAGTGATGAGAACAACTGGTTCTATGCTCAGCCGACGAGTTAATGAAGCTGCAGGGTATATATAGGTAAGAGGGTCCAATGGCAGAGTAGCAAGGTGGGGGTGTGGATGGGCCAGGCTGAGACAGGGATAGGTCCATGGGAGTTCCTGGAGGAGGGTCTATCGATCCTAGAAGAAAGGGTACATTTGTTTGCAGCATTGAAAAGAGGAGATGTGCCTTTAAGAGGCTGGAGCGCCTCCGTGTGGCTGCGCCTCCGTGTGGCCGCACCTGCGGGCGCGTGACCGGGAGCACGCCCCGGGCCGGCACTAGAAGGAGAACGCTGCCGTGCGCGTGCGTGCTTAGGCAAGATGGCGATCGGCATCCTGGAGGGAGGATCACCGCGAGGCGCGGAAGGACCCAGCGGCACCGCGGATAAGTGGGGAGCACGCCAAGGGTGGCGTGACTCCCGGGTCCTTACAGTACTCCCCCCTTCAAGGGCGACCTCCGGGCATCCATGACATGGCTTGGAGGGATTTCTACGATGGAAAGCCTGGACGAGTCTCGGTGCGTGGAGATCTCGGTGGGGAATCCAAGAACGTTCCTCTGGTCCAAAACCCCTCCAGTGGACTAGGTATTGTACTCCTCCTCTGGAGATCCTAGAATCATGGATAGACTGGACCTCGTACTCCTGTTGACCTTGGATCAAAAGAGGGAGTGGAGGAGAAGTGGTCTTAGAAAAATGAGGACTCTGAAATGCTGGTTTTAGCAAAGATACATGAAAGATCGAAGGAATCCTCATAGAGGGTGGAAGACGTAGACGATAAGCCACAGGATTAATCTTCCTGACCACGGGAAAGGGACCGAGGAACTTGGGTGCCAGCTTCATAGTAGGAACCTTTAGTCGTATATTCCTGGATGAAAGCCATACCCTGTCTCCTGGAGCAAATTCAGGAACTTGGCGTCGGAGGCGGTCTGCCTGGAGTTTCTGTCTCCCAGTAGCCACTATTAAGTTCTCCTGAATCCTCCTCCACAAGTCTTTCAGCCGGGAGATACGCTTGTCAACCGCTGGTACTCCAGAGGATATGGGGGAGAAGGGTAACCAGGAAGGATGAAAACCAAGATTTATAAAGAAGGGAGATTCTTGAGTGGAGTCATTGAGAAGGGAGTTGAGGGCAAACTCGGCCCAAGGAAGCAGATCCACCCAGTCATCCTGTGTATCGGCTATAAAACATTGAAGGTATTGTTCCAGGTTTTGGTTGGCCCTCTCCGTCTGCCCATTGGTGAGTGGGTGGTATCCAGAGGAGAATTGCAGTGAAATGCCCAATTTTCGAGAGAAGGCTCGCCAAAATCTTTACACGAATTGGGACCCTCGATCAGAAACGATGGTTGAGGGCACTCCATGAAGACGAAAAATTTCCTGGACGAAAACATCCGCAAGCCTGGAGGAATTCGGAAGACCCCTCAAGGGAACAAGGTGCGTCTGTTTGGAAAAACGATCAATTACCACAAGAATAGTATTCATCCCTTTGGAGGTTGGGAGCTCTACGATAAAATCCATAGAAATATGGTTCCAAGGCCGGTCTGGGATGGGTAAAGGAAGGAGAAGACCTGCTGGTCTGACCCGGGGTACTTTGTTGCGAGCACATGTGCCACACGCTTTTACAAACTCCTCCACATCTTTAGCCCTCTCTGGCCACCAGAAGGTTCGCTGGACAAGGTCGTTAGTTTTCCGTATCCCTGGATGTCCTGCCGATTTAGAGGAATGGCACCACTCGAGGACTCTCTTGCGATGTTGGGGTGCCGTGTAGAGTCTTCCCTCCGGAACCTTGAACCCCATCGGAGCCTGTGATTGCTCGGATCGAATCTTGTCCATGATATCAAAGGAGTTGGCGGACACAATAAATTTAGAGGGAATTATCGTCTCTAGCTGCTCCTCAGACACCTATCCTCTGCAAGAAACTGTCGAGACAGGGCATCCGCCTTCCAGTTTTTGGAGCCAGGAATGAAGGAGATGAGGTAATTGAACCGTGAAAAGAATAGTGCCCAGCGGGCTTGTCGAGTGCTCAAACGACGTGTCTCTGTGCCTTCTAAGAGGTGTCTCCATTCCTCTAATGCCAACTTGATTGCCAAGAGCTCCCGGTTACCGACATCGTAATTCCGTTCTGCGGAAGAAAATTTCTATGAAAAGAAGGCACATGGGTGTAATCTGGCTAAGGGAGAAGTCCTTTGGGACAGAACAGCACCAGCCCCGATGTCAGAGGCATCCACTTCCAGAGTAAATGGAAGTTTAGGGTCTGGGTGGGTGAGGATAGGGGCAGACACAAAAGCCTTTTTTAGAAGATTAAATGCCCGTATGGCGGTTTCAGACCATGATGAGGGATCTGCACCTTTCTTGGTTAGAGCAGTGATGGGAGATACCGTGGAGGAAAAATTGTGAATGAAGCGCCGGTAATAGTTTGCAAAACCTAGAAAGCATTGCACGGCTTTGAGGGTGGTCGGACGGGGCCAGTCCAAAATTTCCTTTCGTTTTTCTGGATCCATATTGAAGCCGGAGTCAGAGATAATGTATCCCAGAAATGCCACGGACGTCAGATGGAACTGGCATTTCTCCAATTTCGCAAAGAGGTGGTTCTCCCGGAGGCGTAACAGCACCTGTTGAACGTGTTTGATGTGTTCTTGGGTGTATTTAGAAAAGATTAGGATGTCGTCTAAGTAGACGATAAGGAATTTGTTAAGAATGTCCCGGAAAATCTCATTGACACAATCCTCAAAGACTGCTGGTGCGTTGCACAGACCAAACGGCATGACCAGGTATTCATAGTGGCCGTCATGGGTGTTAAAAGCAGTCTTCCACTCGTCCCCCTCACGTATCCTTACTAGATTGTAGGCGCCTCTTAGATCGAGTTTAGAAAAAACAGTAGCTCCTTGAAGGAGGTCGAAGAGTTCCGATATCAAGGGTAGCGGGTAGCGGTTCTTGCGCGTGATGTTATTCAAACCCCGGTAATCGATGCATGGACGAAGAGACCCGTCCTTCTTCTTTACGAAAAAGAAGCCTGCTCCGACTGGGGAGGAAGACTTTCGGATGAAACCCCTCTCTAAATTCTCTGCAATGTAAGTGTTCATGGCTTTAGTATCTGGGAGAGAGAGTGGGTAGGATCGTCCCCTGGGAAGAGCTGCCCTGGGCAGCAGGTCAATCAGGCAGTCGAAAGGTCGGTGCGGAGGTAGAACCTCGGATCGTGCTTTGTCGAACACATCGCGGAATTCCAAATATACAGAAGGCAAGGAGTCGATCTTCTCTGGCAGGGTACACAACCCACCAACCCTCTGGAATATCCTAGTACAGGTCTTGGCAAATGGAGCACCCCACTGGATGGGTTCCCGATCTGTCCAGTCGATGTGAGGATTATGGACTTGGAGCCAAGGAAGGCCCAGAATCAACTCAACGGAGGGAGTGTGGATAACATCGAGGGTAATGATCTCCGTATGAACGTCGACGAACTGCAGTAGGAGAGGCACCGTCTGTAGCGTGATGAATGCCGGCTGTAGAGGTCGACCGTTAATGGCCTCCAGACCCACTGGCCTCCTCTTGCTGATAAGTTGAATATTGTTCCGTCTAGCAAAGCTTTGATCGATGAAATTGCCTGCGGAACCGGAGTCTATGAATGCCCGTGCTTGATTATGAAACCCCTCTCCAGACAGTGTTACTGGCAACAGTATCCTGGTGGGAAGGACGTCTTTGATGATGGGAGAGAGGGGCAGTGTTCCCAACGAGACTCTCCGGGATCTCATTGGGACTTGGTGTTTCCCGGCTTGTGGGGACACTGGAGTACTAAGTGACCGGAATTGCCACAGTACATGCAGAGGCCGGCATTGCGCCGGCGTTGTTTCTCGGCAGAAGACAGCTTATCACCTCCCAACTGCATTGGTTCCGGGACGTCCCAGGATGGGGGTGTTGGAGGCACGAACGATGGGGCAAGAGGCCTTGAAACCGTTGACGGTAACGAGAACGTTCAGTCCTCCGCTCCTGCAGACGCTGGTCCACCCGAATGCACAGGACGATCAAATCCTCTAGGTCAGTGGGACGTTCCCGCACCGCGAGCTCATCCTTTAGGGATTCTGACAGGCCCTGCCAAAACGCCGAAGATAGTGCTTCATTGTTCCATCCCATCTCAGCAGCAAGGATGCGGAACTCCACAGCGTACCGGGCGACGGAACGATCTGCCTGGGTTATGTGGTGGAGAGAAGAAGCTGCCGTTAATTGCCGTCAGGGGTGTCGAAGACTCTTCGGAACTCATGGGCGAAGAGGTCGATGTCCTGCGTGATGGGCCCTTGTTGGTCCCAGATGGGAGAGGCCCAGGCCAGCGCCTCGTCGGTGAGAAGAGCCACGATATAGCCGACCTTAGAAATGGAAGAGACAAAACGAGAGGGCGAGAGTCGGAATTGGATGAAATATTGATTAAGGAAACCCCTACATCATTGGGGATCCCCAGCATAGCATTTGGGAGCAGGAATACAGGGTTCCATAGCAAACGGAGGTGCTGGAAAGGCTGTTGCGGGGGCTGTGGGAGCCATGGGTGTAAGTTCCCAACTGGAAACTCGGGCTTGAACGGTAAGGGAATGAAGGCTCTGCTGAAACATATCCATCCGCCTATCATTTTGTTCCAGATAAGTCTCTAGCCTGGTGAAGAGATTCGTGTGGGAATTTAAAGTATATTCCACCTCAGCGGGGTCCATGTTTGTTGGGCTGAGCATAATGTCAGGACGAGCTCACCACAAACAAGACGGGACCGCGGTGCTGAAGTGGGATAGGATATAACGCCACCCACAGCCACGAGGGCACGTCTTGAGAGTAGAGTTGTCTGGGAGTCTGAGTCGGGGCAGGAGAGGTATGGATGGTAGAAGATGCTGTTCGCCAAGTCCGGGGTTAGACAGAGGGACGTAATCGTTTACCATTTGCCGGGTTCGGGGTACCAGAGGTGCGGAGAGACGTATTGCTGTATGCCAAGTTCGGGATGCCAGAGGTGCGGATAGTCAGAGGGGAAGCTTGATCGGTACACGAGGAAGACTGCAAAACAAGACAGGACAAGACAGGACTAGGGAGGCAGAGAGTGATGAGAACAACTGGTTCTCTGCTCAGCCGACGAGTTAATGAAGCTGCAGGGTATATATAGGTAAGAGGGTCCAATGGCAGAGTAGCAAGGTGGGGGTGTGTAGATGGGCCAGGCTGAGACAGGGATAGGTCCAGGGGAGTTTCTGAAGGAGGGACTATCGATCCTAGAAAAAGGGTACATTTGTTTGCAGCATTGAAAAGAGGAGATGTGCCTTTAAGAGGCTGGAGCGCCTCCGTGTGGCCACGCCTCTGTGTGGCCGCACCTGCGGGCGCGTGACCGGGCGCACGCCCTGGCCCGGCACTAGAAGGAGAACGCTGCCGTGCACGCGCGCGCTTAGGCAAGATGGCGATCGGCGTCCTGGAGGGAGGATCACCGCGAGGCGCGGAAGGACCCGGTGGCACCGCGGGTAAGTGGGGAGCACGCCGAGGGTGGCATGACTCCCGGGTCCTTACACTTTGTTACTAAGAGTGCAGCATACTGTCCAACATTTGATAGTTACTTTCAGAGAGATTTGGGATTGAAATGCAGAGGATATATATAACTTCCATAACTTGAATTGGGATTACACAATTTTTTTTAGGGTGGCAGCAGAAAAATTATATTTATTTTTAAAAGATCAGGGAGTCGTCCTTATAAATAAAGAAGGTTGGTTTTAGAGAAAACCAAAAATTTAAGTGAATACGACAATATGGGGCCTGTTCAGAAAATAGAATTACTTTGCAGGTCGTTGGCTGCTTTGCCAAAATGACGCAACGACACAGGCATTTAAGAACAAACTTTAATAGGGCAGCTTTTTGAAGTGAAACTTCTTTAGTGGCACCTCATTCGAACTGGGGCAAAATTGGATTGTGGAGACAGAAATGAAACGGATGTGACGTCAGTGCTGGCAGTTGAGGCCGGGCTGTGTTCTGGCTCAGCCCGACCCCAACACTGACATGATCCCAACCGCATCGGACAAATGGGAGAGAGGGGGGGGAGGAAAGGGAAGGGGAAACCCTCGCTACTGCTGACTAGAAGTGGCTAGTGGAGGTGCTGCTATCAGGAGAAAAACTAGATATGGGATACACAAGAGAAAAGAAGCCCCAAGGAGAGCACTCGTCCACTGTATATATAGCCTGGAGTAGTTGGGGGGGATGGGTGAACTAAAACACATATATATCCCTGAAACCTGTTTACACAGTTGCTATGACAACCGAACGGCATGACACGCATTGCGTGATGACGTCATGCGCATTACGCGATGACGTCATGCGCAACATGTGTCAATTCGGCCTGTGGATTAAGCAGGAAACTGTATCCTAGCTGCAATCTTCCAGCTTCTTTCCCTCTGACTTGTGGTTGCCCCAGGTCACTGTGGGAGGTACCACGTTGCTTGTGAAGCTATGACGCCCACAGCGTGATGATGTCACACTCGTCACCACCGAATTTACATAAGGACTGACGTGGATGCTAGCATGTGACTTTAACAGTCCAATGGCATGCCCAGACTCCTCATAATAGACCCAATGACGCTGCACCATCAGTAGACACTTCTCCCTTTCACAGCTGCTTGCAATTTTTGATTTGTTTGGCGCGAATTTGGCTGCTAATATTTTTCTATAAATATGTGTGTGTGACTATATGCTCTACACTAATGGACATCAAGCATATACCGTTCAGAAGCTGTTAACGCCAGCCTTTACATGGCTTGGACTATACATGTTCACAGGTTTCATGTAAATAGGCACTACCTGTGTACTGTAAAACAGGTACTGATCTTGTTTGTTACACTGTCTGACATATACATGACACTCTAGGGTCTTAACCCCTGATCTCTACATGTAAACAAACACTACTTGTGTACTGTTATAGGAATACTGATATCACTATGCCCTATTGTATTGTGTGATATAGGGTTTTGAAGATGCTTACTGTGACTACCTATTTGTGATAACACCTATTCAGACTCTATGCTATTGATTATCACATGTTAACAGGCACTACGTGTGCACTGCTTTGACAACTACTGACAAGCACTGATTCAGGCATTATAGGGCTAAGTAGGTGTTTTATTGGTATATACACTTTACCCTGGCACCTTACTGTCCTTATCCCCAAACCTTGGGTCATACTAGCATATATTGTGGCGGTGTAGATGTGGACATCTCGCCCTAGCACTACCTCAGTAGGTGGGACAGCTCAGTGTTTACTATTTCGGTTCATTTGTCCTATTTTTAATTCGCTGTATACTGGTTCTTCAGAGTATTATACTTGACCCACAGCGTTCCTCCCCATTATTTTATTGTTTTGAGTCACGACTCAAATAAAGATATATATGTGTTTTAGTTCACCCATCCCCCCCAACTACACTTGGTTCCCAGGTACACCAGGCTATATATACAGTGGACGAGTGCTCTCCTGGGGCTTCTTTTCTCTTGTGTATCCCATGATCCCAACCGCTCAAAAATTCAGATGCGGCGGCGACAGCCACCGGCGCCGCTCCTAATGGCCGCCGCTCCCCCCACACGGCTGCAGACTTATGCGGCGGAGGCGGCGAAAGCCGCCGGCGCCGCTCCTAACGGCCGCAATTTCCCCCAGGTGGAGATGGGCACGGGTGGCATCCGGGGCAGCGGGGATCGGGCCCGGCTCTCCTGCTACAACCCGCTGACCGGCTCCTGGGACCAGGCCCGCTCTCTGTCCCAGCCGCGCGCTCTGCCGGGCTGGAGACTCTGCCGACCTGGTGACTCAGACAGAGCCCCCTGTGCATGCCATTCCTCCCACACGTCCGTCGCCGCCGTTCCTAACTGCCGCCGCTGCCCGTGCCCGCTGACATGCGCGGTAGTCATGGCGATGCTCACGGACGGCTCGGTGACCTCCTTGTGCCATCGGATGAATGAGGAGGACGGCTTCCCCCCCCTCCTCCCCCTCCCCCCTCTCCCCCGGTCAACATTTACTTACCGCCGCCACAGCCGAGATCCTGCATTGGTGCGGCTGCGCCAAACTGCTGCTGCTCTCCGCGGGGGCCGTGAACGTGGTGCGGGATGTGGTGAGCCAGAGCTCCTTCCAGTACTACTTGCTGGTGACGGCGGTGAGCCCCGGGGAGGAGTGGATGGGGAACATGCAGCTGGAGGAGTGGATGGGGAACATGAACTTCACGGCTGAGGTGATGTGGGCACCGCTGCTGCTGATCCCGATCTACCCGCATCTATTCCTGGCCCCGGCCTTCTCCTCTCTCTTCCCGCTGCTACCTGGCGGAGACCTGCAGGCTCTCAACTGCAGCTGGCCGGACAAGAAGAGGATCCCGCGGTTGGGGGACGTGGAGCTGCCCTCCTTGCCCCCCGAGCTACAGCTTCATATCCGGAGACTCAACCACCTGATGGAGGGTATCGGGGTGAGAGAGGAGTGCTTCTCGGTTCGGTGGGGCACCAGAGTAGGATCATTGCGGGGGAGCTGGCCAGCTATCCTCAGGCGAGAACCCGCAGGAAGCACACACACACACAGACACACAGACACACAGACACACACACACACACACACACACACACACACACACACACACACTGACATACACATACACACTGACTTACACACATACACACACACACTGACTTACACACATACACACACACACTGACTGACACACACACACACACTCACTCACTCACTGACTGACACACATACACACTCACTCACTGACTGACACACATACACACTCACTCACTGACTGACACACATACACACTCACTCACTGACCGATACACATACTCACTCACTGACTGACACACATATACTGACTGATACATACAGACTGACACACACACACCCCAGTGATGCGCCGAAAAGCGCCCCCAAGTGATGTGCCTACAAATAAAATTTCTGTGACAAAAAAAAGAAGTTTCACTTACTATGCGCGTGCTCAGCACACACAGCTTTTTTTTCTGATGCAAAACAATGAGGTGTCAAAGGCTTGGATAAATATTTGCAAATGTCTACTTATTTATTTTATTTATTTATAAGATGTTTTACCAGGAAGTAATACATTGAGAGTTACCTCTCGTTTATGTCCTGGGCACAGAGTTAAAATTACAAATCTTAACTTACTTAACTTACTTTTCAACTTTTTCACAAGTGGGGCAAGTAAAAAATTCACCAGTGTTGCCAACTTGTGCTAACGTTTTGCACATTGCTGTTGGTCGCACAAATTTGACATTAGTGATTCATGCAAAATAACTGTGCTGTATATGTACACTAGTGAGTGCAGAGATGCAATAAAACAGCAGTGCTACTTAAAATGTATTATTTTAAAACCCACCTGAACTGGAAGCTCATCCGGTGACCCCCAGTTCCCAAGATATTTGTAGCTTTTTGTGCTGATGTTGATATGATACACTACAACTATGGTCACCAGGACTACAAACTTGGGCACAGGACCACCTTTGGTATCATCAGAATTGACCGCAGCAGCGAGCTCTGACCCAGTTGCCATATTGTGACCTGTGAGAAAATATTCTTCTAGGTGCCGAAGCCACGGGAAACGGGCAGTCCCCAGATGTAGGGGGACCACAGAGCTGCTCCCCTTGGGTGGGAGTTGGGGGGGGGGGGTGGAGGAAGTTGAGCAGAGTGGATTGTTGCTTTAAGACAGTCATTCTAAAACATTTCTGTATCAATGATCACTTCAGTGTTAGCATTGGTTTGAAGCAGGGGAGCACAAATTTTTCTGTTCGTGCCCACTGTCTGTGCTCCCCCCCTACTCGCGCCCCCCTCCTTACCTGCTCTCAATCATCGGTGGCGTCATATGACGTCACAATGTCATGTGATGTTGCGTTGCATTTGATGCCGCATTGTCATGGCGACACATTGCTGAGAGCCGGCTGAGAGCAGGTAAGAGAAGTTACAGAGGCCTCTCACCTCCCCTGGCATTTAATATAAATGCCTTGGGGAAGAGCGCATGGCCTCTGCAACCACCACGCTCCCCCTAGAAAATCCCACGCCCCCCAGTTTGTGCACCCCTGGTTTTAAGGACCACCATACTCAATCTACACTTTGTATAAAATATATTTAAAAAAACATTGAAACGGGCGCATGCGCGGTGGCTGAACTGCATGGACGTGTGAGCCATTAGCTCCATTCACAGCCGGCGGCAAATTAAAGATAAATAGCATCAAAATGCACACAAACACACTACCGAGTCAACCCAAAGAGGCCTAACCAACCCAGGCTGTCGAGAGCGACCCGGTCGAAGAGAACCTCCACGGCTCTGACAGATTACTTTTCAAAAGATTCAGCGCGCGCCAAAAGCCAGGATGGAACGGCGCGAAGCGGCTCTGAATCAGAAGTAGAGGATGACAGAGCCGATAACAGCAGAGACAACCAGGTAATGAGACGGAGGGACATGCGAGAATTCTGCCTGGACATAAAAATATGTTTTCAGTCTGAGCTGGCAGCACTACGAGCTAACATTTGCGGGATAGGGGAGAGCACAGTCCCTTGAAAAAAAAATGGACTCCACTATTAAAGCCCTCCATAGAACAGATAAGCAAGTGGCCCAGGTGAAGGACTCAGTCAGAGACCTTATGGACAGACAGGAAGATGCCGACAATAGAGATCGTCGAACAATGTGCAGATCAAGGGGGTTCCAGAGACCGAAACAAATGCTGAGGATTTTATTGGAAGATGGCTCCAAGACCTGATGCCAGACCGCTCCGAACAAGACCTGCATCTTGACCGCTGTCACAGAGCCCTGAGATCGCAGCCACAGCAAGGGGACCCCCCCCCCCCTGGGACATTATCGCAAGATTCCACTTCTTCAGAGTAAAAGAGGCATTTTGCCAAATGACCAGAAACGGAGTGGAGTTTGAGGGATATAAACTGCAAGCATACCAGGACATATCTCCAACCACCTAACTAAAAAGGAAGTAGCTGGCCCCTATCACCAAAGTGCTACGAGAAGAGGGGACCCGGTACCGATGGCTATACTCGTTCGGGTTACTGGTGATCCAGAACGGAGCGGCCAACACGTTGCGGTGCCAAGAAGACGGAGAGAATATCCTTACCAAACTGGGGCTCCAGAACAAGATACCGGAGGAAGTATCCGCAGGGAGATCTGCACCAGAACCACTGTGGAAAGACGCCAGGAAAGCGGACAAGAAAAAGCAACCCCGTAGCCCAAAGTGAGGGTTTGAGTCAGATTGCAGAACAGTTCCCGTTGATGCTGTACAGTTGCATTCCCAGTTTGAGACCCGCAAAGGTTAGTTGACTCACCAGCCCCCAGCTCCAGCAGCTCCAGCAGCTCCAGCAGCGCCCCGATGGGAATGGCGGCCATCTTGGATTGGCTCCCACTCCACAATGAGAAGGGGGAGGTGCTGGAGGAAGACGGAGGTGGAATTGGCACGTCTCGCGAGAGGTCCATATGGAAGAGATTAGCCACCTCCAAGATGGCGCCAGAGTCAGACAAGAGAGGGAGGAGCTACGGAGATCGCCAGAAAAACAGGGGGAAGTTGAGCAGAGGGAGGGAGGGGGGGAGGGTAGTTGATCCGAAAGATTCAAAAGATGAGACTGGAATTGTTGTTTGTTTATTATCTATTGCATTATTATACAGGGTGCTCAAAATAAGGCTAAGAATAAAATACAGTCAAAAGAAAGCTAAAAATAAAAACCTACAATAAAGATAAAATAAATAAAGTTAAAAATAAAAAACTACAAAAATAAGGATAATAAGGGAGGGGTAAACGAAAATGCAAATATAAATATAATAAAAAAAATAAAGTAGATATATAATAAAAAAAAAGGAAAGGAGAAAGGATAGAAAGGAAGGGGAGAAAAACAGAAGGAGAGAAAAAGAGACTAGGGGCCTCATGCAGTAAGCGCCGATAAGGCTTTTATCGCCATTTTCCCACCAAAATTGCATTTGCGATTCAGTAAGCACCGATAAGTGGCCAAAATCGGCATTTTTTCTTCCCGATAAAAATTTATCGGCAGGCGGGTGGCGATAACCCACTTATCGGCACTTTTCGGCACTTTTTGAAGTCACCTGTATTATAGTAGCCCTGATCAGCTTATCGGTGCTGATCGACACTCTAAAATTGAGATTTCTACGGAATTTGTCCCGCCAACTAAAGTTGCAAAGTTGGAGGGGAGAAGGATCGGCAAGGTTGCCAGGACGGCACTTAGAAAAAATAGCTCATCTCTACATCAATGGAGTCAATGGAGCGGGAACTTATAACTTTATAGGAGTGTTTACGTGCTATTGCTCCAAATAAAAATGTGCTTGGCATTACAGTGTCGATGTTATTCAGTTCATTGTGTCACCGCTTACGTTTATTATTGGCAGAACATTGTACTTGTCTATGTTATGATGTTTTGCGTGTCACATTAGTCTTAATGTTATGAAGTGTCAAGGGAAACTCCTATAGTAAACTCTTAAAGGAACAGGTCACATCATATGAAACATGTTACTTAAGTGTGCTTCAATTTATTATATGATGTAACAGATTTGACACATCTAACAGATCCAGCGTATAGTAATGTTGGTATACATTATAGAATGCTTTTAATGTGTAACGCATGATCAAACGAAAATGTAGCTGTTATTTTTTATGTTTACATGTAGTTTGTGACCTCCCTCTTTATATGACGTCCGCAATTGGACACTCAATAACATTGCATATTTACATTGTACACGATGCATTATAATCAGTTCATGCAAAGTTATACACAGATCTATAATACTACCTCATTTTTAGACGATTGAAACATAATCAATAGCAATTATCCTGATGGCATTAAATTATGCATATGCTCATTATAATTAGTTCATGTGAACATGTGACAATAACATGCTAAATTATACATGTTGCAACGTAGTTTTTCAACGTCAATGTCATGGTTGTATCCAAATGAGATGACTGAGTGTTGCGTTCATAAGTGGTACATGCATTACACATTCCATAAATACTTGCGAATAAATTGTAGTACAAAGCTTAACGTTACATCATAGTCAAATATCATGTTTGCCTGATGAACACACATAATTAATCCGCATAATTCGTACTGTATACCCGTTTGGAGTTCACAACTTGGATATGTTTATTTAACACCTTGCACTTCATCAAGTCACGTGACATCTTCACATAGGTATTTAAAGGAGGGCAATTACCTGCGCATTGACAGCTACAGACCTGAAGATGATACGATTGTTCATGAGACGGAGGAGGATTCTATTGGAGGAGAGGATAGCTGAGAGACAGGATGTCACAGGGCAAGGAAGGGACAGGGACGCGGAGTGGAGAGGGAGAGGGCAAGGAGATGAGAGGAGAAGAGAGAGGAGAGAAGTTGTGCCTCGTCCACGTTTGTACAGGGAGAGAACCATGTTAGATGGGATGAGTGAGGAGGAGATCATAAGTCGGTATCGTTTGAGTTCAGCAGCAATCCTATCACTTTATGAAGAGATACGGGTAGATTTAGATTTTAAAACAGGCAGAGGTCGTGCAGTCCCTGGCCTTGTTAAAATGCTTTGCTCATTACATTATCTTGCTACCGCGTCATTCCAGACAACTGTGGGCATAGTGGGCGGGGTCTCGCAATCTACATTCTCGCAGGCCTTTACCCAGTTTCTATGTGCACTGAATAGATGCGCTAGGAATTATATTCATTTTCCTACAGAGCACACAGAGTGGCTGGAAGTGAGTAATGGCTTTTATACCATAGCCGGGATACAATGTGTGATGGGTTCAATAGATTGCACCCACATTGCCTTGATCCCGCCTTGTCAGAGTGAGCATGCTTACCGCAATCGTAAGCACTACCATTCCCTTAATGTACAGGTGGTATGCGATGCCACGATGAAGATTATGTATGTGGTAACCAGATTCCCTGGTTCCAGACATGATTCCTCTATCCTGAGAAACTCATCAGTTTTCCATGCTTTTGAACAAGGCTATTTTGGACCTGGTTGGCTAGTGGGTGAGAACATATTATGAAGTGTTAAGAAACCAGTAATGTGTATGTTGCAAATGTCGTAGTTAATGTTTACACATTCTATAATGTTATTGAATGTTTGTGCATGCTTCATTATAGGTGACTCAGGATACGGAATTAGGCGTTGGCTTTTGACACCGGTGGCTAACCCTCAATCTGAAGCAGAGGAACGTTATAACGTAGCCCATATATCTACAAGATCGGTCATCGAGCGGACATTTGGCCTGCTTAAAACAAGATTCAGGTGTTTAGATCGAACTGGTGGGGAACTTCAATATAAGCCTGCTAAAGTGTCAGATATTGTAATTGCTTGCTGCATTTTGCACAATCTGGCACTCCGCCATAATTTGGAAAGCGACATACGTTAGGGCTTGGAGGAGGAGCATCCCGTAAATTTAGCAGCTGACAGTGACCAAACAGCCAGTGGGGTTGAAACACGTCTGAATGTCATAAACACATTTTTTTCATGTAAGCAAATACATATATGTTCATAGTACTACATAGATGTATTCATTCTTTGTTATGATAAATACATTTGTCCAAATACCACTCACTTAGGAAAAAGATGAATATGGTTCGCACACCTTTCTCTTCTCTGCTGTGTGGACAATTGCATGTGGCACCGGTATGTCATTCATCAACAGGTTGTATTATACTTCTTACCACTAAAAGGTGTTGTGTGTATGTGAGGAAATAATGTGTACTAAATCTATATTTTCTGTACATGCTATTTTTGGTTAGGCATACACAATAAACCTACTATGTCGATAGCCAATAGCTAGTACAGTATGGTTACATACAATTTTGCTTTTGGAGTGTGACATGTGAGTCACAATGATGTGTACACTATTGTGTATTTCAGATCATAGTTGACGTATTCTAGATGCTGTTTCATATCACATACAAAATTGTCAATTCTGTGTGTTGCTTACCTTAATGAACATGTCATGACAATGATTTATATTCATTCATGTTTTCTTTTTCAAGGTATATCATTTCAATGACTGCTCATGGTATGTATTTCAATTCACATCTGTCATAAGTCATTAGGAAGAAGAGAATCCTTTTGGATCTACGAACTGCAAACTCTAGCACCGTCTGGATTAAATATAGAATTCCACCTGAAGCCATTTCTTCTGGACAAATGAAACATATGCGGTATATGTAGCATTTGCCACGCTCTACACTTGGTCAATATGACTGTTATGGCCCTTAGGACTGCTCTACATGTATCTCCAGATGGTCGATTATCATATAGTAATCTGTGAGTACTTATCTACACAAGTATTATCCACTCACATGATTTTTCATGTACATATATTTTCTATTTCACCACACACGGTTTTATTATCATTTCACATTTACTCTAAGATATTAGTGGTTAATTGTTATTAGGTATTTCACTAGATAGTATCTTCACTTACATTTTCTATATATATATTATGTAATCTATAGTAACACATTAGCTTTAATAATCTATCATTCATTCATTTAGTACTTTTAGTAGATTAGTTATTTCATATTAAGTGCATAGTATAGGATATACACTGCTTTTTACGTGACCAATTGGTCTATATATGTAATGGTCACACTATATTAGCTGGCATTTTGAGCTTTCCTCTGCTCAACATAGTTCTCTAGATAGCCATTAGGTGAATTATTATGGTCTTTTCGTAGAGTCACTTAGATATGACTATAATGACCATTGAATAGCATTAAAGATTCTATATATAATTAAGTAAATATACATTGTTATTATGTTTATGTATGTTTTAAATAAGTGATGACTTGCTTAACTTGCTATTTATATTTATTTTCATTTACTTATATGTATATAACATCAGTTATTCTTATGTTTTAATTGTTGTTTCCTTGTTTCATTTGTCTGTGTACATGTCTATTTTTGCTGAGCATCCCAGTTCATGTGTGTACCAACTGCGCATGACTAATTTCTGATTATGTGTATTGTACCTTTAAATCGGAACTATATATACTGGGACATACAGGGACTTTATTATCATTACTTTCGCACCCCTGAGACAGGAAGCCCGACTTCCGAAACGCGTAGGGTGGTCCTGCGTGACACTCTATACTTGATGAATCTTGTATCCCTGCTGGAGAAACACTTTTGCAGTCTGACATCCAGATTGGCAGCGAATCTGCCTTTACCAACTGCACCATTCGGCGGAGCCTGGGCC
The DNA here is from genome assembly GCA_036426205.1 of Ascaphus truei. Classification (NCBI taxonomy): domain Eukaryota; kingdom Metazoa; phylum Chordata; class Amphibia; order Anura; family Ascaphidae; genus Ascaphus; species Ascaphus truei. The sequence continues at coordinate 177,453,354 of CM071567.1, read as the reverse complement.
GGACGAATCTGCGGCCACTATCTCCTAGCTGCCACTGCACATGCGCAGTTTGGACTGGAGACGGAGGTGAAAGCCACAGACCGGAGAAGTCTGCACACCGCACACACGCGAGGGCTCCACGCACGGAAGCACACGCCATAGCCAGCTGATTATCCATAAGAGGGGATACTCTTTTATTTATCCACCGCCTGATACCTCCTTGCCTTTGGTAAGCAGGTATTTTCACCAGAGTATGAGTGTCCTGTTGGGACCTTTTTTATATGTATTTTATCCATGATGTGTCTTAATTAAATGTGTTTATATTAATAACTGTCACCTGTTGTTCTCAGCATTTGTCTTATATGTAAGTGTTTGTTTTATGTTGGTCTATTGTCTCTTGCAATATTATGCTATGATTTTTTATTATCTTTTCATGTACCATATCATCACGTGGAGTACTTCACTGGACGGGCCACATCATTGATACTGGTTGTATATTGTTATTTATATTATTATTTATTTATTACAGTACAGTTGTCACTAGTGCAGAGCGCCACAGATATAACTTCCTTTCCACATCTAGTTGTCTGACCAGGGGTCAGACTTATATCATAGGCAGCCGGCTGACTTTTAGGACATAGCGCTACCTGTCTTTCTTTTCGCTATATAAATAAAGACATACAATACAACTATCTGAAAGGGGTCTGGTATACAGATATCCCTGGCTGAGGTCTAACTAGGTATATTGGAGTAGTTATGGCAATAGATATGTGTGTAAATGTCTCATATCTCAGTATCTAAGTGATAACCTAACTCCTACAGCAAAACTTAAGCTCTTAATTAATTGTATGCTGTTGGTGACATAGCCTGTATAACTATTAGAGCTCTCCTATCTGTAGATACATGTTGTAGTTAGCTACAGCATATCGGCACTCAATAATAGAGTGTTAATGGCGTATTGCTCTCATAACAAATATGGCCACCAGTACAGTCATGTGATAATATGCGGCAGGATGAATGTGCTATTTGAGCTCTTATCACTCTAACTCTGATCACACACTATAACTGGTGACTTAGTTGGTCTAATGTTAAACATATGTAATCAATTCTTCCCCAGTAATAGATAAAAGTTAGTCAGCAGTGTGGTAGTTTATATACCAATTGCCCATATTCATGAATGAGCACTGACCGCTATAGCTGAGTATTGCAAAGGTATTAGGAACTGTAAGTGATTGTGCGGTGTGGTAGTTGGTATACCAATTGCCCATATTAATGAATGAGCTCATACCCCTATAACCAAGTCCTATCTACTACACCAGAAACTGTATTTAGCCAGTAAACTATATTTTGTAGTCTAAACAAGTGAAAAGAACACTCATACCTAGTGGATCTGAAAACAGGAGACTACCACTGCCCGTATAATGTGGTTACCACTGGTATATTTGCTTCTTAAAGGTGCAATAGCAGTAACTAAAAAACTGCTTCCAAACAAGTAACTTAACTAAATAACTAGTAGAGAACCCCCAAAACATCCCAAATTCAATTCTGCCCCTTGTTAGAATAAGCTACACTCACATCTTCTCTCTACCTCCATTGGTCTTCGTTGGTTTCAGCTTATTATTGAGGTAACCAAACTGATGCTGCCATGCTACATGCCATGCTACCCAATGACTGATACCTCCTCCAGGCAGGCTCCAGCATGTATAGCTAACCAACACTCTGTGCTTTATGATGTCAGATATGAGCTCAGGTGACCTCACAATGTTGTTTGGCTGCCTACCTAGCCCTGCCAGGAAACTTGAGGCAGAGATTATTTTTTAATATCAGTATGATACACTATGAGAAATGTATACAACATGCAGTTTTCCTTTTTCAGTGCAGTTCAGTCACATTTAAAGGTGTAATTCTAAATAGCCAGCCAGAAAGTAACCTTTTATGCAGCACTGTAGTTGGCATCCATAACTTCTCCATTACTGTTGAGTAAATTCTCCATTACTGTTTTAAGTACTATCATACACCCAACATCACAAGCACGGTAACTACAGTAGGTGTCACATTTGACTTCCCCCTCACATTCATAATGTTGCTAATGCGTCACCATTGCAATGCGCTGTCAAATGCCGCTGGGGGTTCACATGACGATGTCGTGACATCAGAAATGCCGATGACAAGGTAAGGGGTGCGAGCAGTGGGTTAGCGCAGGCAGGCACAGACTGAAATGTTTGCGCACCCCTGGCTTACACGACAGCGTGATTGTGTCATTAATCAAAGAAGGAGGGAAAAGAATCAGGAGTAATTCAATAAAGTCCAAAAATGGCCAATCACAACCCGATTGGTTGAAACCTTCCATTGGCTTTGGACTATATTAAATTATCCCCCGTTTGGATGTCTAGAAAACATTGATTGTAATCATGTTGAAGATTCAGTTAGGCTTTCTTTAAATAGATTGTATTGTAATGTAAGTAAAGACATTTATATCAAAATAGTATTTTAAAATTCAATTTTTAGTTTACATTTTTGTTACAGTAAACAAAACCTTTAACAGACTGAATTCCCTACCTTTGTACAAATACTTGACTATTTTAGTCTAGTGCAGTCAAAGTGCTACTGTGCTGTAGCTTTAACTTTTCACTTGTCCTTCTACATGTTCCCATCCCCCAGTGGTCAGTTCATGACATTCCTGAATGTTAAAAAGATTGAATGAAATATTCTGCATCAACAGAAATCAAAGCCAGATCCTGCTGTCCTAAATCAGCAAACTCATTCTGTCCATTACTCTCTGCAATGTGACAGTATTATGTAAAACCACATGGAAACATCTTTTTGTCTTATTTCCCCGAAGCCCTACTTATTGTGATCTTCAAAATAGGTTTCTGTGTAATTGCTCAACAGTCTTTGCTTTGCTCTATTTCTTTTGCATGAGATGGGAAGATAGTTTGTTTGGTCAAGTACAGCTGCTGGGTGCTCTGAGGCAACCTTACCGATTAAACTGCGAGTTTTGCCAGGCTGAACTGCCCCAAAACTTTCTCTCCCATCCACCACCTCTTCTGCTCAACATCCACGAGTTTGCTCTACTATGGGACGCATATTCTATTAAATAGAATTTCCGTTTGCAATGCTGTCTCACTGCTTATTCAATTTTATTTATTTATAAAATCTTTTACCAGGAAATAATACATTGAGAGTTACCTCTCGTTTTCAAGTATGTCCTGGGCATAGAGTTAAATAACAAATAATACATGTTTACAAATACAGTTACATAAGTGAACAGGGTATACATTATATACAAGACATTGCATGCACAGTTAAGATACTATATATTATGGGTTTATGTAACAGTTACAGACCAGATTAAAATGTGAGACAGTTTTGGTTTTGAAAGAACTTAAACTGGTGGTGGTTGTGAGAGACTCCGGTAGGTTGTTCCAGTTTTGGGGTGCACGGTAAGAGAAGGAGGAGAGCCCGGATACTTTGTTGAGCCTTGGAACCATGAATAGTCTTTTGGAGTCAGATCACAGAGTCCGCAAGCCAATGGTCGTGGGATGGAGAGAGCAGCGTAGTAGAGTGTCCGTAAGCCTGGGTCGTGGAGTGGAGAGAGCAGCGTAGTAGATTGTCCGTCAGCCGTGTCCAGGGGATATAGAAGTCTGCAAGGTAGAAAGTCCAAAGCCAAATCCAAGGGGTTCCAGAGAGCAGCGTAAACGAAGTCCAAAGCCAAAGGTCAAATCCAGGGAGGTCAGCAGAATATCCAGGGACAGGAACAGGAACTGAAAGAGAGAAGGGCCAGGCAACAGCAGACAGCACCAAGGTACAGAAGCTATGCAGAGCAAGGATGAAAGGGTAGACTAAATAGGGGGCTGGGACCTATCAGAGGAAGGGGAGGGATGGAGGAGCGGCCCGAGGGAGGACCTGATAGGGGAGAAGTGTCTGGGAAGCTGGGGCCTGTCAGAGCAAGGGGAGAAGCGGAGGAGCGGCCCAGGGAAGGATCGATAGGGGAGAAGTGTCTGGGAAGCTGGGGCCTGTCAGAGCAAGGGGAGGAGCGGAGGAGCTGCCCAGGGAAGGATCTGAAAGGGGAGAAGGGCCTGGGGGGCGGACCTGATGGAGCAGGGGCAGGGAAGCGCGTGATGCGCGTGCAGCGTCACAAGGGGCGGAGTCAGGTGCCCGGCGCCAGCAAATGGAGGCCTGGGTCCGCGCGCCCGTAAGGGTGACGCGCGCGACCCGGAAGTGCAAGGGCAGCCATGGAGGGGGCCGTAAGGAGCAAGGGACGCCGCCGGGGAGCCTGGGCGGCACGGATCAAAGGTAAGGAGGCGCTGGAAGCAGGTGTACCCGCAGCGCGGATCCTTACAGACCAGCAGGCTTAGGAAGGATTAGTTCCTGTAAAGTACACCTAGTTTGGCATAGGTTTTGGATGTCAGGGTATGAATGTGCATCCCGAATGTTAAGTGGGAGTCAAAACATATGCCCAGGTATTTAAAACTAGTAACAGGAGTTAGGGTGGTGTTAGCGTTGGTTCTGATCTGGAGCTCAGTCACTGAAAGCTTTAAGAATTTAGTCTTGTCCCAAATACCATTGGTACAATCTTGTCAGTGTTTAAAAACAATTTGTTTTGGGAAATCCAGTTTTCGAGTCTCGAAAGGTCAGACTGAAGTATGTGTTCAAGGTCGGAGAGGCTATGGCTGTGTGCATATAGGATTGTATCATCTGTATACATGTGGATTGAAGCTTCCTTACAAGCTGTGGAAGATCATTGATGAACACTGAGAATAGTAGGGGCCCCAGAACAGATCCTTGCAGGACACCACAGGTGATATCCAAGGGGTTGGAGTTAGAGCCTGAGATGGACACGTTGGGATCTACCTGATAGATATGACTGAAACCAGTTTAAAGCATGCTTCCCTATTCCAGAGCACTGGAGTTTGTTAAGCAGGATAGCATGATCAACAGTATCAAAAGCCTTTGCAAAATCTAGGAATATTGCACCAGTGAGTTGTCCCCGTTCCATTCCACACGGGATTTCATTGCAAACTTTTAGCAGGGTAGTTACGGTGGAGTGTTTGGGGCGAAAGCCAGATTGGAATTGACTAGGGAAATTTGTCTTGGTATAGTAATCGCTTAATTAGGAGTGAACACATTTTTCCATGACTTTGGATATTATTGGGAGAAGAGAGATTAGCCTGTAGTTTGAGACAGTGTTTTTGTTCCCACTTTTGAAGATGGGGACAACTCTGGCAGTTTTCCAGGTCTTAGGGATATGGCCTGCAGACAGAATAGAGTTGACTATGGAAGCAATTGGTTTGACAATGGCTGGGGCACCAAGTCTTAGGAACTTATATTGCAGTAAATCAGGTCCATGTTGGCTGCTTAGTTTTAATTTGAGGAGCGCTTGTGTAATCTCCTCTTCAGATACTGGGCCAAATTGAAAATTGTGGGCAGTGTTGGGGGGGGGGCTATATAGTTGCATCCAGAATGAGGTTCATGTATGTAGTTCGGGTTGCGTTTTGCTAATAAGTTAGTAGCACACCACAAAGTAGTCATTGAATGCATTTGCAATGTCAGTGGGATTTGTCAGACTAATATCCCCCTTTATGATATTTCTTGGTTGTTTATGGTTAGAAGGCTGGAATATATTGTTGATAACCTTCCAGAAGTTAGCTGGTTTGATGTATTCTGGAGGAGATTATCAGAGTAATATTGTGCTTTTGCATGCCTTGTTTGCCTTGTGCACATGTTCTGCAGGCATCTGTAGTGATTGAGATCCTTGGTATTGCCAGTTACTTTGTAGCTTTTCTACAAGACATCCCATAACTGGTAGAGTGCTATAAGGTCTGTTGTAACCCACGGTAGTTGGACCCCCTGTTCTCTTATTCTGCGTAGTGGAGCATGGCAATCACAGAGTTTTAGGAATTCGGATTGGAAATACTCGAGCGCAGAATCGGGAATTTAATCGATTCTGTGCCAAGGGCAGTTTATAAGGTCAGCCAGAAACTGTTGTGGGTTAAAGTTTGTAAATGTTCTAGGGAGGAGAACTTTAAGGCTTGATTGGGGTGGTTTAATTTTCCTTACATAGTACACTATTGCATGGTCACTGAAAATGTCAGGAAGGATGCCAGAGGATTGGATTCTGCTGGGGTTTGAGGAGAGAATCCAGTCTAGCAAGGAATGGTTGTGCGATTTCAGGTTTGTCCATGTGGGTTGGGAAATGAGTTGCGTTAGGTTAAGCGACTTGAGTTGTAACTGGATTTTGTGGTTTTTAGGGTCGAGCCAATGAAGCAAAGTCCCCAAGAACTAACAGCTCACTCTCCTCATTTAGAGATGAAATGGAGCCAAGAAACTGGGTGATATCAGTCAGGGTCTGTAGAGCGGCTTTAGGGGGGCGGTAGATGCCAGCAAGCAAGGTGGGCTTAGAAAAGGGGAGGCAGATTCTGCAACTATAATTTCAAAAGAGGGTGGGCTTGGGGGGCAATGTAACAGTGTAAATTGTAAGGTGTCTGCAAAATAAAATAACACCCCTCCTCCTCTCTTTGACCTATCTCTCCTAGAAATGGAGTATCCCTGGATGGCAATATTTGCATCAGGAGTTTTAGGGGTTAACCATGTTTCTGTAAAAATGATTGCTTTGGGTTTATGCATAAGGCACCATTCAATGGAATGCGAATACTTAATTTGGATTGATTCATTTACAAAAATGTGCATAACGCACGAATATGCACAGAAGGATTTAAATTGGGACCTAAAATAGCATTTGTTTAATGAGTAGGCCCCTCCGCCTCCTATTCTGAAGGATGAATTGAAATGAGGACTGCAACTAACCTTTCGTCCGTCAACGTAATAAACAGGAAGCAGCTGGGGTAGAGGTTACCCACCAATTGCGTGTGAAAAACTGAATCTTAGCATTGTGTCACCAAACAAGATGTAGAGAATATACAGTATGCTTCATGTAAAAGGCATAGTTTTATTTACTCAGTGAAAAAAAACATGCTTAAGTTACAAACTGTTTTTCCTTATCCTTTTTAACCAGATCAGAACTAGATACTTTTCTATTTCAAAGAAATGTTAATCATTTTTTTATATTTTTGGGGAATAAAAAAAAATGTCACTTTTTTTTAATACTTTGTAAATCAGCAATCATCAAATTCCTTGCACTTTTAATAATGTTGAGCATGTTCTCATAACTAGCCTTAAATAGTACAGTATATTCAATTTGACATTATATTTTTGTTGGCCATATACTGGATGTAGAATTTATCATCGCATGAAAATCTATTGACTTCTACAATTTACTCAAATAATAAAACATGTTACTAAGTATTAACCAACGGAGTTTAACAATGTTTTATTTATTTTAATAAAATGCATTCCACAAATTGAATGACCATAGATTAATGTATATGACATCTTGCCTCCTTGCTGCAAGTGCATTGAAAGATATCACCTCGCAGAAAAAAAAAATTCTCTTCAAGTGACATACTGTATTACTGTGCATGAATGCACTAGACAAATTGGGATCACACTAGTGAACCTGGCGGGTGAAGATTATAGCAACTGAATACAAAACTCTTGTTCCCAACATAATTGTTTTATCATTGATATGGAATAAAGTGTATTTATACTAAGCTTTGTTCAGGAAGAATATAAAAAGCAACAATCCCCTCAAAATTACTTGAAAATAAAAGAAAAGCTGTCTGTGAGTCCCTCAATAGGAAACTGCAATGTCGTGTCAGAATGATGTCCCAACTAACTATTGGGTGCAATAGTGAGGCTCACCACAGTGGCCATATTGTTTCTCAGTGGCCAGAATTAAATATCTCAGGAAGGGGGGGGGAGGTGAAGGGGATGGTCCCATCGTTTCAAGTGCCCAAGTACAGCTCTGAAGCTCTGAGGGATCCCTTTGTTTCAAATGGGGTACACAAATTTGTAGGGGTTCATGTCAAAATGGAATTAAAGCAAAAGGTGACGCTGTGTACTCATTTGCATGTCATTTCCCAGAATTCCTTGCTGCAGTGAAAGCAATGTACGTTAAGAGATAATGGTGAAAAGCAGGGTTGCTGACTGGTCTGAGACACAAGTGATATTTTAATTTGCTGTATGTAAAAAAAAGGAAAATGAGCAGCACTGTTTGGTGCTTTAAAGAAGCATAACATCCACAATCCAATATGGTTTTTAAAAATAAATCAGTTCTGTTGTATTGGATAATAATGACTGCATTTATTTATTTATTTATTTCAACTCCTAATGCCCTTTTTAATGATTTCAATTTCATCAATTTTTTATGTACTGATCATCCATTGGTTGCTATAGCAACCATTTAGAATGTCACATCCTATGAGCTCTGCCCTTTGGCAACAAAGTATCACAAACATATTTGTTGCAGTTTTTCCAGCAGCAGATATAACAATAATGTGTTATACGTAGTAATATTATGTTACATTGCAACTGTAGCATTTCACAGACTGCAACACAGAATCAGAAGTTGGCTATTTCGATAGCCCCACAAACATATATTAACCGATCAATCACAGGAGAACGGGTCGATCTGCAGCTTAGGTAATTATTTCTCATTAAAGCTGCTCACATACTGTACATAGAAAAACAAACAAATAAACAAAAAAATAAACAAACAAACCAAAAAAAAAAAAAAAAAGTGAATGCGGGACTGCTGCTTTAACTCTTCCTAGTTCAGCTCCACTGAATCTGACACAGAAATCATGTACGAACTACAAAAGAGCACAGTAACTATAAAAAGGCTGTACACTGTACTGTATATGAGGGAGATCACCTGAAATTGGATCAGGCGGTGCTTTGGCACAGGAAGTGTCTGGCAGTTTCCAGCTCATAGCTTGACTAATCTTACTGTGTACCCTGCTGTGCCTTTTGTTCATATCAAAGATATGTCATGTGTCTCCTCCTATTTGGTAACATGTAAAGTAGCAGAATGAAAGAGGCAGAAGCTGATGGTATTTCCCTCTTCCACGTTACTGTAACGCAGTGCTCACTGCATTTCAGTTCAGAGATATTCCAAACAATGTAACATGTATCGTTATCTGTCATTCCATCTCTGCACTGATGTCTCTATTATATTGAACCTGAATATGAAAACATAATTCCTCTCTTTCTGTGCCTTCTCCTATTTATTTATCATGGTGCTCCCTCCAACTCAGAGGTGCTCAACTCCAGTACTCAAGTTTCTCCACCCCCTCACCCCCCTCCCCCCCAACATGTCAGATTTTCAGGATATCCCAGCCTCAGCACAGGTGGCTCAATCAGAGACTGAGTCAAAGACTGAACCTCTGATTGAGCCATCTGTGCTGAAGCAGGGGCTGATTGAGCCTCCTGTACTAAATCAGGTATATCCTGACCTGTTAGGGGAGGGCTTGCAGACTAGAGTTGAGCACCCCTGCTCCAACTCAACTCTATATTTACACCATCTACTGGGTTTTTTTTTATCCGCCTGTACAACATAAAGTGGTCATCCTCCAGCAGCCCTTGTGGCAAAGATTGCAGAATATTAAAGGGTTGAAAAAAATACCTTTACCAGGTGCAAAAATAGTATTGTCCCGTGCAATAGAACACAGAAAGATGGTGCTAAATATAAATAGTTTAATCTGTTCATCAGTTCACAAGGTTAGGCCACTTTTTTGTAGAACCCCTTGGGGTATGCAGAGTGTAGAGAGGGTTGTTGGACATGGAAAAAGGGCAACTGTGGGAGAGGTTAGACAAGCCAGGCCCTGAGATAGGGTTGGCCAGGTTCCTTCCTCTACCAGGTCGGGCTTGCTGTCCCGTCTGTCCCCTCTTCTTGTCAGCCCTAATAAAGTTTCCATTAGAGATGTTAACCAATTTAGCAGTCAGGTCAAGTCATTGTAATGTATTCGGAAATGAGTGAAGTGTATGTGAATCCAGCATTTCCTTTGACAAATAACATTAATTCTATTTATACAATACTTCAAAATATATGAATCCAGCCATTAATATTTTTTCAGATATGTAACTTGGTACTCTATAAAACTGTAGCTTTAAAAGACTGCTCAAAGTTCACACTGTCTTCCAAAAATAGTGTGAGCAGCACTTTATTGCAGCTTAGTCTATCGAGTTTCAACATATAAACATCCTCAATAGGTTCAATGAGTTAAATAAACCTGAGTCAGCACTGTAATGTCGCAATTATAGTGGATGCGCGCGCTGCAAACAAAAGGCCGTACATCTATGAGGCAGGCAATAGAGCGTGCGACAAAGTGCAACCGCGCATGCGATTCTCGGCCAGACAAATAATGTTTGCCTACTCTGCCTAATGGCTAATCCGTTCCTGCCCAGCAGTCATGATCTAGGCTAAAACCAAAAGAGCATTGCTGGAATCTGCTGAACTTCAGGTTTCATTGACCATCAGAATAGAATTGGGCATCTAGATTGACTCTCATGTGCTCTGTTAAAATTAACTCTCTGCCTATATATCTAATTCTGATCACCTTAATTCTCAATACAGGAGATAACAAAAAGAAAGAAGGTGCTGGATATGGCGCTTTTGCTTAATGAACAAATAATATGTGTCCTCTAGTGATTTAAATAAATCATGAGCACAAAAGAAACTCGTATATACAGTATATGAGACAACAAAAATAGATACGTGGTGCTAAAGACCATATGCAGAATGGAGCAAAACAATGCCCTATATATATGAACAGACACTCAAAGGGCAAACCTTGGGTGATGTACTGCTTGAATGTGGACTGGTACTAGGTGTGGCCTCCTGGTTGGTTAACCAACAAACAATACAATTAAGGTATGATACACAATATGTCCAGGAACCATAGCAATAGTCACCCTAATAAGTACCTGATGTTCATTGATGAAACAGGAAGAACAAGTAGCAAGCACAAAACACTCAGGCTGCGGTCCCAGTGTGCACTGTAGCATGCGCGCCTGGCAGGGGGGGCGGCGCGTGCACAGCGCTTCACCGCGATCTGCGGTCTTGGAAGAGAGGGAGAGATTGCGACGGGAGGGGACGTGGCGGGGGTGTTGCAGGGGGGTGGCCATGACCTCACGCAGCTGATTCGCCCTCAATGGCTGAACCGCCGGGGAGGCGTGGTCACGCCTCCATCGCGAGTTCCAAATACAATTTTTTTGTATTTGAAAAAACCTGTCATACCGCGCGGCTGCCAAATGAGTGCCGAGGCAGTTACTGGGCCCAGTTGTGTGCACAGCGCACGGTAGAACACACTGGGACCGCAGCCTCACTGATGTGCTGCAGCGTCCAAGTCTTCCCAAGCTCCAGGTGTTGTGAGTGTGCCTCCGTCGTAGGATGCAGGATAAGAGGATTTGTAGAAAATAACAGAGCACTACTGAGAGTATCCAAACTTGAAAAAATTATTATAAAAGGGAAAGTGTGTTTTCCATAAAAACATTATTTATTGGTCATGAGACAAAGTGAGCAATGGTGTTGCCCCACCAACGCTTTTCGTCAATAATAATTTTTTTATGGAAAACGCACTTTCCCTCATAATTCTTTTTTCAAGTTTGGATACTCTCAGTAGTGCTCTGTTATTTTCTACAAATCCTCTTATATATGAGACAAGGCTGCCTAGAAACACTCACCGAACAAGATCAAAACATGATACAAATAAGGAAGTGATGCACACGAAACACGTAGGGTCAGAGGTTAAGGCTATCCTGGAGAGGCGCATGTGCAGTGTCTCAAGCGCGGTACTGATTTACAACCATCCGAAAGTGACTCCTTTCCCCCGGCCTGTGCATCCGGTGTCTGAGAACAGCCATGGAGTGTACGGGTGGCATTGTGACGGATCTGCAGCCGTCCCCCTGCAACGGAGGAGAGAGCAGTAGCTTCTTGCCACAGTTGGACTCACTCGCTTGTTTATAACTGCCTTGTTGTGAGTAGGATTCTGTTTTACCACCAGATCATCTTCATCAAGCCATCTCCATTTTATGGAACTTTATTGTCATTTAATATATATTTGTAATAAATTAGCTTAACTGTTTCACAGCTGTGTTTGTTTTGTGTTGTATGCTGTTTGTTGTTGGAGTTTAATGTTTGTTTGTCCCTTGCAGTGTTATATGTTTTTAAGTCAGCAGTATACACTATTTTCTTTCTTTGTGTTTAATTCCACATATCACGTGACGTTATCCATGGAGCCATCAAGCCAGTCCAGGTGTACGGGATTGGATTACTATACAAGGACTCCATGCCATCTATTAGTACATTTGGACATTTACTGGATTTTTCATTGAGGTTCGTATCTGTTATTTGTAACAAAACAGGAGATGCCAAGCTCTAAGAATGCTAAAAGCCAAAAAATGATCTGTTGTTAGCATATGTTGTAGCAAATGTTTATCACAGTCTTAACGTTTGTTTCATTTTCCTGCTGGTGCTTCTTCTCCCTTAACTTTTACACATGACTTGTGGGTGATTCATATTTTATTCTCCATTTGAAAGTGTCTTACCAGTTTCTAGATTCAATTACATTTCTGAGACTCCTAATCTACAAAATGGGAGGTACTGTAATGGGAAGATTTAAGAAATCTTTAGGACCAAGTTAAGGTGCAATTAGTCTTGGAAAATTCCCCCCATCATGGCACCAGCAATAGTTTTTTTTTTTTTTTTTTTTCCTTAGGGGTATATCCATCTTTCCTTGCTAATGGAGAGGGATCATGAAATGGAACAAAGGATTATCAAAACAGGTGTAAGAAACCTTACCCCAAGCCCAGAACTCTCAAGAAGACAAATAATCATTCTGAAGCTGATCTTGTATTAGCCTAGGGAGATTTTGGCTCATATGATTTACATGTATTGTGGTGATTTATAGGTCACAGTTGAAGTTTAATCCCAATGGATAAATATGCTGATTGACTGGAGGAAAAAAAAAATCTGCCAATGAGATATCATTATATAACCAAATTAAATGTTCTTTTACATCATAGGAGTATACTGACAATCCTCACATTGCCACTGGCTTTTCTAGGGTTTCTAATTTAGAATGGAAAGTGGGGTTCCCTGGCTTAAAGATTGGTGGCAAAATTTAGCAAGTAACAGCCTCACAGCATCCAACCATTGTACTTTCCTGTCCTTGGCCGGGATTTAACAGTGTATGTAGGGCCGTGCGTCGAAATTTGCAGGCGCATTGATTATCTTCCCCAAAGAGCTTCCAAACAAATGTTGGTGCCTGAGGCCAAGAGAACAAAAACGACTTTTCCAAAGTCACCAGGATCATCGACCCTGGGTTGTGAACTGGGATAGCCCAATTTAAAGGCAGTGATAATGCAGGGACATTGAGCTACTCCTTCAGCCCATGTACAACCTGATTGCTATAAGAGAGGGCTTCGATGCATTATCTTGCAATGGGTTACTGGCTCTTCTATCAATTAAGTTACTGTAAGTCAAATACTAACAGGAACGCTTCATGAGTAAGGGCCAGCTTGAATGTAACATACAACAGACGCTCAATAGCACTCCTTTTTGACACTTATACATATATATATTATGGGGGCTCAGGGGTTCCCAAAAAGAGCTTGCTGGGGTTTTGTGGTTTGAATGTAACCTAGCCGGATTGCAGTCTTAAAAATCGTGTGGCACTGTGGGACATCAATGTTTGAAAGAGAGTAGCTTGGGCACCCCTGCCAATACAGTAGAAACACGCTTATGTAAGTGGCATTTTGTGGTATACATAAATAATGTTGATCCAGGCTATGGTGGGAAAGGGCTAAAGCAACAGTCCTTTCATTCTTTTGCGAAAATTGTCTTCCATAAAGAACAATGACAGTGAATCTGTTGAAAGTATATGACTCATTACTAAATATTATTTATTTTGTTATGGTTATTTTTTCCACTGTACAAAAGAGCCCTGAAGTTAATGAAAGAATAAACCTTTTATTCTGCTGTTTGATGGGAAAAATCTACTGTGCTGTTTCTCAGTATTTAGTGGTAACTCAGCATGCTGCAGGAACATGTCTTATGATGCATTTATCTGTCAGACAGCCTGAAAATGCAGCCTGACCAACATGGTTACTGCCCTACAACTACTGAAGTAAACAAACCTTTACAAAGTATCTGCTCAAGTGGCCATTAAACAAATGTAGCCATGGTAGTTTTGGCTATTTTACTGCCCTCCTGTTATGTAAGCCCTGATAGACGCATGCTACAGTATAAGGAGAGTTTGCCTTCCTCCAGCAGCCTTTCTGAGTGACAAGGCGTGGAGGTGGAACTGGGTCTGTGTACAGCCAATAATGGTGCAGACCTAGTGCCCTCCCCCTCCTGTGCCTTAGGGAGGAAGCATGAAAGTTAGTCAGTCCAAGTTAACCCTTCAGGGGGTAGAGACCAATGCCTCCAGCCCCATTATGGGCTGAGGAAGAGTTAAGGCACCTGGCCGGGCCTCCTGCCTACCAGTGTGGCCTAGGGCCATCCTAAAACCTGGATCCTGCTATTAACATCATGCATCCGTTGTAACAAGAACTGCAGTGGCTGTACCAATAAATGATCCCATTTTATATACCTCTGTCTGAGTCTACAGTCTATTGGGTAGGGGTATGTTCGGAGGACTGTCACCAGAGCTCTGGAGCATACTGTGACTGGAGGCGCAGCATCATGAGAAGAACTACTGCCTGAAACCACCTAAAGCCTGTCCTGGTCCCCCACAACATCGTTGAAGCTCAGCCTCTCCTGAACCAAACAGGTAGCTAGCACCACACAGACCTGTAGCAAGAGTAAATCTCCCAGGGGGGGCCGGGGGAAGCGGCGCTACACAAACAAAAAGTGAATTACGATTCCCAGGCCCTGAGTACCATGAGCTAAAGCTTCCTCATCATTGAACAGAAAAATATTAGGGTCTCTGCTAAAGTTACAGCCACTGTCAACCCTAATTGTCCACACCTAAAGACCATACAGATAACATTAAGGAAATCAAGGTTTGCAGGTTATTCCTGTGGTTTTTAAGACAACATGAGTGGGCAGCTGGAACCATACACCCAACATTTTATAAAAGGTGGTGGTATACATATTTGAGATACTGTATCTGTGAGAGGCTGAGATATGTCAACACACTGAGCATCATTAACATAGCATGATGGTATGGAGGGATTGTACCACATTTATCTCCAAACAAGCAATGCCCTTGTAAAAAATATTATTATTGTTTATTTGCAAAGTGTCAGCATATGCCGCAGTGCAATAAAGTAGGGGTACAGTGGGATATTAATTTCATAACCCGAATGGCATACAAATAAGGACAAACAGATACAAAGAGGTAATTAGGGCCCTGCTCATGAGAGATTACAGTCGAGAGGGAATAATGGAAAATGTTGAAACAAAAGGTGAAGTGCCTGCTCATTGTGGATGGAGTATGCCTCAGGGTAGAGTATGGTGCAGCCGCACAGCTGGTCCCATTATGGTTTGTTGTTGCGGATGATATGGGAACATTAGATAGCGTAGAGTATGGTACAGCCGCACAGCTGGTACCAATATGGTTAGGGGATTTTAGTGGTATGCCAGATAGACTTCCTTAAAAAGTTGAGTTTTCAGAGAGTTTTGGCGGGAATGAGAGGAGGTACAGTAATAAGGCAAGAGAGAGGCAGATGTCATGGGCAGAATGTAGGGTGTGTTTAGGGGTATATTTTGGGATGTGGGCTGAGATGTAAAGAGGGGCAACAGTGTTGAGAGCGTTGTAAATAAGAGCTAAGGTTTTAAATTTAATTCTAGGTGATTTGGGAAGCCAGTGTAGGGATTTACATGGTGGATTAGCAGTAGTGGAGCAGTGAGTGAGGTAGATGAGTATGGCAGCAGCCTTTTGGGTGGATTGGAGGGGAACAGGCGGACAATGGGAATGCCAGCGAGGAGAAGATTATAGGAGTCAAGGTGGGGAAGGATAAGTGAATTCGAATTTGAGTTCCATCATGAGTGAGAAAAGGGCATATCCTAGCAATATTTTGGAGATGGCAGGACTTAGGGACAGATCCAAAAAGCTCCATTAGTGACTTAACGAGATGTTAACTTCAGTTAATGTCTCATTAAGTGCTAACAAGGATCTTTAAAAGCTCCCTAACAAGGAATTAAGTGCTCTCTTAAAGCTAAGAGAGCCTGCCATTAACTTTAATGAACATTGGTGCTAATGATAAGCAAATGAGGAGTGGACCTCAATGCATATCATGGTTATACTTTGTGTTTGATGCATCCAACACTTAACGACTGAAAAAACGTTTGGCCTTGTCCAGAGTTCTGAAGTGGGCCACTTTGGCTTCCTATGTTGTCTTAGCAATATACAGTAGGAAGCCAAAGTGAATACCATGTACTAGGACAAAGAAAATGTACCGAAGACCTGTGTATTAACCCCTTGGAATTCATAACATGGCTGGCCACATTTTTCATGTCATCAGTAAAGGCAGCAATCACATGGTACCAATCAAGTTGCTACACCGTGTGATCCCATGGCCAGTCTTTTGCGATAGCCCTGGATCCCCCTATAAAAGGCCAGGGCTCTCACAAAAGACAGGAAGTTTTATCAGAGACCACATCTGGTAGTGAACAAAGAAGATAGAAGATGGCAAGAGGAAAAGACAAGGACAGAATAAAAGAAGAGTGACATCCCTGATGAAGTTATGTTACACTTAACAAAACGCATTGGGATACATGGTCATCATGGTCACAGGATATGGTCACAGTGAAAACATGCATCTACGCTGTCATGATAATATCATGAGATATTAGGTATTTTAATCCCTTTGTTGCTTAATGGGGTAATGGGCTACAGTCTGAGTTTAAAAGTACAATATATATTGGGTTTATGACAAGCCTAGGCTTTTCACAGGTAGGAGCTGTGCTTCAAACAGAATTTAACTGGTGGGTTATCCTGTGTGGCTCACTTAAAAGGGCCAGATGGGTTGTATATGGCTGATAGAGTCAAGATAAGTGCAGTGTCTGGAGACCTGGGCATAAAATATGGCCCCCGTGATAGCTTCAAAGTCAGTCTCTAGATGGTTCTGCAAGGTTCAAGAGGTGTGGCTAAGAAAGTATTCAAGATGAGAGTGACTTTATTAAAAAATGAGAATATCCTGTGAGGTTACCTCCTCTGCATAATAAAACTAACAAATCTGTAACCGTGTCACTGAGGGGCATGTTCTGACACAACACACTGTATGCTTAAAAGATTATAAGGAACAGATATTGATTTGTCACCAAGATTTTGGATTAAAATTATCATATTTACACTCGTCGCATCCGCAGTGAGTGCCTGAATGTATTGATGTGTCTCACATGTGTAAGTATTACAGAAGTAAAGTTATGAGTATAATTAGATATTGCAGGCTTTAGGTAAACGTAATTTCTGTCGTAAACCTGTCAATCTCACAGCTAATTTACGACAGGGGCTGGGTTTATGTGGTTCAATGGGAAAGAATTGTACTCAAGTCTGAGCAAAGATTATAATAATTGGATGTCTACAGAGGTGTATCTGGGACCAGATACTGGATATCTCATTGTCTCTTACCGGTGACCTCTCTGGGGAAAATCTATGGCATGTGGTAATGTACAGGATAGGGTTTTCTGTCTTTGTTTATCCTTTTTATTTTTTTTTAAGTAGCTGTTCAGCATTTTATTGTAACTGTATGTTTTTCGTAATCCTTTTTCTGTACCTAAGCACTGTATTTAAACAGTATATATACTACTTATTAAAGCACTACTTATTAAATGTTTATATATATATATATATATATATATATATA
>CM071567.1:177386644-177425915 GCA_036426205.1 Ascaphus truei | reverse complement strand
ACGTAGCTAAATAAAACACAGCACATAGCCAATTAAACAGATAACAAATGCCAATAAAAAAAAATGAATGGCACAGTGGGAACATCATGCCCATATAATACTTAATGGTCAACCTAGAAAAAAAATCACAAACAAGAACCAATGCAATCAAAACAATGAGAAACTAAAAACAAATAAAGAAGTAAGCAGAACTAAATTACCACCAATCAATTAATCCAATCCAAAATAAATACCACAATTAACAATTAAAACACCAAAACAAAACCATTATTAAATAAATGAAAGCTCAAAGTAAACACAATCAGACAAAATCTAACTACCAAAAAGAAGCCACTATTACAAAGCAAGCAACCCCTCCCCTGAAAGAAACTATTTCAAACACCACTAAAAATGACATCTTACTAAATAAAAATTAAATTGGCCAAACATTTCTAAACAAAGAAGCAATGTACATTTTAAATACATAAAAGCAACATTTGTAAAAACAACTATTGCTTGTCCCTTGCATGTATGTATATCCATAAAGAGACATACACAAATACAGTGGCAATGAATGGGCATAAAAAAAATGCAATCACAATAAAAAAAATGTTTTAAACCTGTAAAAGAAAAATTACATACATTCTATGTTTTTTCCTTACCTTTAGATGTCTTCACCCTCCGATTCTTGGTGTCACTGCATGCTTTCGAACCAATCTACGAACTCAAACAGCAACAGGTCACAGGTAAAATAAAATCCAAAATCCATTTCTTCTTTCTTTTTCTTCATCTGTAATTTTTAATCCAGTTTCGGGGTCTTCTGGGGTCTTCTTCTTCATCATCTGTATCTTCTTCTGTCTTCAGAAGGCATGCCCTTATAGTCCTCCCTCCTCGGCTTCTTTCCGTCAAATGAGGCTGCACAGGCTTTTATAGACCTATAACGTCACATTTTCGGCAAATGGTTCAAAGGGCTGTGTGTGTGTGTGCGTGTGTGCGTGTGTGCGTGTGTGCGTGTGTGCGTGTGTGCGTGTGTGCGTGTGTGCGTGTGTGTGTGCGCGTGTGTCTGTGTCCGTTAGCAATAAAGCATTGAATGTTTTAAAAAAAATAAAAAATGGGGGTGTTTTTAAATCTGGAGCCACACCTTCTAAGTGGATCCGCATTGTAGCAGATCGCGCTATAACGGGGTTGAGCTGTAGTTAGATTTTGTCTGATGGGGTTTACTTTGAGCTTTCATTTATTTAATAATGGTTTTGTTTTGGTGTTTTAATTGTTAATTGTGGTATTTATTTTGGATTGGATTAATTGATTGGTGGTAATTTAGTTCTGCTTACTTCTTTATTTGTTTTTAGTTTCTCATTGTTTTGATAGCATTGGTTCTTGTTCACCCGGGACACCTGCCGGCCTGTTGTATTAATAGTGTGTTGACATTAAGGTAAACAATGATTTTCTGAGTGTCTCCAGCACTTTTGCACCAACCTTTAGCTGGTACAAAAATCAGGCATACATTAAAAGTACAGTAAGTGCAGTAAAAGTAAAATTCACTTATCACTGGGGACGTATTTTTTTCCCCATGGCTGAAAAAATGCCTTTTAAGGCTGATAGAGCACTGTTATCACTGCTTAGTGAATCGCGCAGCAGGCTGTATCAGTCCTAAAAGCCATTTATCGGTCTTAAAAGCAGTTATCACTGCTTAGGGCATAGCCCCCGAAGTGTGCCAAGGATGGAAAAAGCAGCACGTCATCAAGAGCAGCTGAGTTTACTACAGTATATCCACTTACAAAGAAAACGTACCTATTTTCCAAAGAAGAATAGTTTTGCTTTGGAATTATAAGATGTATTTGGAAAGGGTTGATAGGGGTGGGCTGCTGCTTTAACCCACAAAAAAATATTTTGAATTCAACATACCAATGTAATTGGCTTTCTTAAACAAACTGAGTTATCCTTAAAGCAAAAATTGACGTTCATCAATTTAGGAAAGTTATTATTTTTAATGAGGACCCATAAGAGGAAAAGGAATGTTAATTCGGGGTGCCTCCACCCTTAGCTCACTGTTGTTATTAAAGAAGCCCAAATAGGGATAGGCATAGAGGAGTGGAGGGTATTTTGCTTGTGCAACATGCTGCTTAACACAAAGTGACATCACACAAGTAGGAAAGAGTCGAAAGATGTCAAGTTCCTCTCACATATACAAACTAACTTTAAAAATCTTTTAAAAATACTGTTTGATTTTTTTGTGACAGACGTAAAAACGGAAAAAAAAAAAAGGCCTTTGTTCTTCGGAAAGACTACACCTTTAAATTAATTAAAGGCTACTTTGTGTTGCTCACCTATTGAATAAAAAGTGCATCTTCAGAAAATATTTCGCAGGGAGCTGAAGGCGCATCAGCATCCTTGCAGAAGCCTTACCATCCGCGGCACACTGACCTCCATTGCCGGACACCTTTCAACAGTCTTTCGTACAATGCCCTTGCATGGGGCTACTATGTGAGCTGCCATTGTTTAATTTGTGTACCTTGTAATATACTGTGACCAACTACATCATTCTGTCCATCTCTTCTTTTTGTGGCTTGAGAGTTCGTGCAGCATTTCTAGGTACTCTGCATTCAAGCAAGGTTTTTGAAAAACCAACAGACTCCCTTTGGGACCCAAGGCCTGATTATACTCTACAAAATGTGAGTGCATATTTCGCTGAAGATTTGATAACTGTTCCTGGCTTTAAGATAGAATAGCACTATTTGTGTTTGGTTTTTTTTATGTAACCATCTGTTTTCTGCGCTCCCTGAATCTTTTACTAATGCTTCAGGGTTCCATGATCTGGTCTAGGACCACCAATACCTTGGTCAGATGGAACTGAGGACCTGTGTTATTGTGGTTTTATAATCCAGCGACATTCACGCTGCAAAAAAAATCTTTCTATATCTCCTCCTCTAATTCCCAGAATCACTTTATCAATGGCAAAGGCTTGCAGGGCAGATGGATCAGAATTATGATTGGACAAAAAATGTTTAGCCATCGACGTCAATTTTCTCCCTGCAGTCAGATCGCGATGGGTGTTTTTTATATTAAAGGTATAAACACACACTGGCAATCTATGGGTGTATTGGATAGTATTGGTTGTTGTACTGTATTTTAATGTTTATTGTGGGTAGCAGGGGTGGGTGAAGGTGGTATTTGGCCCATGGTGGGTGTTTATGCCTACCGGGTGGGTAGCGGGAGTGGGTAACCCCTTCATTATCTTAGTGGGAGTAACAGCTAAGGTAATGAAGCGGTTAACTCCTTCCGCAACTTTCCAGGTAGTCCTAACCACCAACCCTGGGGCAACTCCAACCTTCAACCACCCCCTCTACCACCAAAAAAATGGTATTTAACCCTTTCATTACCATAGCAGTTAGCTGCTAAGGTAATGAAGCTGCCTGTAAATGTATTCTTATTTCATAGGATTGAAGCAAGGGGGTCTCCAGAGCTGATATTAATGTGTGTCCGCTCCGGAGACACCCGGCATCAATCCGATGTAGTAAGAATACATTTTTGCCATCAGAGTTACATAGCGGATCCTATCTCGCCACCGAGATCAGAACCTGCGAATTACAGCCGCAATTTGAATCTCGAAGCTAGCTAAATAGCTTGATCTGTCAACAAATGTGTGTTTGTGCATTTTTGGAGCTACTGCCCATTTTGTTTGAGTGGGAGCGCTACCGATTGGGAAGAATCAGTTTTCAAGCGAGTTTGCCATGTTATCGGAGCTTTCTGAATAGCTATACATGCTCACTTGCTCGAAAAGTGCTCAAAACTGTTGATAAGTCACTTATCAAAGCTACCTGAATAGTCCCCTATGCCAGGCATCCCTAAATGACTAGCTACTGGATAATCCATAAATGTTTTATCGACCTTTGATAATGCTTCCCTATTTTTTTGTTTATGCTCTCCAATACGAAATTTAGGCCTTGACACAAACTCAGTGGTTTGTGATCGTTACCAGTCTACAGAGCTGGGGCAAGGTGGACAGGAATTCATCCGCCAGCATGGTGGCCTATTTGGATGTGACCAGCTCGCGGCCCGCGATTCACTCACGAACCTTCGGAATGCATTTCAGTAAAAATTGCTCATTTATGATCAGGTCAAGGAGGGCCTTAAAAGTGGACACCTCACACCATATTCATGCGCAGTGTTACGGCGCGCAAAGCTGGTCCAATCAGGGAAGGCTCTTGGCAGGGACTACAAGTCCCATGAGCCTTAGGGATGCACCGCTTGATGCCAGGGAGCCAATAGGGTGTGATGATTCCTCTATGGACGTGAGGTAGATGCTGACAGGGGAGCACATTGGGTCAGTCGGCGACAGGAGATGCTAGGGGTAGGTGGTGAGTGTGCAGGGGTCAGTGACCCTCTGCACTAGGCCAGAATTTCCCTAGGTCCCAGTTAGGGCCCTGAGACACCCTTCAGTTTGTGGCATCTGTAGGGACAGGCCCTAGGATAGGGAACCTGCCCCATTTGAGCTGCAAAGTTTAGGAACACAGCGGACACTGCACTCCCTGAGGAGAGGTCTGGGACCAAGCCTCACCAGAGAAAGAGATATTATCCGGAAGGACGTCGCTAAAGGGATCGCGGATTGGCGGATCCTTTTCAAAGTTGTCTGTGGGCCCGGGTGCAAGAGTGCCCAGCAGGTACCTTAATAAAGTGCACCGACACCTTATACTTTACGTTGCTGGGTAGGAGAGTCATACTTTGGGACACTCGGTGAGTTGAGTGACTAAGGGACTCATATGCATTAAGGACATGGTGTGGGGACATGGTGGTGGGTTGCCCTGCGAGGTGCATTGGCTAGTTGTACTTCCAGGGGGAACTGGCATTCCATATTGTTAACTCTATTACAGTATGAGTGCGTGCATATCAATATCAGTAAAGGTTGTTGTTGTTATATGTGTGTGTGATCATTGGTTGAGTCCTGTGAGGGGCTACTCCCACATTGTTGGGATCCCTCCCAGGTGGAGGCACTGCATTTAGAGAGATATATAACCCCAGGGTCCCCAGGGTCCCCATGGCGGAGGTCCAAGCCCTGTGAGCCAACAGGTGTAAGAAGCAGCACCAGTAGTTCCTGTGTTCAGGGGGAAACAGGGCTACATATGTGAGAGTAGTGGTACCGTGTATGTAATGCTTTAACAAGCCTGGGGATGTAGTACCACCCTACTGGACATAGTGGGCTAGGTCAGAGACCCTTTTCTCCCTGAGAAACATGCCCCCATGCTGAACAATTGACTTCCCTGGGCTGGGTGGGATGCCCATGAAAGAGAACGTGTGCCAACAATTCCAGACAGTTTTCCAGTACTTGGGAGGGTGCGGAGAAAAGGGCAGAGTCCAGGGAAGGTTGTGACCAAAGATCCCCTGCTGGTTTTGCACATGGACCAAAATCAGAGCTTTTTTCTTTGCCACAAAAATGGCATTCAAACCACGTTCGTGGAACTCTGAGTCGGATCCCTTCATCTGGCTATGGCTACTGTTGGCGCTCTCCTGACTGGCCAATCAGTATCTGCTGCTCGAACTGACGTCACGATTAGCAAATGGCCAGCCCTGTAGCCCTCTCTTCTCTGATTGGTCTAGTTGTCTTTCCTGCCGCGTTGTGATTGCCCGAACTATATTTCTCCATGCATTCGAATGACAGGGGGAAATCTACAAATACCAGGCCGCTCCACAGTAACAGGCAGTTGGATGTTGCTCGTGGGAAGTCTCAGTGATCGGAAAGTACCTGGAAATACAAGCCAGCGGTGATTTGAGGACTTTGTAGCCGCAGACAAGGCTATATTTGCGTGACGTGACATGAGTAAGCAGTCTTATGTCGTGCACAGCACCCTGTGAGTTAGGGACCCCAGTTAAAAACGTAAGTTAAAAATCTGGCTATTTTATGGGTTTTACACTGTATTTTGTATGTTTTAACTGTGTTTTATGCTTGTGATGTTCTCTGTTGGCTTTTGCAAGAATAACCCCATGTTTATTTAACCCCTTACTCTGTCTTGTGCTGTAATCCCTGTGTAAATCGTCCAGTCTTCTGTGACAGTAAGTAAAAAAGTTACATTTAAAATACAAAATGGCATTTAGAGCGGACAGCTGCTTTAAACTACGATGTGTAATCAGGGATACAAGAGGCCTATTATGTGGCCAAAGTCTTAAAGCGTTCTCAATTAGGTCTGTAACTTCTACACCTATTCCAAAGACTGGTGTCCTCACTATGTAGTAATATGTGGGTCCAGGAAACCATTGTGAACAAATATTATTTTGTTTGCTAAGATTGGTTTTCTATGAAGAATTAATATTAATATTTTGCTGGACTCTTAATATTCTTTGTGAAGACTGATTTTATTTTTATTTTTTATTTTTATTTTTTATCAAAACCCCTTATTTTTATTTGAAAACCCCAGTACCCTTTTTGTTATTAAATCCTCCCCCTCTTGCCCCTCAAAAGAGAAACCTGTAGCATTTGTAACAGCTCCCATGAGACCTTCTGGACATGCAAGCAGAGCATGACAAATTAGCATCTCTGTGATGTGACCTTTACCAAATGTACCCTCTGACCGGGTTAAGGTTTTTATGTAAATACTAAAATATATTTTTTATTTATTTATTTATACAATGTTTTACCAGGAAGTCATACATTGAGAGTTGAGAAGGGGGTCATCGGGAAGCGCATACCATGTTAAAACAAAAGACAAATGCTTATAGTGCAATAAAGTAAAGTCAATGCTGTGATATTAAACTGCTAGCTTGAATGAATGTACAGAATACTCACAAACGTGAGATAGATACTGGCACATAAAGGTATCTTTAAGTGGTGGCTGTAATCCGTGCAAACGGGATATCACCAGACCGGTAGTCTCCACACAGGACCTTAAGGCAAGACGATACTGGACAAGTTTAATGTATAAACACATTTATACAAGATAAACAAATCCAATCAACTCACATGATGTGTGTAATATAAAAGCATTTAGATCACGCATGGATCTCTGCAACCACTGCAACCGGAGGGGACTCTCTTTGGTTTCCCTCTGTGCTAGCGTGCTTCCACGAATGCGTGTCCCCGGCAGCCGGAATTGACGACATCCGCATCCAGAGTTTCCGGTTGGGGGGCGAACAGCGTCACTCTACGCGTTTCACCTCTCGTTTTCAAGTATTCCTGGCAGTAGAGTTGACAAATAATACACTGGTTACAAATACAGTTCACATAAGTGAACGGTATACATTATACAAGACATTGCATCGCACACTTAGAGATAATAAATATTATAGGCATATGTAACAGTTACAGACCAGATTAAAAATGAGACCTCTAGTTTTGAAGAACTTAGACTGTGTGGCAGTGAGTCTTCGGTAAATGTTCCAGTTTTGCGGTGCAACGGTAAGAGAAGGGGAGGAGCGGCCGGACACTTTGCTGGACTTAGGGACCATGAACAGTCTTTTGTGGAGTCAGATCTCATATGATAATGCTGCTGTGTAGGGGTGAGGAGCTTGTTCAGATAGATGGGTAACTCCCCCAGAAAGTATTCAAGGCAAGACAGGAAAGATTAACTTTGCGCCTAGACTCAAGTGATGACCAATCTAGTTATTTGAGCATTTCACAGTGATGTGTGTTGTAGTTGCATTGGAGAACAAAACGGCATATTGAATTGTAGAGGGTTTCAAGTTTTACTAAGGTGGGTTTGGGGTGCCGGCTGTATACTATGTCCCCTGTAGTCTATTTTGGCATTACATCTGCTGTGCGATACGCTTTCTGACTAGCAGACTTAAGGAGGATTTGTTCCTGAAAAGTACACCAGCTGGCATAGGTTTTGGAGTTCAGGGTATCAATGTGCATCCCAATGTTAATGGAGTCAAACCATATGCCCAAGCATTTTAAAACTAGAAACAGGAGTTAGGGTGTTGTTAGAGTTTGTTCTGATCTGGAGCTCAGTCATTGGAAGCTTTAAAATTAGCCCTTGGTCCCAAATACCATTGTAACAGTCTTGTCAGTGTTTAGAAACAGTTTGTTTTGGGAAATCCAATTTTCAAGTCTCATAAAGAAAGATTGAAGTATGTGTTCAAGGTCAGAGAGGCTTTGGCTGTGTGTATATAAGATTGTGTCATCTGCATACATGTGTATTGAAGCTCCCTTACAAGCTGTAGGAAGATCATTGATGAACACTGAGAAGAGTAGGGGCCCCAGAACAGAGCCTTGTGGACTTCACAGGTGATATCCAAGGGGTTGGAGTTAGAGCCTGAGATGGACACATGTTGGGATCTACCTGATAGGTAGGACTGAAACCAGTTTAAAGCAGGCTTCCCTATTCCAGAGCACTTGAGTTTGTTAAGCAAGATAACATTGTCAACAGTATCAAAGGCCTTTGCAAAATCTAGGAATATTGCACCAGTGAGTGGTCCCCCTTCCATTCCACACTGGATTTCATTGCAAACTTTTAGCAGGGTAGTTACGGTGGAGTGTTTGGGGCGAAAGCCAGATTGAAATTGGCTAGGGAAATTTGTCTTGGTATAGTAATCACTTAATTGGAGTGAACACATTTTTCATGACTTTGGATAGTATTGGGAGAAGAGAGATTGGCCTGTAGTTTGAGATAGTGTTTTTGTCCCCACTTTTGAAGATTGGGACAACTTTGGCAGTTTTCCAGGTCTTAGGGATATGGCCTGCAGACAGAATAGAGTTGACAATGGAAGCAATTGATTTGAGGCTCCAAGTCTTAGGAACTTAGATTGCAGTAAGTCAGGTCCACATTGACTGCTTACTGTAGTTTTAATTTGAGGAGTGCTTGTGTAATCTCCTCTCCAGATACCGGGACAAATTGAAAATTGTGAGCAGTGTTGGGAGGGGGTGGGTTATAGGAACTCATAGAATCAGATTCATGTTTGTGGTTTGGGTTGCGTTTTGCTAATAAGTTAGTAGCCCACCCCACAAAGTAATCATTGAATGCATTTGCAATGTCAGTGGGGTTTGTCAGAGTAATATCCTCCTTAGTGATATTACTCGGTTGTTGATGGTTAGAAGGCTGGAATTTATTGTTAATAACCTTCCAGAAGTTAGCTGGGTTTGATGTATTCTGGAGAAGATTGTCAGAGTAATATTGTGCTTTTGCATAAAATAACAATACAGACCGGCGCCTCAAAGTCCAATAAGGAACAATAGTGTAGTCCAAATAATGACGACAATGTCCAATGGAAGAAAATCCAATCTTAGACTCCAGGGTAGAGAGATTAGTATTGCGAGTTACATCCAGAGCCTGAACTGTGGGTTTGGCTGAGACATCGAAACCCCAATGAATTTATCACCGCCTCTGGTCACTCCGCTTCTAATGCAAGTACAATCCGAGCGTTTTGGCTGTTACACTGGGCGGGTTGTCACTTTTTTAGAAGCGGTTTAGAAGTGATCTGCATACAGTAGATCAGGGGTGCTCAACGATTGGTTGGGGGGCTTGAGGACTTGAGGACTTGAGGACTGGAGTTGAGCACCCCTGATCTACTGTATCTACTGTACTGTATCTACTGTTTGCAGATCACTTCTAAACCGCTTCTAAAAAAGTGACAACCCGCCCAGTGTAACAGCCAAAACGCTCGGATTGTACTTGCATTAGAAGCGGAGTGACCAGAGGCGGTGATAAATTCATTGGGGTTTCGATGTCTCAGCCAAACCCACAGTTCAGGCTCTGGATGTAACTCGCAATACTAATCTCTCTACCCTGGAGTCTAAGATTGGATTTTCTTCCATTGGACATTGTCGTCATTATTTGGACTACACTATTGTTCCTTATTGGACTTTGAGGCGCCGGTCTGTATTGTTATTTTTTGTATTTCCACTAACTGTGTTTTGGGTTAGTTTCACCTGGCAGCCTTTCCCTATATTACATAGGTTTATCATCACTATCACTGTATATAGTTATATGCACTGTTATTATTAGTATTTTAGCACTATTCACACCATCCTTTTTCTTGTATTCATTGTGCTTTTGCATGTCTTGTCTGCCTTGTATGACAGGGTGATGGTTCAGAAACAGGCGCTAAACACTGAAAGTGGTCACTAACTATAAAGTGACAGTATTATAAATGCAATAAATCAAAGGTGAAAGTGAATTAAGTGACTTAAATATTGTCAAATTACGTGATATATTTAAACGTTGCTACTCCCTGCTCGGACCCTCTGGCAGGGACTGTCTTCATTGGTCCCAGAAGGTAGATATATTTTCTCACAACCCAGGGGGAGCATGTAGGAAAAAACAAGAGAAACTGCAATCTAATTGCAGACAGAATGCTTGTGTGTGAGTCAATTCTCAAGATGTCTTGGCTCATATGTGCAGCCTACTCACAAGATGAAGGTGGTATATGGGCAACAACAGGTGACTGGAATATGTGCAATCTTCTATACCGAGATATTGATACACTCCTACTCAGATTCCAATGCAGTGGTGAAATTCAAAGACAAAGAATATGCCTATGTGCAGATCAATTGTACAAAGGTACATATTTTATAGGTTCTAACAATAAAATTGTATTAAATCAGCATGTATCACTTATTTGTGAATGGAGGATAGATCGAATAGTGCCGTGGCTCACCCCGCTGCCACCGTTCTGTGTCCGGTGCGTTCTCCCGCGCTCAGCTACCTGCTGCCTGATCTCTCTTTGCGGCTAGTAGCTCAGCTCCGTCTAATTCCACCTTTTGCTATTACTGATTCCTATCAAAGCGGATTCTGCACACCGAAGGACCTCCATGGATTATTAGGATGGACAACGGGCACTCTGGAATATATGTGAGTTTACCCTTTTGGCTACCACCCTGAGTTATTTGATTACCTCTAAACTTTCTTATTATGGGAGATTTTTTCTATTCTTTCCACAAAGCATTATATATATATACACACTTAAGTTATGGTGAGTAAAAAAGTGACAAAACCCCTCCACAGCAAAGCATATAGCAAATGGAACTATACTGTATGCTCATTTGCATGTCTTAGGCAGGTCTGCAACCCAGCCTTTCACCATTATCACCCAAGACACAGCACTTCCACTGCAACAAGGGATTCTGGGAAATGACATGCAAATGAGCACACACACTTTTTGCTTCAAAAACCATTTTATACATGGTTCCCTATAGGCTTAAGCTTGCTGCATGGTCACAGCGTTCACAGCCCTGAGGAAGGTCGCTCTCTGCAGACCGAAACGTTGGCTGATGTGCCTGCATTTTCTACAATACATATTGCCTTGAATATACCCCTGGTGTGCTGTCTCCTTGTTGCTGGACTTCAATCTGGTAATATCTTTTCTATTTGAATATCTATGGGATGAGCATCTGGATACTTTGTGATATGTGAGTGCTGGTTGCTGCAATTATCTATATATGTGTATATATATATTTATATATATATATATATATATTTTTTTTATGGAAAGGAGGTTCTGGATTTCACATTACTTATTCATACTGCTGACAGAGCAAGTTGTTTCTGAGCACCGTATCCGTTTGGATATTTACTCATGTTCCTAAGAAGAACTGTTGATGTAGTATTTATTTGTATTGTAGTAAATCAATTACTGCGATACTTACCAGTGAGGCTCCTGAACCTCAAGGGGAAAGAAAATGGCCACCAAACCACCAGCCAATAGGAGGCCGAAACGTAATCGGTTGTGGCTTCCTACTGCATGGCCATTTCATTCCCCCTTGCGAAACCAGGAAGTAATACTGGTAACGTCACCTGCAAGTATTTTGGGAATGGGAGCAGAAGATAGCCTGGCTCAGCTCCCAACATGTAAACCAAAAGGGGGTATTAGTTTGGGGGGGGGGTGGATTTCATCTTTAAGACCTACCTTTTACATGTATTGTATTGTATGTCTTTATTTACATAGCGCCATTAATGTTCATAGCGCTTCACAGTAGTAATACACGTGGTAATCATAAAATAACAAATAATATAATAGAAATAACAAGTCATGGGAATAAGTGCGTCAGATAAACGTAACATTTAGGAAGAGGAGTCCCTGCTCTGAGGAGCTTACAATCTAATTGGTATGTAGGAAGAACGTACAGAAAGAGTAGGATGGCATTTTGATAAGTGCTTCTTGAGGGGTCCAAGCTTTATGTATCATGTGTCTAGTAATATCTACGGTGCTACTCATATGAATCTTTAAGCAAGTGTGTCTTAATGTGGGTCTTAAAGGTGGATAGAGAGGGTGCTAGTCGGGTATTGAGGGGAAGGGCATTCCAGAGGTGTGGGGCAGTCAGTGAGAAAGGTTTAAGGCGGGAGAGGGCTTTAGATACAAAGGGGGTAGAGAGAAGACATCCTTGAGCTGAACGCAAGAGTCGGGATGGTGCATAGCGAGAAATTAGGGATGAGATGTAAGGAGAGGCTGAAGAGTGTAAAGCTTTAAAAGTCAGGAGGAGAATTGCATGTGTGATACGGGATTTGATAGGAAGCCAGGAGAGCGATTTCAGCAGGGGAGACGCTGAGACAGATTTAAGAAAGAGTAGAGTGATCCTGGCAGCAGTGTTTAGGATAGATTGTAAGGGAGACAGGTGAGAGGCAGGAGGGCCGGACAGCAGGAGGTTAGAGTAGTCGAGACGGGAGAGAATGAGAACCTGAGTCAGAGTTTTAGCAGTCGAGCAACAGAGGAAAGGGTGAATCTTTGTAATTTTGCAGAGGAAAAAGCAACAGGTTTTAGAGACCCTAGGCAGCATGCTTGGGCTACTGGGTGAATGATGGTACTTCCAACAGTAATGTGGAAGGAGGTAGTAAGGCCAGGTTTGGGAGGAAGTATGAGGAGCTCTGTTTTCGTCATGTTAAGTTTAAGTCGGCGGAGGGCCATCCAGGATGATATCGCAGAGAGACATTCCGAAACTTTGGTCTGTACAGCAGGTGTAAGGTCAGGGGTTGAAAAGTAAATTTGTGTGTCGTCAGCATAGAGGTGATATTTAAACCCAAGGGATGTGATTTGGTCACCTAGAGAGAGTGTGTACAGAGAAAAGAGAAGAGGTCCCAGGACAGAACCCTGCAGCACCCCCACAGAGAGATATATGGAGGAGGAGAAGGTGTTAGCAGAAGAGACACTGAAAGTACGATGGGAGAGGTAAGAGGAGATCCAGGTAAAGCTTTGTTACGAATACCAAGAGTATGGAGAATGTGGAGGAAAAGAGGGTGGTCCACGGTGTCAAATGCTGCAGAGAGGTCGAGTAATATGAGCAGAGTGTAATGACCTATGTCTTTGGCAGCATGGAGGTCATTAGTTATTTTAGTGAGGGCTGTTTCAGTCGAGTGAGCAGTGCGGAAGCCAGATTGTAGAGGGTCTAGAAGAGAATGGGTGTTGAGAAAGTGGAGCAAGCGAGAGAATACAAGATGTTCAAGGAGTTTGGTGTAGGATGGGAGGAGGAAACAGAGCGGATGTTCTTACGAATGGATTCCACCTTTTCCTTGAAATAGTCAGC
Source organism: Ascaphus truei (assembly GCA_036426205.1). Taxonomy (NCBI): domain Eukaryota; kingdom Metazoa; phylum Chordata; class Amphibia; order Anura; family Ascaphidae; genus Ascaphus; species Ascaphus truei. Next base: position 177,412,492 of record CM071567.1, on the reverse strand, counting down.
AATGTCCTGGGATGAAATGGAGGAAGAAGAGGCAGCTGGGCCTGGTTTGAGTAGAGTCAAAGGCAGAGAAGAGTCGGCGTGGGTTAGATTTGTGTGTGTTGATTAGTGAAGTAAAGTAGGTTTGTTTAGCCTGAGAGAGGGCAGAGTTGAAACATGATAGCATAAATTTGTAGTAAAGGAAGTCTGCAAGAGTGTGAGATTTCCTCGCGTTCAGAGGAACCAGTGGAGGAACGCAGCATGCGCGTGTGGGAATTTAGCCAGGGTCTGGGGTTAGAAGGACGAGGGCGCCAGAAAGAATGCGGGGCATGTATATCAAGAGAGGAGGGTAAGGCAGAGTTGTAGTTCCTGACCAGGTTGTCAGGGTCTGTAGCAGAACTGAGAGAGGAGAGGGAGGAGCGTAAAGCGGAATCAAAAGCTGGTAGGTTAATAGAGAGCAGGTTTCTGCAGAAGCGAGGGGTAGATGGAGATGGAGAAGGGGAGAAACGAGAGAGAGAAAATTAGATGAGGTGAGGTCAGAGAGAGGAAAGGGGGAAATGGAGAAATCAGAGAGAGAAATTTTTTTTGTGAAAACTAGGTCTAGGTAGTGGCCATCCTTGTGGGTGCTGGCTGCAGTCCATTGTTGAAGGCCAAATAAATACATATAATACATTATATTATAAGCAGAGTCTTAAAAATTCTTGAAATCTGACGTATAACAGCAATCAATGACTCAATGTTGTTTTATATATGCCAGAGACAGATAAAGATAGAGAGTGTGTGCTTAATTAGAAATCTTTGTATCACAAGGAGAATCATTATCACAGGCACAATAACAATATGTTACCAGATATCCACCAGTCCTGTTTTTAGGTTGTCTGCTACACCCATAAGGGATCAGAAGGTTCAGATATTGAACAATTTAATAAAAGAACAGTCAGTAACAATCTGGAACCAGGTGGCCAGCAATTATCAGATATACTATTTAATTTAATTTAATTTCACTTACCATAACTCAATTTTTGTAGTGCACTATCATAAAACAAACTGATAGTTTCAGAAGCAAAGTGACTTTGTTTAATTTCAAAGATAATTAGTTCCTCAGAATCCTAAAATAATCAGAACGGGGGGGGGGGAAACAGATTAAATCCAGCAGGAGATAACATTGTTTGTGATTCCATGGATTTAATATGGTTGTTTTTAATTTTATGGAATCAAATATATTTGTATAACTGCTTTCAACTACTGAAAAAATATACTTCTCTCACAAGCAATCTAAAATTACTACCGATACCCTGTCAAAAATATACACTACCCAGTCACTAAAATATACATTTATTTTATTCATATAGCAGTGTAATGGGATGAGATATACAAAATATTCACTAAAGTTCGAGAATGAGGTGAGAAAAAATTGGATTCATTCCATTGAATGTGCAAGGTCACATATAGCCCTTTATATATTGCCATTTGTGTTACTGTATTTTCTGAGCAATGTGAACTTTACTAACCAATGTTTTTTATACTGTATTTAACTTTGGGCAAAGCGCTTTATCTCTCAGGGCTTTAGACACCAAAAAAGACTCTAAGATGCTCTGTGACTGTTTCAGAAGCAATTAAGTGTACAACAAATAAAAATATCACTTCTGAGCCGATTCATATCTCAGAAAGGTCTGTAACCTTGCCTTTCCACATGATCCCTTAGCATAGGGGAGCGCAAGCTTTTACTGCTGCGCCCCCCTGTCTGGCCTGCTACGGAGCTCATGCCCCTCCTCCTACCTTGCCGCTGCGTAAAATGATGCTCCGGGGTAATGTTATGTCAGTCACGTGACCAACATCGTAATTTGATGCCTGTGACGTCACATGACCCTGCAGCGTCATTTGATGCCGCGTTGCAATGGAGACGCATCACAGCTTCTGAATCCCGGTAAGTTTTATTGTTGCAGAGGCCTCACACGATTCCCTAGCATTTAATTGAAATGCCTTGGAGAAGAGCACGGGACCTCTGCAACTGCCCGCGCCACCCCCAGAAAAATCTCCCGCCCCCCCTGGGGGGCGCACCCCCCAGTTTGCACACCCCTGCCTTAGCATACAATCTTATCCTATTTTAACTCCCAGGCTAAGCAACCCTACTTTTCATCACTAATCAACACTCACAAGTCTAACCCGACTCTTCTCTGTCTGACTCTCTACTGTTTTTCTTCCTCCATTTCACCTCTGACTTTGCTGACTATTTCGAGATGAAGGTGGACTCCTTTCTGCAAGGCATCCCGTCTGTGTCCTCCTCACATCCTACACATCTTCTTAACTCTCCTCCTGCCATCTTTGACTCTTTTCATCTGTCACTGAGGGTGTCACTGCTGATCTCCTCTTCCCTCTACTACTTTCGTCCTTGACCCCATTCCCTCCCATCTACTCAAACCTCTCGCTCCTAATCTAATTCCTACACTCACACATTTTCAATTCCTCCCTCTACTCTGCTACTTTTCCCACATCCTTCAAGCATGCAACAGTTATACGCTTACTCAAAAACAGAAATCTTGACCCTACCCGTCTCTCTAACTATCGCCTTGTCTTCTCCCACTTTTTGCCCCCCTGCCTTTTGCATCTAAACTCCTTGAACGCCTTGTATTGTTTTGTATTGAACGCCTTGTATTCTTTAGTTTTCTCCATTTTCTCACCGCCTGTTCTCTCCTAGATCCTCTACAATCTGGTTTCTGCACTTCTCATTCCACTGAAACAGCCCTCACTAAAATAACTAATGCTTCCATACTGCGAAAGACAAAGGCCATTACACACTACTCATACTAGTCGACCTCTCTGCAGCCTTTGATACTGTTGACAACCCTCTTCTCCTTCACATTCACCATACCCTTGGTATCCGTAACAGAGCTCTATCCTGGATTTTTGAGGGTGGGGTTTTTATATGGATTTTGCATTGTTTACCTTTGTTCAGAAGTTTGATAAAGTTTAAGGGTAAAAAATGGGAAATTGACCACATAAGGAGGTGGTAAGGATAAAGTTGAAATGGGAACTAGAGCTAGGGCATATGGCTGGAATGTTTCAATCACCACCAATGAACAATGTATGGTTGTGCACACTGGGAGTGGTTGTGACGAAGGAGGTGGGATCATCCTGGATGATACATCATTTACCTTATTCTGAAGGGGATTCAGAGAACAATGGTATTGGAAAAGAGTATAAGGCCAGGGAGGAGTGACTTGGGAGAGAGGCATAAGGATTTACCATCAATCCCTCTGGTGAAGCTGGGAGCTGGCTAAGACGTCAGACATGACGTCATCAGAATGACCCCTGAAGCAATGTTTGCCAATTAGAAGACTGAAATATGGGGATTTCGAAGAGCTCTACACCCACGAGAGTTGATACCCTTTTATATTTGATCTATGTAAGTGCAATACTTACCTTTCCTTTTAAAATTTGATTGGTTAAATGTTTTTATTCTCTGGGCATTTTTCGCTTTTTCCCCTTGGTTCTTGTTTTGCCTGTGGAGAGAAGAGGAAACCCCCTCCCACCCTCCCCATTGAAAAATAGCACACGCCCATAGCTCATCTGGATGAGAAGATTTGATATCTTGACGAAATTTAACAGTCCTGTAAGAGATGTGTGCAGAGGTATGCTAATGGAGACCGTTTAGGGTGAAATTAACATAAGGCTTTATTGCCTGTTCCTTTAAACAACACAGCAAACAAAAATATACATAAATCACCTATCCCTGTGTAAGTGCTTACTCACTCCCCCTTTCTTTCTCTGAGCCTAGGGGGGGGTTAGCCCCTTACCAGCATACCACCCCCAAGGTCTCAGCCTTACCTTAAAGCAGGTGGCCCTTCAGGTCACTATTGTCCAGGTGTCTTGGTGTGTTTGAGGGTCCAGCCTCTGGCAGGTTCTGGTGTCAAGGAAAAGAGGTCTGGTCCCCTTCTATCTTGTTTGCCTCTGCACACTCAAGACCTCTTTCCACATGTCAGCATCCTTATGTGCTGAGGAAAATATCTCTATGTCTGTTTTAGCAGGAGTTTTAAACCTGCCTGAGAGTCCTAATTAGCCAGGTGGAGTCTGGTTAATTGCCTGTCTGCAGTTAACCAGCTCCCTGCTGGATTTAGAGGCAGTTTCTTACACAGGGATAAGTCCCTGTTACAAACCTCCCCTGTTTGTGAGAAGCTCGGGCTTACCAAGGCCGAAGCCCATCCTTCCGCTCTCACTCGGGATATCCCTGTAGCTTGAATGAGAGTGGATGGAGGATGAGAATCCCGAGTCCCGCTGGGATTAGAGCCCTTTCTCCAGGTTAATAATGTCTCCTTCAGAAGGTGCCTGAATTCAGCACTCCTCAGTCGCTCGAGGAGGACTTTTTTCAAGCACAGTCTTTCTTCTGACTGCTTGGTCACATATTTTCCCCTGTGTCGGGCAAACATTTCTCCCCTGAGTTTAGGGTGACCACCTGCATTGGTGTTCTGTAGCCATATTCAGTGGTGGTTCAAGCTGGGCAGAGTTTTTATCCATACCGATTGACTCCTGTGGTGTCTCAATTTGGTAGTTACCTAGTGTTGTACCTGTAGAGGTGTGAACACCGAAACAGTTCTGCTTCAATCTAGCCAAAGACAGTATCTTTCTAGTGGCTATCTTCATTGTGAGGATTATGGCTTGGGTCATGGGGCCACAGTAGCATGACTGTATAGGTATTGCGCTTCTCAGTCGTAATTCGGTTCTTCTTTCCTGATTTGTGTAGAAAGCCGATCATAGTAATGAGATGGCATTGTTGGTGCGCTTATAGCAACGCGTAGCTTGCTTGGTTGTGATGTATAACCTATATTTGGATTGAATCACACCAGCAGCTTCATTAATGTTTTAGTAGTTTCTTTGCTGCAGACATTTCCTAACATTTGACTGGAGTAAGATTACACACTGTTTAAAATATTCATAATTCTTTCTTTGATTTTGCTTTCTCCATATGGATTGGGGAAGGCGGGCTGCTTTATTCTGGCTATTTAGCCAACGAGTTTTCATTCCCCTGTATAGTGAGTGCTGCAGAGTGTTTGCACAGATATATTTCTCTTTCCAACCTTGCTTGGACAAGAGCTTTGTAGTACTTCTGAATTATTCTGCTGCTTTTCTCCCTTTTTAAGAAGTTTAGCTCATCAACGAGAGAATCCTGTTTCTGGAGTTTGCTCTGAGTGTTTATTAACGCATTCTTCATTATATTTTGCAGCTCTGCGGATTTCTTCGCTAAGTCCGCAGCTGCTTGCCTCAGTTTCTGCAAATTCTTATTCTCCCTCTTGTACCGAGTCATCTGGCCTCAAATCTTTGTCTCTAGCGATGCTCTAGTGAGGCTCAGGGTAGCCTTCAGTTTCTCATGCTGCTTTGTGGGGACCCACTGTGTAATCAGATGTTCCTGCAGCACTTGTACTTCGTTAGCAGCCTGTAGATTTTCTTCCTGCAGACATCGCTGCTTCTTTTCGGCAATCTGTAGGTACGCACGCAGACCTTGCAGTTGGTTCTGCAGTAAGTGCTCTGCTTGTGTGCGTTGCTCCAATGCTTCTAACTTTTCATATTCAAATAGTTTCATCCTTTTTTCTAGCTCAAACATACAGAACACCTACAAGCTCATATTGAACCCCCAAAATAACCACAACATATATATAAGCATATAAGTGTTACAGAGGAGTGCTCAGGGCATGGCAATATATATTTAAAACCAGAGACAGAACATAAAACACAGACAGAGCTCAGTGCACATCCAGTGAAACTTATACACGGTACAGTGCCTAAATATATATGTATAGATATCTATTAAATAAAATGGTCTTTTAGTTTAACATTTTGGTCACATTGTTGAAAGCCCCTGAGCCACTACACGGCAGACCACATCTCAAGGGTCCCTAACACTAATATAAATTCTTAATAACCTGTGCATCACCAGGAAGAATTGGAAGCTGATTGGAGGGTGGCAACCTCCTACCTAATTGAAGCTATGTTCCATGTTATAATAAAGAAGATTTTTTCACAGCACAGTCCAGCCTTGTTCACTTGCTGTGCGGCCGTGACCACTGTCTTTCCTCCCGGTGAGGTTATTTTGCCTGTCCCTCCCATCAGAGATGCTGTGATATCCTTCCTTATTTGCAACTTCAGCAGTTTCACTGTATCGCCAGGCTTTTCTTGCTGTTGCATTAGGGGGCATAAATATTCAGCGATCTTCTGCTCCCACTCTTGCTTCTGCCGATCACATTCGTCATCATAGAGATCGGTCTTTTCCGTGCGTACCAAATTCAGGCACTTCCACCATTCATGGTGTGTTTTGTGGGTGTGACTCATTCGGGTTCCCCCTTAAGAGATATCTTCATCCTTATTCGTAGCCTCATAGGACCAGAAGGGCCACTCTTCCATGGGGTAGGGTTCAGTACAGGAACGTCACATCTTGTCCTTCATTTTGGTGATATCAGGTGTATTTTCCTTCCTGACCTCGGGAGGCGCTATTGCTACTGTTTTCACGGTATTCGCTAGAACCCCAGCTGGTAGTCCTACAGGTGAGCAGACTTTGCTTGCAGAGGTTGTAGCTCTCTCAGGCGTCTCTGTAGACTTTTTCTTTTTTACTTTTGCAGATTCTGAGACATCAGCAGTACTGTGCACACATTCTTTCTTATCAGAGATACTGGATGTGCACTTGCTAAGAAAAACTTCTGCATTTTTCTTGTGACCACAGCACATTGCTTGATGCTGCAGTTCCTTGGCACGTTGAAAAAAATATTCCTCATGCTGCTGCCCTTTTCTGGGGCCACATAAGGATCCTCATCCTCAGAATAATGACTGACGTGACACTGCTCCGTGTGGCTGGGCTCTTTACACCAGGAACACATTTTCTTCCCCATTCTTGCAGAATCTGTATTTGACTTCAGCTGGGTGGCCATTTTAAAATCCCATGAGTTTCTTTTTTCTTTACACAAGTGGTGGGGTAGACTCTGGTCATAGCATCTTGTGTGGGTCACCATCTGTTACAGTCCTTCCAGTCAAACTGCGACATTGTGGCTTTCGCCAGTGCAGTTTAGATTTCCTGCATGGATGTGTAGCCCTTTAAATCTGGTCACTTCTGCCCGTGATTCTTGGTTTTCTTGCTCAGGCTGTTGCTGGAACTTATGCAGACAAAAGCACAAACAAAATCAAAGGCAGTCTCCGGGGCCCTTTGAAATTCAAGGGCCACCTCTCATCCCAACTTCTGACACTATATGTAAGAGATGTGTGCATATATATGCAAATGGACACCGTTTAGAGTGAAATTAACATAAGGCTTTATTGCCTGTTCCTTTAAACAACACAGCAGACAAAAATATACATTAAAAAAAAACACCTATCCCTGTGTAAGAGCCAACTCACTCCCCAGTCCCTATCTGTAAAACGGGGGGTGGGGGAGGGAAAGCACCTTACCAGCATACCACCCCCAAAGTCTAAGCAGTACCTTAAAGCAGGTGTGTTTGAGGGTCCAGCAGGAAAAGGGGACTGGTCCCCTTGTGTCTTGCTTTCAATACACAGTCCTCCGATGCACTCAAGACCTCTTTCCTGATGTCAGCACCCTTGTTAACCCTGGTTAATTGCCTGTCTGCAGTTAACCAGCTCCCTGCTGGATTTAGAGGCAGTTTCTTACACAGGGATAAGTCCCTACTGGAAGAGTAACCAACATATTTTGGAACTCTCACTCCCTATAATATCTGGTGGAATTTTCACTCTATAGACTTTTATTTCCTCCACTGTACAATTTTCGTGGTATAATTGTATTTTTATTATGAATTTTATTTTGTTACCTTCACATTATCGTTTACATTTTTAGTTATATTTATATATAAATATTGTTTCTATATTTCATATCGTCACTCTCTGTAGCAAACCAATATTAGTTTAGATTAAGGTCACGTATGCTACTTTTGACCAAGATTTGGAGTCTGTGCTAGAATGTGGGCAAGGGTCTTGACTAAAACAGATATTGAAGCAGCTTTTAGATTATGGTCAATTAAACCAAAATATTTCCATTTAGGATGTGGATGCTGACATTTTTGTGGTCAATATATTCTGGACAATGGATTGTTTTATTTTTTGTTCTTATTTTAAGAAGTTCATTCTTGGAGTTATGTGTTATTGTAACGGTGCTCATCTCCAATCAAGAAGCGGACCTGCAGGGCTGAGGTAGGGATGTCAATTAACCGACGGAGTCCTGTTAGAGAATCCGTGGTCGGTAAGCAGGCAAAGGGTCAGAGCAGGCGGCAGTGGTGCAGAATCCAGGTAACAGGCAAAAGGTCAGGGCAGGCGGAAGGCATCGAGGTCGGGATCACAGTCCGGGGTCAGCAACAAGAGTTCCAAATTAACAGGGAAGCCACAGGGATATGCAAGCCACAGCAACAGGCTGGCCTCTGGAACAGGGAAACCACAGGGATAGGAAAGCCACAGCAACAGGTTGGCCTCTGGAACAGGGAAGCCACAGGGACTGGCATGCCACACGGAAAGCCCAGGAACAGTGAAGGCTCAGGAACTAGAGCCCAGGGTTGCCAGGAACACGGGGAAACATATACAATGCTCAGACAGGGCTGGAAGTCGCTGGCTGCTATTTAAGCCCCTGAACAGGTGCAGCCAATATAGCAGGCTGCCAGTAATCAAAATGTCCACAGCAGGGCCGCCAACAGAAATCATGGGGCCCTGGAGAAATGAAATGAGCAAGGCCCCCCTCCCAACCCATAGCGCACCTACCACGGAAAAAAAAATTAGCACGCAACTTTTACTTAACCCCCCAATACATATAAAAATATACCCCCACCACACCCAATACATATAAAAAGTACCCGACCCCCCAATACATATAAAAAAATATACCCCAACCTCCAATACATCTAAAAAATACCCAAACCCCCACAATACATATATAAAATACCCCAACCCCCCACACATATATAAAATACACCCCCAAAGCCCCAATACATATAAAAATCATACTTACCTTGGGAATGATCTCAGGTCAGGCCGGTGGCTGCAGGGGGAGGGACGGTGTGCTGGTGGCTGCAGGGGGGTGGTGGTGGTGTGGGGGGGGGGGCAGTGTGCCGATGGCTGCAGAGGACCGGTTGTTGCATGGGCTCATTGCTGGGGTGGGCTGGTGGCTGCGGGAGGGCCGTTGCTGCGGGGGGTGGTGGTGCAACGGGGGGTGGTCGGGGGCTGTGGCGGTGCTTTGGGGGGCAGTGACTGCGGAGGTTGGAGGTACTATGGGGGCGATGCTGTGGGGGGGGGGTGGCCACTGGCCAGTTTATATGCCATTAGTTTTATCTTTGCCAATATCCCTGATGAAGTAGTGTGAACTACGAAACGCATAGGATTGTCTTTGATATTGTGGACACTCAATATCCTTATTATATCGCCGAGCTGGTGCCTCCGTTTGAGCGGTTTACGAGACTGAATTTGTTTCACTGAAAATCAACTGGTCATCGCTGATCCGCGGCTTACCACAGGGACTTCACCTTCCCAGTACACTCTGCTAACAGCACAGAAGTTCGGCGGGCTCAGCTGGAGGGGTTAGTGGGGTAAGGAGAGTTGTTCCAATGCATCTTCCACGTAACTCTGTGGGTACTGTGCCACGGACCTTTCTACACAGTATACTGGATATTTCAAGCTTCAACAGATGAGGCAGGTGCATGCAGGTTTTCACTCGTGAAGCAAGTCACCTGTATCCAGGAGTGGTAACATGTACCCTAAACATGCCTTGCTTGTTTGAATAACCTTCTTGTACGTGCATTACTTACACTCTATATTGTTACAATATAATTACTTATTTACCCTATGAGAGTCGTGCGCTTTGTTTTCTTTTCTTTTATCTGCAAGAATGGGGAAGAAATTGTATTCCTGGTGTAAAGAGCCCAGCCACACGGAGCAGTGTCCCTTCAGGCCTTTTTCGGATGATGAGAATGACCCCTATGTGACCCCAGAAAAAGGGCAGCAGCCAGAGGAATATTTTTTTTCAAGGAACTGCAGCAGCAAGCAATGCAATACACTGTGGACACAAAGGTACAGATGTTTTTCTTGGCAGTGTGAGGATTCGCCATCCTGGCGGTCGCAGACCGTCTCCTCACCTCAACAAGCCTTCCGTGACGGATACCCAGCACGCGCGTTTTCATGGTCCCAGTACGCGGACCTTGCGCACACTGTACAACCGTCCGCGGATTAAGACCCCGCCCCCATCACTGTCACACGATGTGGACGTTCGGCCAGCCTTCCTGCTGACACGCGAGTCAGGCACCGACCTCTGACGCGCGAGGGTCAGCGCGCAACTGGCTCCCCCCTCTGGTCCCAGGAATCGGCGTGGGAGTGATGCGCGCTCTAAATTCCACCCCCTGGCCTCCGTGACGCACGCAGGATGGCGCGCGAGCAGTTCCACCCTCAACCCTGATTAGGCTGCATCATAGGGCACACCTGTGTGCACCAGCAGCCAATCGATTTGCACTTCCTGGTTCCGCCCTGGCTGTCTATTGGAGGCTCCTCCTATATATACCCTCAGTCTGCAGTCTGTCATTGCTGAGCATAGTCATTGTGATGCCGTGCCTTGCCACATCCTTGCTGCTGTATCCAGCCTTGCCTTGCCTTGTATGCTGTTAACCTCTTGTTGCCTGAACCCTGCTAGCTCCTTGGACTCCACTTCTCTCTACTCCTGATCCGGCTTGTACGACGATTCTCCAGTCTCCAGTCCTGACCTTGACTAAGTACTCCAACGATCTGACATTCTCCTATCCTGAACCTGGCTACGTACACCCGACTATCCGAAACTCTCCAATTCTGAACCTCGCTACGAACTACGACGATCCGAAACTCTCCACTCCTGAACTTGGCAAGTACCTTAACCATTCTCCAATCTATAACCCATACCTAGCTTGAACGACTACTCTACATCCTAGGCGCGCCCGCATGGCTGTGGGTCGGTGTTATCCAATCCCCTACCTCAGCACCATGGTCGCGCTTCGTTTGTGGTGAGCTACGCATTACAGGCAAGTGCACATCCGATATCACTAATGAGAAGGAATGTGTGCACAGTGCTACTGATGTTTCAGAATCTGCAAAAGTAAAAAAGAAGAAAAAGAAAAAGTCTACAGAGACGCCCGTGAGAGCTACGAACTTTACAAACAAAGTCTGCCCACCTGTAGGACTACCACAATTTATGGTTCTAGCGAAAACAGAGAAAGCAGCTGCAATTGCGCCTCCCGAGGTCAGGAAGAAAATACACCTCATACCGGAAAAAAGGAGGACAAGATGTGGCATTCCTGTAATAAACCTTACCCCATGGAAGAGTGGCCCTTCCGGTCATATGAAGATATGGATGAGGATAAAGACATCTCTTATGGGGAACCTGAACCGAGTCACACCCACAAAACACCCCAAGAATGGTGGGGGTGCTTGAACTCGGTACGTACCAAAAAGCCCGTTCTCTATGATGACTAATGTGATTGGCAGGAGAAAGAGCGGGAGCACCAGATCACCGAATATTCCTGTCAGCTAACGCAATATCAAGAAAAGCCTGGCATCTACAGTGAAGCTGCTGAGTTTCAAATAAAGACGGAGACCCCAGTATCCCTGATGGGATGGAGTCGTCCAAAACAAAGAGGCGGAAAAAGAAAGCGGTGCTTCACTTACCGTGGAAGGAACAGACACGTCCACAGATCCAGCGAAGAAAAAGGGGGTCCGAGATGCCCTGCAGCCTAGAGAAAATGGAGGATTCGCCATGCGGATGACAGAATATCCATAGGGCGCAAGGCAGAAGTCATGTAACACAAAGAAGTGTCTGTCCGGTGCTAACAGTGAGTAACCCTCAACCAACCATACCAGGGAAGTGGAGCCGGAACCAGTGAGTGACGATCCCTTTGCCAGCCCTGAAGATGCACTGCAAGCTGCCAGGCATAACTGTGATTTGCTCCGTGAAGAAGTGAAACTGGAGAGAGAAAATAATGCTGAGATACAAAAGACTGTGCTCGCAATTTACTCAGGGGTTGTCATCTTGTAATGACGAAACGCGTAGGGCGGTGCTAAATTCTGTGGCACACTCACAGAGTCAAGAGAGAGAAGCTGTACATGGTTGTCTATGGTCCCAGCAATGGTCCCAGCAATTGAGTAACAACATTTCCAGCACGGACGTTTGAACCGCTGGTATCCGGAGGAAATCACTTCCGGGTGCAGACGCACGAGGTTCCGCTTATGCAGAGTGGTAGGGGAAGTTTATGTCAGAGAACGCTGGGTTCCAGAGACACAGTGTAAAGGACTACGCAGTTGGCGGTTGGCGATTGACGATTGAGTATAATCTTATACACGCTTGATACCTTTTTTATTTGGACTAAAAATTTATGCTATAGGACAAGCTTTCGAGAGTTCTCCTCTCTTCCTCAGGTCGGCAATAATGATTAACAAAGGAATCTATGGCTAAAACAGTGTTTGGAAGAGCAGGGGGGGGGAAGAGATGTACTGTAGAAAAGGTAGGTTAGAAAGTGTTTGAAGACATGGAAGGGTAATAAAACAGTGACAAGGAACAGCATAGAGGGGAAATGGGATGCTGGGGGGGGATGTGTGGATAAGAAGAGAGGCAGGCAGGATCATTACAAAAAATTGTGATAGTGTGTGAGAAACCCATATTCGCATTAAGTACTCTTGTTTTGGTGTCAAAGAGACTTATCATTCTGAGTTCAAATATTTTCCATTCCTCGGTGCGTTTAAACATTCCATTGAGGACTTTGATTTTTCAATCATTTATGGAATGATCTGATTGTGAGAAATTATGTCCCACTGGTGAGCAGTATCTTCCTTCTTCGTGGTGTTGTATATAGTGCCTGTGCATATTCATTCTGCCTTTAAGTTTTTGGCTGGTTTCCCCAATGTACTGTAGCATCCTTGGTCACATTTGTTGCATTGAATCATATACACCACGTTCATGGATGTGCAGCACTATGATCCTTTAACATAAAGTGTTCCATGGTTGTGACTGGCTGTGGGATCTTGGCATATATGTTTGCAGAGTTTGCAATGTGTGTTGTTGCATGGTTTTGTTCCATTATCAGTGTCTTGAAGTTCGTTATGAAGTTTTCTGTTGACTAATTTCTGTTTGAGGTTTGGTGGTTGCCTGAACGCAAGAATGGAAGGTTTGGGAAAGATTTTTTTTTAATGTCACATCCTCTGCCAGCATGGGTTGCAGATCTTTGATTATTTTTCATATTCCCTCTAGGGTAGGGTTGTATGTGGCCACTGGTGGTACGCGTGTGGTAGGTTCTTTCGGTCTGTATTGTATCAAGTGATCTCGTGGGAATTTTAGTGCAGATATAATAGTTTTGGCAATAGTCTTTGATTTGTATCCCTTCTGTTTGAATGATTCGGTTGTGAGATGCCTGTTTCTGTCTTCAGTGTCAGAGCATATGCGGTGGTATCTTATAGCCTGGCTGTGTATGATACCTTGTTTTGTATGAGTGAGATGGAAGCTGGAGTTGTGGAGGTAACTGCATCTGTCTGTTGGTTTCTTGTATACAGATGTGTGTAGTTTGCCATTTTTACATGTTACTGTTTTAGCTAGAAAGTTTACTAGGTTTGCCAAATAATGCATTTTGAGTTTAATTGATGGATGGAATGAGTTCAGGAACTCGTGGAATTGTGTTAGGTTTCCTTCCCCTCTGTCCATATTATAAATGTCCATATTATAAACAGGTCATCAATGTATCTGTAATATTTGTAAGGTTTGTGGGGGAATGTAGTTAAGAATCTGTGTTCAAGATTTGCCATGAAAAGATTGGTATATTGCGGTGCCATCTTGGTACCCATTGCAGTTCCCATTAGTTGTAGGTACATTTCCTTGTTGAAGCTGAAGTAGTTGTGTGTGAGGATGTATTCTATCAGTTTGGTAATTACTTCAGCGCTGTATTTCTGATCCAGGGGAGATGTTGTAAGGAATTGCAAGCATGCCTCAATACCATCCTTGTGAGGGATGTTGCTGTAAAGGGATTCTACATCCATGGTAACTAGCAGTGTGTTGGGTGGTAGTTGGTTGATGTTGTTAAGGTTATTGATAAAATCTGTGGTATCTTGAATGAAGCTGTTGGTGCTTGTGACAAAAGGTTTGAGGATATTCTCCACTAAGCCTGATATTTTTTCAGCTAGTGTATCCATACCTGTTATAATAGGTCAGCCGGGGTTTCTTGGTTTATGGATTTTGGGAAGCATGTCGAAGATCCCAACTCCTGGGTTGTCAGGTATTAGTTACTGCAATTGTTGTTGCAGGTAGTTAGGGAAGGATTTGATGAGATCCATGAGTTGCTTTGTATAATCCTGGGTTGGATCATGCATTTGTTTCTTGTAGTAGGTGTTGTCTGTGAGTTGTCTATTGCCATCTTCTATGTATTTATTTGTGTTCATAGGCACCACTGCACCTCCATTATCTGCTGGTTTGATGGTGATATTGTGGTTGTTTCGCAGTTCCATAATTGCAGATCTCTCCATGGAGGATAGGTTGTACATTGTTTTTTTTCTGCTGTGCTAATGCTAGTGAGGAAACTCGCAATCTGAAGCTCTGTATGTAGCCGTCTAGTTTGACGTTGCATCCTGTCGGTGGTGTGAAATAAGTGTTCTTCTTCTTCTTGTACTCCGTCTTTATGGGGGTGCTCTTTTTTTGTGGAAATATTCTTTCAGTCTTAGGGCCTCATGCAGTAAGCGCCGATAAGGCTTTTATCGGCATTTTCCCGCCAAAATTGGATTTGAGATTCAGTAAGCGCCGATAAGTGCTCAAAATCGGCAGTTTTTCTTGCCGATAAACATTTATTGGCATGCGGCTGCCGATAACCCACTTATCGGCACTTTTCAGCACTTTTTGAAATCGGCTGTATTCAAGTAGCCCCGATCAGCTTATCGGTGCTGATGGGCACTCAGAAATGGAGATTTCTTCGGCAATTGGTCCTGCCAACTAAAGTTGGCAAGTTGGAGGGGAGAAGGATCGGCAAGGTTGCCGGGACAGCACAAAAAAAAGCTCATCTCTACATCAATGGAGTCAATGGAGCGGGGACTTATAACATTATAGGAGTGTTTACGTTCTATTGCTCATAATAAAAATGTGCTTGGCTTTACAGTGTTGAGGTCATTCACTTCATCGTGTCACCCCTTACGTTTATTATTTGCATAACATTGTACTTTTCAATGTTATGATGATTTGCGTGTCACATTAGTCTTAATGTTATGATGTGTCAAGGGAAAATCCTATACTCAACTCTTAAAGGAACAGGTCACATCATATCAAACATGTTACTTAAGTGTGCTTCAATTTATTATATGATGTAACACATTTCACACATCTAACAGATCCAGCGTATAGTAATGTTGCTGTACATTATACAATGCTTGTAATGTGTAATGCATGATCAAACGTAAATATAGCTGTTTGTTTTCATGTGTACATGTACTTTATGACCTCCCTCTTTTGACGTCGTTCGCAATTGGACACTCAATAACATTGCATGTTTACATTGTACACGATGCATTAGAATCACTTCATGCTAAGTTAGACACACATCTATAATCGTTACTCATTTTTAGACGATTGAAACTGAATCAATAGCAAGTATACTGATGGCATTAAATTATGCATATACACTTACAATTACTTCATGTGAACAGGTGACAATAACATGACAAATTACACATGTTGCAATGTAGTTTCTCAACGTCAATGTCATGGTTGTATCCTAATTAGATGACTGAGTGTTGCGTTCAGAAGTGGTACATGCGTTACACATTCCAGAAATACTTGCCAATAAATGGTTCTACAAAGCTTAACGTTACATCATTTTCAAATATCATGATTGCCTGGTGAACACACATAAATAATCCTTTTAATTGCTACTGGATACATGTTGGGAGTGAACAACTTGGATATGTTAATGTAACACCTTGCACTTCAGCAAGTCACATGACATCATCACATAAGTATTTAAAGGAGGGCAATTACCTGCGCATTCACAGCTACAGACCTGAAAATGATGCGAATGTTTATGAGATGGAGGAAGATTCTATTGGATGAGAGGCTTGCTGATGGAGAGGATATCACAGGCCAAGGAAGGGACAGGGACAGAGGCAGGGACAGTGGCAGGGACAGTGACAGGGACAGACACGCGAACAGGAGAGGGAGAGGGAGAGGTAGAGGGCAAGGAGATGAGAGGAGAAGAGAGAGGAGAGAAGTTGTGCCTCATCCTCGTTTGTACAGGGAGAGAACCCTGTTAGATGGGATGAGTGAGGAGGAGATTGTAAGTCGCTATCATTTGAGTTCAGCAGCAATCTTAACTCTTTATGAAGAGATACGGGGAGATTTAGATTTTGTGACAGCCAGAGGTCGTGCAGTCCCTGGGCTTGTTAAAATGCTGTGCTCATTACATTATCTTGCTCCCGCGTCATTCCAAACAACTGTGGGCATAGTGGGCAGGGTCTCGCAATATACATTCTCGCGGGCCTTTACCCAGTTTCTATGTGCACTGAATAGACGCGCTAGGAATTATATTCATTTTCCTACAGAGCACACAGAGTGGCTGGAAGTCAGGAATGGCTTTTATACCATAGCCGGGATACCATGTGTGATGGGTGCAATCGATTGCACCCATGTTGCTTTGATCCCACCTAGTCAGAGTGAGCATGCTTACCGCAACCGTAAGCACTACCATTCCCTGAATGTACAGGTGGTATGCGATGCCACAATGAAGATTATGCATGTGGTAGCCAAATTCCCAGTCACGATTCCTCTATCCTGAGAAACTCATCAGTCTTCCATGCTTTCGAAGAAGGCTATTTTGGACCTGGTTGGCTGGTGGGTGAGTACATATTATGATGTGTTAACAAACAACTCTTGGTATTCTAGGAAATGTTGTATGTAATAATGTTAACACAAATTGTTTCATATTTGTGCACGATGGATTATAGGTGACTCAGGATACGGAATTAGGCTGTGGCTGTTGACCCCTGTGGCAAACCCTCAATGTGAAGAAGAGGAGAGGTACAATGTTGCCCATATATCTACGCGATCTGTCATAGAGAGGACATTTGGGCTTCTCAAGACAAGATTTAGGTGTCTCGATAGAACTGGTGGGGAACTTCAATATAAGCCTGCTAAAGTGTCTGATATTATAATTGCATGTTGCATTTTGCACAATGTGGCACTCCGCAAAAATGTACAAACAGACATACGTCAGGGCTTGGAGGAGGAGCATCCCGTCAATTTACCAGCTGACACTGACCAAACAGCCAGTGGTGTTGAGACACGTCTGAATGTCATAAACACATTTTTTTCATGTAATCAAATACATATATGTTCATAGTACTACATAGATGTATTCATTCTTTGTTATGATAAATACATTTGTCCAAATACCATTCACTTAGGAAACAGATGAATATAGTTCGCACACCTTTCTCTTCTCTGCTGTGTGGACAATTGCATGTGGCACCGGTATGTCATTCATCAACATGTTGTATTATACTTCTTACCACTAAAAGGTGTTGTGTGTACGTCAGGAAATAATGTGTACTAAATCTATATTTTCTGTACATGCTATTTTTGGTTAGGCATACACAATAAACCTGCTATGTCGATAGCCAATAGCTAGTGCAGTATGGTTACCTACAATTTTGCTTTTGGAGTGTGACATGTGAGTCACAATGATGTGTACACTATTGTGTATTTCAGATCATATTTGACGTATTATAGATGTTGTTTCATATCACATACAAAATTGTCAATTCTGTGTGTTGCTTACCTTAATGAACATGTCATGACAATGATTTATATTCATTCATGTTTTCTTTTTCAATGTATATCACTTCAATGACTGCTCATGGTATGTATTTCAATTCACATCTGTCATAAGATGTGCAAACCTCGATACAGGTATAGTTACAGGATGTTTAAACAGAACGTAATGAAAAAGATGTGACAATTGAAACATGTCATTTCTGTATTGTGTACGTGCGTTTAGCTACACTTGGTGGTTATTGTGCAGTGTGTTTTAAAATCATTAGGGACATTACATAACATGTAATTTAGCCAACGTAACAACATCCATTCATGGAATATAGGGGTGGGGGGAGATAAGGGGATAAACCGTGATCAGCTATTGATTATGGGAGGAGAACATCCATTGATGCACATGAGCGATGTTAACACTCAATGCATGTTTGTATGAAAAGACCCCAATGTTTTAAACATCATTAACATTGCAATGTATGTGATTAGTTGTTGTATCGCTTCATCTTCATGTTGATTACTACATTGTCACATGTGTATGTATAAGTGAAAGATGTGTGTTGATTTGACGTACATGTAACATGTGTCAAAATGTTAACACCATTCCAAAGTATAGTTCTTTGGATTCTCAACTTTTTCTAATTCATTCAACACAATGACAATGTAGTTAATATCATTTTTATTTCATTTACGTTAGTTATTCATAATGATCATGATCCTTTATAACTAATGTCAACATATAAACATAAATGAAGTGGACATTTGCATACGCACACATTTCAGCAACAGTGTGTGTGTGTTGTAGTTTTTGTGTGATGCATGTATTTCTATGTGAAATAATATAAACCAACATAATAATGTTGCTTTTATCATCGGCCTCACTTAGCTATGTATGTGTTGAACGTTTACTAATAACACTCAACTATAGTTAGTCATGTGAATAAAATGTACACACAAATGTTCATGGTTTCATGATCTTTAACTAAGGGGAATAAAACACAAAAGCGCACCGAGGGTCAAGATTTAATTAAAACATGTTAGTAGTAGTAACAATAAAAACTTACATATAAGGGTAAGTACATCCAGTATTAAGGTATTATCCTTCTTTCTCTCCTCTCATTTATCTGTTTCACTCTATCTATTTAAACCCTTCACCTCTTTCCCTTCCTTTCTATCCCCCATTTACAATGTGTTTTTATGTATTTATTGCATGTATCTTTGTGATTCAAGTGTGATCCTGTAATACCTTTACATGATCAATTATGGGTTATTACCTACATGGGTGGCTTTTTGCAGTGTCTTTTATTTAATTATTAATATATTGCTGATGAAATTTATTTGTTTTTATTAATATAAGGTTCAATGCATACCGTTTGCATTCACAATACCTTTTAAGCCTCGTTAGTGCATTGCATTTATTATGCATGTACTCCTATTGGCTAATTCTCTACCCTATTGGGAACCCAGTATTACTGTTTAAAAGGCCCCCACGTAGGTGTCCAAAATATCGCCTGATGAAGCACAACACTGTGTGAAACGCGTTGCGAAAGCCCTACGGTGCAGCTAGAAGTCAGCCCACAGGTGTACCTACCCCCAGCTGTCCCATCAACAACCAGAGACCCTTCGGCACGCCGGAGTGAGTTTCTCTGGGAAACCGGCATTTGAGGCGGGCTACTATTCACGGGTCCTGCGAGAAGCTGCAACCCGGAAGTAAGAACTATATGGTGCTGAGCCAGGCAGCCCCAGCACGTGGGTCTACCTTGTAAGCCTCTGCACCATCTCTTTATGCCCAGGACACCACCAGGACTGTTTCCTCTGCACCTTAATACTGGATGTACTTACCCTTATATGTAAGTTTTTATTGTTACTACTACTAACATGTTTTAATTAAATCTTGACCCTCGGTGCGCTTTTGTGTTTTATTCCCTGCTGTTGCCCGCGTTTGGAGCCATCCTGCGACGGGACCTGTGGAGGAGGGGTGCCTTCACATCACATCAGCTGCAAGAGGGAAGAGTTGATCCACTACGAGATCCTGTTAGGAAGCAAGAGCGCGGTTTGACTTTCTTATCTATGATCTTTAACTAACATTCATTAGCTCATGCATGTTAGGTTAGCACTACAACTTAGGTGATAATATAAAATGCACATGACTAAACAGTTTCTATCACCTCACGATTGTTATTGTGTACGTTCAGATACAATGTCTACGAGTTGTTATGTAGCATTTACATTCTTTGAAAAGTCACACGTGAGATTATAATATATAGTAGATTAATGTGTTTGCTGAGTGATAATGTTTGTTGCATATATCACATGGCAATACATATAATGTTAGTAGAAAAGAACAAAAAAACAATATAAGTTCTAACTTCAGTGCTTAGCAACATCATTATGTTAATTAAGTGCATAGTAAATATTTGCATAATAGGATAACATTATGTAGTGATTGTTAATCTGCGCACCAATCATTGAAAGCATTGTTACATATTTATTATAATAGTTGTTCGCTAGTCGTCACAATCATCTAATATAACGATTGGCTCATCTGAAATCATACATTGGTCCCATGTATTCATCCGCGACATCTGTGAAATACAGCAAACACATGATGTTCAAAGATGGCACATTTATATATGTCTCAGCATGACAACGCTTAACACGTCTCTATATGATTGTGGATATTCACGCATAAGTAACGTATATGTTTAAACTGCAAGGATAAAACTACAGATACAGAACTGTCTCATTTTTCTAATGGCGTTGCTGGCATTACTACTGATATTTTTTTTCCGGTGCCTGTATACATAATAATGTGCGCGCACAACGTATGTTGCGCGCGCACGTCACGAATGTGTGGACTAAGTCTTAGCGCATGCGCAAAACGATGTGTACGCTGTGCGTTCAATACATGTCCCTCCATGGTGCTGCTAGCAGTATGCATATCATAGCTGGAAGTTATGATATGGAAGCGAAACAAATTCACTTCTACACACGTACATATCTAAACTTTGTAAACAGACGCGTGGCCACGGAAAAAACAGACGATCAGCCAATGAGTGAACAAAATACATGTAACGTCATGTTAAGGCACCGTGAAATGCACGCAAACACCCCTCCCACTGAATGAACATTGGCCTCCAGCGCTGTGCACGCACCGCCCCACCGACGCACGCGCATGACACACTGCACTGACCGTAACAATAAGCTATGGGCACAGCCAATATGGTTTCACGCGCGCACATCGGTTGGGGGTGGGGCTTGCATCGGTAACCTTTTTAAGGACGCCTTGGGACATTACCACGTTCCCACGTCATATGTGGGCGACACTTTGTTTTTACATGTTGAATGCTGAACAATGAGGTGTGTGTGTTACAGTTAGTGTAACATGTTTAAATGATACTTTAAAAGCGATAATAATCTAGGATTTAGGACTCCGTCACCAATGTGTAGTAATGGTTCGTCATGTAGTATATTGTTATAGGAAATAATGTCTTTGTGCACGCTACATGTAAGCCTGTCTGCAATGTTAAACTGTATCCACTCATTTGGCTAACAAATGGTGTATATTATTAATGTAGACATATATAATTTGAGTAAAGGCATAACGAAATTTGTATTTACCATTCTTGTAAAATTTGTAAAAAATTTCTTTGTCTGGCTGGTTCTTGGTAGTATGGATATTTGTTTAGGATAAAGTCATAGATTTGGCCCACGGTTGCCCTCTTCTCAGCCGTTGATTCGATTGCTTCATAAATCATAAATTTGTATGATTTACGTGGATGGCTGTGCAATGTGGAAGCTTCTGTCATTTCTTCTCTGTTCAACTGTACAGTGTCTAAGTTGAGCACATACGGATGTCTGCTGAAAGTGTGAATAGTTACATGTTATCTTCGCGGTTTGTTCCAAGGTTATAATACAACCTAACTGTTATACTCCCAGGTTTTCTCCCACCAGAAATTTGTTACAATAATTGGCTGAAATTCTTTGTCTAAGATACTCTTTTCACATGAATCGAAACTTTTCTTTCGGCTTAGGCAATCAACATGTGCAAAACAAGTTGACCAATTTAATTAGAATAACAATGTGTGTGAAATATTCTACAGTGCTAGGATGAACAGATTTCTGCTTACACTTACCTAAAATTAACCACGCACACACACATCTCTGTTTGTCTCTTTTTCTGTTTTTCTCTCTCTCTGTTTCTCTCTGTTTCTCTCTCTGTTTTTCTCTCTGTTTCTCTCTCTCTTTCACTCTCTCTGTTAGTCTCTCTTGATGTATACATAGATATACTGCACCGACACACTTTATTCGAGCAAATGCCCAGTTTGTACCTGGCAGATACCTGGAATCCGCCGCTGCTCACCTCTTGCATGCTTCGTTGCGTTTGCCTTCCCAGCCACGGTTCATGCCTGGCTGACGGGGGCCTGATCTGTTAAATGATAATGAGAAGGATTTACTAGGCTGCAATGTTTCGCTTGTCCACCAGATGGCATAAACTCATGACTTAAGTAATGTGTCGGCTTTGCAGTTGTTTCGTTTAAAAAAAGATACTTTACCCCAGTACAGTATGCTATTGTAACTTGCCCTTGAGACTGAAGGAAGACGTTGCAAAAATGTATCAATTTAGGCTTTACATACTGTATTAAATAAAGACAAAGACCATTTTCGCTTACACTATTCTCCAGAGACATGAGTGTTCAAATGCAGCCCGTGTTCCAAAAACCTGACAGAAGTTATGCTTATTTGATATGGGCCGCTATTAATGCAACAGAGGATAAGATGGCAACAGTTCGAAAACTATGACTTTTACAGATTTTCGCCAACTCCTCATTTGTGGAAGCATGCAATAAGGAAAAAGTTATGTAGTGACCCCTGTTTTCACCGTATTGAGCCCCAATTTGTTGGAGGGTATTGGTGTGTGTCACAGGGTTTTTCCCGTATCTATGATCATGGAGGCGGCAAAAGGCGAAGGGTCGTGTTAAAACCAACTAGTAAGAAGCGACAGTCCCTGCCAAGCAATGCGCCAGAACCAGAACCAGCACCAGCTTCTAATGATGGTCCCGTCGTCAGTGACAACCCTGAGACAGAGTCGGATTACGCGGCCAGTTTTGATGAAGCTTGCATGTACCTAAGCGATTTCCCGCTGACTACAGGTGGGCTAGTCCCTCTGCAAACTATCGACGTGGGTGATGATGAAAGCTGGACTGGCAGTGGCCCGGCGACGGCGCAAGCTGAATGGGAAATTCAGTAATACAGTATGGTGAGTACTGTATTGTTGCCGTATTATTTTGGTGGGGCAGGCTGTGTACTTCTTTAGGGGGCTGACCATTACTGTACATTAAAACTTTTCATTTTGTTTTTCCTCAGAAAAGAAAACGGCTAATGGGGGGATTTCGATGGATAATATTGTGCTGTACAGTACAGTATGCTGATGTTTTCCGGCCGAACAGTATACTGTGTAATAAACCCGTATAAATAAAACTATGCATTTATTCTACAGTACATGTTCAGTAAATTACTGCACATACTGGGGGTGAGATGTGTTTGCAGCAGAGAGAGATTTAATAATATTGTACAGTGAGCAGGGGGTTCCCTGAGCCAGAAATTAATGCTCAGGGACCCCCCCCTGCTCCTGATCAATATTATTAAAAATACGGAAAATGCTGCGTCATTACCATAGCGGATAGCCGCTAAGGCAATGAAGGGTTTAAGGCATAATAAACAATTAATACATTCAATACATATTTTTCACGTCTGTGTTAAAACTCCCTTCCTTCTCTCTAATCTATGTAAAACCCCCTCCCCCTATTCTCGCTTTTAAAACGCCCTGCCTTCTCTCTAATCTATGTAAAACCCCCTCCCCCTATCCCCCTATTGTGTGTGTGCGTTAAGCTTCCCTGCAATCTATGTAAAAAAACCTCCCCCTATTGTGTGTGTGTGTTAAATCTGCCTGGCCTGTGTTTCTGAGTGCTGAGTGCTCTGCGTTAAAGGCCCCGATCACGTGATCGCGGCCTGTAAACCAAGCAGAGCAGAGGGATACCGGCACCCCCTAAATGGGCCTGTATCTCGGGGGGCACGGGGTCCCCAGACCTGAAACCTGTGCGCTTCAGCTCCGGAGACCCCCTGCACATCTACACTATCAATAAAAATGTATTTCAAATGTATTTATTGTCATTTATTTATTTATTTATTTACATTTATTTATTAATTGTGCTGCTGCTGCAAGTCCTAAACTCACACCAAGGGCCAAACACCCCACTCACCCCCAATAAAAAAAATTCACGCACAGCAGCCCCACAATTAATAAATAAATCTAAATAAATAAATAAATACATGAAGAGAAATAAATATATACTGTACAGTATATACTGTATATATACTGGATATATATATATACATTATACAGTATATATAATAACAATCCCTATACAGTACATATACAGTATATACTGTGTACAGTATATATATACTGTATACATATATATATATATATATATATATATATATATATATAAATATATATATGTATATACTGTATAGTATACAGTATACAGTATATACACACAGATGATGAACCAATATACAAATACAGTACATGTAGAATGGTTATCAAAATCATACTGTCCTACAAATAACGCATCTCTATACAGTACAGACAATAATAATAATAATCCATTTAATAATCCTAACTGATTTTACAATATAAAACATAACATTCCAATCCACACAGTACATTGCATTTATATTGTATACTGTAAATGATGCATAGCATTAAATCTATGCACCATATACTGTACATTCTGCAAATGAATGTTAACAATATAATTGCAAGCTACTCTACCAGTAAATACAAACACTTCCAAACAAGTGAACTACAGTATTTTAACCAATCAAGTAAACCAAAATCAATATATACTGTAAGTACCAACCAGAAAAGACAATTTAAAACCAAAGCTAACCCTTACAATACCAAGGATTACATCTATCTAATTGTAAAAAACCTTATACATTATACACAGCATTGTTTAAAGCCCCCTCCCCCCTAATGTTTCTGTTAAGCAGATTACACTGAAGGGAGAGAGATATAAAGGCCTAAAGCCCCTTCCCCCCTAATGTAAAAAGAAAGAGGGTTTGTTGAAAGCACACAAAAAATATGTGAAAGTACAAAACGTTATATATATATATATATATATATATATATAATTTAATATTTGTATTTATATATATACATTTTTTTTTATACACACGTATATTTGATTCCATATGGTATTTTTTTAATATATTTAGGTATTCTGATTATATATCTCATGTATGTATTTTTGTATTATATACTTTATGTATATACACTTTATTACACAGTTGATTAGCCATTTTATTCCCCACCAATCGGATTTTTCGAAAAGGGCTATAAATATCCATCAAGCCCCCCCCCTCCCCTCCCCTGAGTTATCCCGAATGAAGTCGGCGTTTATCCGACAAAACGCGTAGAGCACGTCATCACGCCGGACATCGGTGGATTAACTTCAGAGGATTCCCTGACTGTGTATCTTTGGAACACGGAGAGGCTGTGTTGTCGTTCGTCCGGTATGCGAGTGAGGAGTCGGCATGTGTGGTGCCTCACATCCAGGTTACAGTCCCCCACGGGACTTGTTCTTGGTGCAGGAGTCCTTTCGGAAGAATGGGTCAAATCGGTTTATGAGTCGGAGTGTCTATATCTACCCCTGCCTACAGAGCCTTACGGGATATCCCGGCTGAAGGTCGCAGGTCTCGACTCTACATCTAACCGATCAGGTACTCCTATTTACATTGCCTAAACAGACTATTTGCACTACACCAGGACATCAGGCTCTTAGCTGACGGGCGCAATTGAGCGTAGATCCCAAATCAGCAAACATTAGGGCTCAGAGTGTCAGGAGTCAGTTACATGGAAACTAACACTGGAACTGTTTGTTTATGTGCATTTGCTACCAGAGTTACTTATCATCTTTACCCTACTTCCAAGGAGGACATTACAAGAAACACACAAATAATCTAAGACTTCATTAACCCTCAAGGTTCTTTCCTCTATTTCCATCAGGATACAGCATCCACCC
>CM071567.1:177166644-177384144 GCA_036426205.1 Ascaphus truei | reverse complement strand
AAACCCGGAAAGGTAGGATTTTCAATTTGCGAAGTTATTGGCAACGCTGTTATTCTCTCATTTGCAGTTCATACAACGCAGATTATTTGCATTAGCAAGAATGTTACATTCAACAGTGTGTATGTATGTATGTATGTATATATATATATATATATATATATATATATATATATATATATATATAGACACACACACACTGTTGTATATATAAAAAAAGAGGACATGCACGGTAGTCTGGCACTTGTAGAAGGCTATTCCGAAATTACAAAATAGATATTAAATGTTTTAGACTGTGCATTAATTAATATAGGTCCATTTTTGAAGCTGGAGTTCTTTTCTAAGTGCTGTGTTAATCAAAACGTGGTCAGCTAGGATGAACATATGACATCATCTCTCGTTTTAAGTGTGATATGTGTGCATAACTAGCTTCATGGAAAAACACAGACACAGAGAGAGAGGCAGAGAGAGAAAGAGGGGGAGAGAGAGAAAGAGGGGGAGAGAGATACATCAAACGAATTGTTCAGAATAAGATATAATCTTCGGAGGCCTATATTGATGTGCCATTGATAGCACCAATACTGATGTGCAAATTAGACATTTGGCTCATAAATATAACGCTTGCAAATTATTCAACAACCCATCCGTTTTGTCTTTTGATGCAATACAAGTGTTGAAAGTGTACTAAGACATTTTATACTTTTTCTCTCTCAACAAGGTGGAAGCAGACTCGGTTTATATGTGACAACCATTAATTGTATTATTGTCATGATGGTGTTTTTCATTATTTATTCAAGTTTAAGCAGAAAGTGTAGAAAACGCTTAGCATTTAATAGAGGTTATTTCCCACACCACCCAGATAATTATTTTGGACCAGCAGTGTATTCCGAAACTTGGTGTGTGAAAGACATATGTTTGACCTTTTCTGTGCCATTGTTTAAACTTTTTTTTTTGAGTGCTATTCGAGGTGTATGGTTATATAGAAATGATAGATAGTTAGATAGATAGATAGATAGATAGATAGATAGATAGATAGATAGATAGTATATATAAATTAGTTCTGTTCATTTAAGTTACAGTTTATAAAAAATATCAGAATCAAGCATGACATTTATGATAACAGTTACATTGATTTTATTGTGCAACACAAAGTAGGTGAGGTTTCATACAGTTCATTATTCACTTTAAATTGCTACATTCTCTGTACAGATTTAAACTGAATTAAAATCAGCCGGTACTGCCAGTGCGATTTCACTCTATGACAAAAAAGCATATAGAAATTATTGTCCGACATAAGTTTCATTGAGTAACTTGCTTTGTCATGGAGAAGAAAAATCTAACGTTTCCTTACATAAGCTTTAACATTGAAATAGGTTTACATTTTTTAAATGTTTACTTACAATCAATCAAAAGAATTTACAGTCCTTAACTATTAAACATACAACGATAGGGTTCAAGCAATAATTTTCTCTGCAATTTTTTTTTATCACTATTGTACAACGTTAGACAAAAGCGGTTAAAGCAGCAATCCTTTGGAATTTCTCTTTTTTTTTGCTAAATCAAAACCTTAGTGGTTCCCTGGAGCTGAAACGTGTTCTTTCTAGCCACCCCCCCCCCCCATCCCACCCACCGTTTCCCAAGATATTTACTTTTTTATTTGCTGGTAAAATAAAAGTAAAATCAAAGATGGCTGCAAGGGGTCTTCCAATAGAAAGCTGCAATATCATGCTCTGATGATGTTACTGTTTCCTATTGGTCAGTGAGTGGCGGCTTGGAGTACAGTAGCTACTATAACAATTTAGTATTAATTTATTTCCAGATAATTTAGCTCTTAATTAATTAAGCTGACAATCCTGCTACCCCTGTAAGTCCTCACTAAATTCTGTGTGGGCACCGCTGAAATGCCAAATTAGAAAAAAGGTTGATCAGAGGAGGCATGTGTTATCTCACAGATAAAGAAGATTAAATGTATGTTTCTGCAAATAACATGTTCTGTCCTCTTAGCCACCAGATCATCTCAGGTCTCCTCTTTTATCTGCCAGCAAGTAGAATATAACTATTGTACTGTATGTTCAAAGAAAAACCTCAGGGGGAGCATGCAATACTGTCTATTGTATATTTTTTTTGCATGTCTGCATAAAGGAGGCCAACCTGAATCTTATGTTAGAATTATTAAACCAAAAACACAAATCTTTTAAAAAACCTTTAATATATCCATTTTCAAATATTTTCAATTCCTAAAAACAAAAAAAGACATTTCCATTAAACCACTTCTGGTAATAGTACAAGCCTGCACAACTCCAGTCCTTGAGGGCAGCAAACAGGCCAGGTTATCAGGATATCCCTACTTCAGCACAGTGACTCAATTAGTGGCTCAGTATGACTGAGCCACTAAGGGTTTGTCCCCGCATGCTACTGCAGCGCTGTGGAGGACGCTGCAGGGACGAGAGCCCTCCCCTCAATGGCGCCGGGCCCGCTGCGAGGGGGGGCCTCAGCGCTGTGGCGAGAGTTTCTATTGAGAGCAGGACTCGCGACGGAGTGCTAGGCCACGCCCCCCGGCGGTTCAGCCAATGAGGGCGAACCTGCCGGGTGACGTCATGGCCGCGCCCCCGTCACTCCCCCCCCACGCCCCCCCCCCCCCCCCGCCCCCCGGTCTCTCTTCCTGCAGCTCACTGCAGACTGGGGAATCGGCTGCACGCGCCGCCAGCCTCGCCGGCACGCGTGCAGTGGAGACACTGGGACCATAGCCTAATTGAGCCAGCTATGCTGAAGTAGGGATATCCTGAAAACCTGGCCTGTTTGCCGCCCTCGAGGACTGGAGTTGTGCAGGCCTGGAATATAGGATGGCCCAAGATAAACAGGCCCCATTAGTTTTTTTGGGGAAATGCAGTTCATGTCTTGCATTCAGTTGTGCTGTCACGCAGTAAGTGTTGGGGTTTCATTATGCAGCTGACAACTGAGTAATAGATATTTCCCATTGTTTCAAAATTATAAATGATAAAATTTCTAACAAAAAATGAATGAGGCCATTTTTCCTTCGGCTACCCGGTATTATGACTAGAGATGGGAGAAAAAATGTTGCCGATTTGGATCCGGTTCCTTTGGATTTTCATGGATCAGTCTCAAAAAGGGCGATCCGCTGTTATCAGATTTATTTTCTATCACTGACAATCCATCTGGCGGATTTAATAATCCGTGGTCGGATTGTTAAAAATGCCGCACTCAGATTGAAGGAGAGATGAGAGATTTTTAACAATCTGCTGTGCAGATTTCAGATTCAATATGGAATCTGGTTGCAAATTCTTAAAAAATCCACCTAGATTGTATCCAATAGCAGATTCGCATCAATCAGCATACATTTTTTAGCATTCAATCCGCAGACGGAATTTGGTAGGGGGACATATTTGAGCCAAAGAACTCCTGGGAAATGGATTTGGACTGATTCATTGATCTCTAATTATGACTTATATGTATCGAGGCTAAAGTGGTGCACGTCTGGGGCAAAAACACCATATGTATCAAAATAAAAATTCCCATTTACATTAGTAGAATTTTTTGTTTGATACCTTTTGCTAAGAATTGCACCACTTCTTGCCTTGACACACAACCCCCTATGTGTTTTCACTGCGTATATCAATAAAAGGCCAGCAGGCATTTTCTTCCATTCCTTGTCACTGGATATTTTAGAGAGCTTTACCACAGAGAGTATTGTTTTAGAAAACAAAAACTAGCATCTGGAGACTTAGGGTGGGCTCATTCATCAAACAATACAAAAAAATATATGTTTCCAAGGCACTCCTAAATTAGATAGAAAAGCTATGAGAGTTATTTATTAAAGTCTGGAGGCAAAACCAAAAGCAAGAAAACTGCACCCAACGTGTTAAGAAAAAAAACATTGTAATTGAAAACATTTGGGATTTCCTTCTTTTACAAATCTGACCTGCCCATTGGTCATGAGACATTGCACATCAGGGTCATATGAACCTGCAAATTATATTGGTTGAATGTTCCCATTTTTTGGCGAATTCTTTTGGCAAAAAAATAAAATAAAACAATTGCATGTTTCTTGACTTTGGGAACTTTATCAAACAGTTGTCACATCTCCTGCTGTGAGACTTTGATAAATGTCCCACTATGGCCCAGTAACAGATGTTTTGGATTGCTATTAGAATTTACTTTTCTCTCATGAAGTGTTAAAGCGTCTCTTTTTCACCAGGTATTATTATTTTAAAAAAAAAATGTTAAAGTTGATTTATTTCTTCATATGTAATTTGTAATATGCTCAACATTGTTGGTGCTATTAGATTTGTGTTTGCATGTGTTTGGAAGTATTAAATATCACATTTTAAAATATGTATATTTATATACATATAATAATTCTAGTTGTTTTAATAAATATCTAATTGGATGCAAAAAATGAGTGTAGAATTATTTTAAACTGCCATGTGGCCAAAAATGGAAACAAATTCTACACTATATTGGTGACAATCTAAGGGGTAAATGCTATATATGTTGAAGCGGCTATATACTGTACAGACGTCAATAGTGATTTTCAGCCGAAAAACATCCTCTTTGGCAAACATAGAATTTACCCCTAAAGCTTCTTCTTATATGGGAATAGAAACAATCAGCAGATCCACACCAACACACAACATGGTTAAAGAGCTTAACAACCTAATTGGCTTCCTTAACCAAATGTAAATATTCCTACAGAGAAGATTTAGCATCTTTTGTTCCGCTGGTAATTAAGCATTACTTCTTTTTTTTTTCTTAGGGTTTCTCAATGAGGAAGCATTTCCTCTCACCATAGCCCCCCTCTATCTTTATAAGAGAGGTATTATGGATCAAGGATGGAGTAGAGGAGGGGGCTTTGCCTGTGTAAAACTCTTGTTGAACACACCGTGACATCAGACAAAAGGAAGGAGCCAGAAGAAATGAAACCCCTGCCAAGTCTCAGCTGAAATGATTTTAAATTACTTAGGTGTGAGATTCTCGTAAAAGAGGCATCGATCACCCAGATGTAACCCCTTAAACATGTCACTGCTGTTAGTACATTTTGGTACTAGACAGACTAACACTTTAAGGTAATACATTTTCAAATGTCAAGTTTTGGAAGACTGATGGCAGTTTGTGACATCTGGTGCATACAGTACTGTTAGCTAACAGACAAGGGGATCTGCACGCAGGTGAAGGCTGCAGAGTTTACTCTGCTCAAGCAAAGGGAGGGAAAATTATCCAAACAGTTACTGGGAGGGTGGTGCTCACAGGGAATGGATTGATAATAGGTGAGAGGAAAGAAAGAATCCCTTTAGTGGGGCACTAAGGAAAGTGCACCCTAATTAAAACTTACATTTTATTGTAAACTGATTAAAATAGATTGTTTGGAGAAACCACTTACATAAAACAAACAAACAAATAATAATTAAAAGACGGAGAGGTGTGGTAGGGTGTTTAATGGAGGTGTTATTAAATATAAGTACCTCTTTAATCAAATCTTAATAGACCCTAGAAAATGGGTGGTCTCTATACCAAAGGTAAGTATGAGTACTCACAGTGATAGGATATCTCTGAACCCCTGTGACCATTACAGTTGAATGGGGTAAAGGCAGTTGAATGTATTTGTCTGCTAGATGAAAAGTAAGGCTGTATGCATTAATGGCTGAAATGAAACAGACACAAAACACCTCAAACAACAGTATATATCAATATAAATTCGACCAGTCTATTGTAAGACCAGCCACACTCACTGCAGAGATAGGAGAGATCAACCTTTTGCTGCCCACGGACGCAGTCTACGAAGCACTCAGACAGTGTATAGCCCACACCTCACCGATGAGCCGACGTAACGTGATGGTGACGTCAGACGTACCCTACGTACGTTTTACCGTAACTGGCTTCATCGGGGGCCCCCTGAGTGCTTCGTAGACTGCGTCCGTGGGCAGCAAAAGCACTCAGACCTCAGGGTTGATCTCTCCTATCACCTCCATTAAACACCCTAGCACACCTCTCCATCTTTTAATTATTATTTGTTTGTTTGTTTTATGTATGTGGTTTCTCCAAACAATCTATTTTAATCAGTTTACAATAAAATGTAAGTTTTAATTGGGGTGCACTTTCCTTAGTGCCCCACTAAAGGGATTCTTTCTTTCCTCTCACATACTGTTAGCTGGCAGAAAGTTCCTGCACCTTAAAAGGGAAATCCCTCCTAGGACCAAAGTGAACTAATTTCAGCAGTGACATATTTAAGGGGTCTCACTCATCTCGGTGATTGATTAATTGAACAAATCTGACACTTATATGTATTTGATTTTTTTTTTAAGTTAGACTTGGGAGGCGTTTAATTTCCTCTGGCAACTTCCTTGTATCTGAGCCCCCCCTCTTTTCACATTAACATTATTGGTTCTCTGATAAGGACAGGGTGGGATAAGTGTACAGAAAAAAACCTTGATCGATAAACCACCCCCCCCCCCCCCCATTCAGATGCCCCTAAGAAATTCAACTTGTAAATGACGTCCAAAAAATTGAAAGCAGCCAATCTTTAGGGAAGCCAGTTAAAGTGTTACTTTTTTAAGTATGTTTTCTGGCCTGCTGTGTGGGATTGCACCTTTTATATTTGTCAGGGTAAAGGGAGAAAAAGTGACGCGCAGAGGTACCCGATTTGATACATCTCTCAATTTATTGCTTCCTGGTAAAACATTTTTATAAATAAATAAAAAATAAACATCTTACAATATGTGCGATGACTGGCACTGTCGCCCGGAAAGCTTCAATGATGTCAATGGGTCTTTGCGTGGGATAGCACCAGATCAGCACTATTGCAGTTTACAGAATGAGGGCCTGTGATTTTATCCATGAAGATGAAAAACACTCACGCTGGTCCATGAGTGGGGGGGGGGGGGGGGGTTACGGGGGGTACGCGGGGGGAACGCAGTTCTTGTACCTTTTTTCATAGACCACATAGTAAATTTGATCGCATTATTGTGATAATCTAAAAAAAAAAAATATTGGGGGGATGTTTAATAAATTAGAATGTAATAGTTACTATTAACAAAAATAACATAGATTAGAACCGACTTTGAAAAATGAATAAATGTGTATATTATTGAGCATGTCCACGAATAATTCCCCCTCCCATCCTCACGTCAGAGTTCCCACCGCCTTTCTATCTAGAACAAAAAATATCATTGTCAATAACAACGTCAAAACGTATTACGCTTTATGTCCAATGTGAAGAGGCCAGCAGCAAAACAGTTAATCTGTGTACACTTTGGAGGGATTAGAAACTTTAATCAAATAAACTGCAGGCATGGGTGACTGTTTACAACATCTTGTAAATAAATAAAGCAAAACGGCTCTCCAGTTCCTGCAGTTACAGTACTGTATATCATGGTGCAAAAACAACCGCAGCGACAAAAAGGGTGCACGGGAGAGGATTACAGAGAATGTGCTGCGGTGTTTTGTTTTTTTTGTTCTCTGCATGAGTTTAATCACGCCGAGTTGAAAAGGAGGAGAATTCAAACAATGCAGAGAACATTTCAGTGCAAAGTGGAATTATGGCCTGGATTTGGAAGCACGCACCCCAGGTGTTTGGTAAACAAGGGATTTTTGCAATTCAGAATAAGAAGCCCCTGCTAAATAAACTTTTGTTGGGGGGAGGGGAAAACCGGGGGAGGTTAGTTTGCATGTGTGGACTTGTTCCAACTTCTGTTAGGCGAGAGATAATCTAGAAGTTAATTTATTTTTATATGTAAGACAGTGGCTTTATGTAATGCTGAGCAAGCCATAACATAACATGTCTGGAGAAGGGAACTAATTGGACCTGAACATGTGCATTATTTTTATATTTAACTGTAAAAATGCCTATGTGCTGTGTACCACGCGCTCTACTGGAATTCAGAAGGATTTTGAGTTCCATTGGGAGAAAAGCACCATAGGAAATAAAGTTATTATTATTATTATTATTATTATTATTATTATTATAATATCAGCAACTGGCAAACAAATACTTCATGGCTGCCCGGTAGACCAATCGTTTTTCTCCTACATTATAATAGGATAAAGCAAGGTTCCAGAGCTCCCACATTTTCCAACCAAATGATACAAACTTGCCCTTTTGCTTAACTCTTTAAAAAAACAGGGAAGTCTATTTAAAAGGGCATCTTTGTTTCTATTCTTGTACTAGAGTATAAAGCTTTGGAAAATAGAATCCCGCATGTTTTGTGCCCCCTTAGTAAAAAATGAAATTTCAAAAGTTGGTCTTTTCGAACCAACCATGGTACCATTACCTTTTTAATAGGAAGACGGAGTGGCTCAGTGAGTAAAGTATATTTCTATAAGTCTCTATATCACGTATAGAGTATCATCTGCACAATTACATGTTTTCGTTCCCTTCCATTTCTGTGATTGATTTGGAGGGATAATACCTGCATCCTAAGAGAAAATTGAATCCACCTGAAATGAATCCATATATATATATATGATATAGAGCAGGGGTGGGCAACCTATTTTCA
Source organism: Ascaphus truei (assembly GCA_036426205.1). Lineage (NCBI taxonomy): Eukaryota > Metazoa > Chordata > Amphibia > Anura > Ascaphidae > Ascaphus > Ascaphus truei. The sequence continues at coordinate 177,375,637 of CM071567.1, read as the reverse complement.
ATGTAGTCACAAGAGTGGCGAATTAGAAGTGAAAATAGCCACACCATGTAAAAATGTAGATATTATGTTGCGCATGCGAAAATTTTAAACACACGGTTTGAAAAAGTTTATAAATTCTCAGACCATAACCCCCCTTCAATCTCCCTCACCCCCCCTCCTCTCACCCCCTCAAGCTCCCTCACCCCCCTCCTCCTCTCACCCCTCATGCCACCACCACTATCTTCCTCCTCATCTCATTTCCCCATCATCATCTCATGTAAACCCCCTCATCTCCCCCAGCACCCTTCATCATCTGCCTCAGCACCCTTCATCATCTGCCCCAGCACCCTCCAACATCTCTCCCAGCACCCTTCATCATCTGCCCCAGCACCCTTCATCATCTGCCCCAGCACCCTTCATCATCTCCCCCAGCAGCCCCCTCATCAGGCAGCAGCCCTCTTCCCCCCGTCCCAGGCATCAGCCCCCACCCCTCCCCCGTATCAGGCATCAGCCCCCGTCCCCCTCATCAGGCATTAGCTCCCCTCCCCCATCCCAGGCATCAGCCCCCCTACCCCCGTCCCAGGCATCAGCCCCCCTACCCCCCATCCCAGGCATCAGCCCCCTTCCCCCCCATCCCAGGCATCAGCCCCCGTCGCCCCCGTATCAGGCATCAGCCCCTGTCCCCTGCATCAGGCATCAGCCCCGTCTCCTAACCAGATCGCGGCGGCTGAGAAAGAAAGGGAAGGAAGCGGTGGTGGCGGGCCTGGCCAGGGGAGGGTGGGGATGGGGAGGAGCGTGTCAGCGCATCAACTTCTGGTGGTGGAGGGGAGGAAGCGCGTCACACCACTGAAGCGGGCTGGGAGGAAGGGGAGAGTGCCACACAGCCGGAGCGCGCTCCTTCCCTACCAAGTAAGGCAGGCCTGCACAACTCGTAAAGCGAGAAGGGCCGAACTGCTCCAAGGAAAAAAAATTTGGGCCGCGCGGGAAAAATCATCATCATCATCATCATCATCATCATCATCATCATCATCATCTCTCCTCCAGCACCTCTCATCATCATCATCATCATCATCATCTTCCTCATATATCTCCCCCAGCACCCCTCACTATCAACCTTTGCGATACTCCCCACCTATATCTCATACCCCCATCTCTCCCCTCACCCACACTCATAATACTCCCTCTCCACATCAAACACACAATACCCCCCTGCCAACAGACAATCACACCCCCCTTCACATCACCATCCTTCTCCCCCGTGCCCCCACATCCACTCTCCCGCTCCCCCCGTGCACCTACACAATCAACTTCCCCCTCTCCCCCGTGCACCTCACAATCATCCCCTCTCCCCCCCGTGGCACCTCACACTCACTCTCCCCCATGACACCTACATCACTTTCCCCCGTGCACCTCACACATCTGCCTCCCCCCTGCACCTCACATCATGTTTTCCCCCCCCCTGCACCTCATCTACTCTCCTCCCCTGCACTCACATCACTCTCCCTCCCTGCACCTCACATCATCTCCTCCCTTGCACCTTACACTCATCTCCCCCCCTGCACCTCACATCATTCTCTCCCCCTTGCACCTCACATCACTCTCCCTCCTGCACCTCACATCACCCCCCCTACCTCAATCCCCACCCCCCCACCTCAAGCACCCACCCCCACCTCCAATCACCACCCCCCCACACTCCATCCAACATTCACACCATCCCCACCCCCCACAATTACACCCCCCTACCTCCCATTAACCCCATCCCTTGCCACCGCCCCCCCCCCCTTCCCCCATCACTCCCCCCCTGCACCTCACTCAACCTTTCATTCACAAGTCACACCCCTCCCTCTCTACCTCGGTTTGCTCGGAGGCGGCGGCAGAGAAGGCAGGACTGCACGGCGTGCTCTAGCAGGAGGAAGTACCTCACATGCTAGAGCGCGCTGCTGCCTGCAGTTCTCTGAGCGGGCTGATCCGGAGGGGGAGCGGGCTGATCCGGGGGGGGAGAGTGGCGCTGATCTGATGGGGGGGGGTCGGGCTGATGGGGAGGGGGGAGAGCGGGCTGATCGTGGAGGGGGAGAGCGGGCTGATCGGGGCGGGTGGGAGGCGAGCTGATCGGGGAGGGGGAGGAGAGAGCGGACTTGGGGAGGGGAGGAGCGGCTGCATCGGGGGGGGAGAGCGCGGATCTGATTGGGGAAGGGGGAGGGGGATGCGGGCTGATCGGGGAGGGGGAGAGCAGGCTGATCGGGGGGGGGGAGAGCAGGCTGATCGGGGAGGGGGGAGAGCGGGCTGATCGGGGAGCGGGGAGAGAGGGCTGATCGGGGAGGGGGGGGAGAGCGGGCTGATCGGGGAGGGGGGAGAGGGGCTGATGGGTGAGGGGGGATGAGAGGAGGATTGGGGAGGGGGAGAGAGGGCTGATAGGGGAGGGGGGGAGAGCGGCACGATTAGGGAGGGGGGAGGAGGGCGGGTTGAATCGGGGAGGGGGAGAGCAGGCTGATAGGGGAGGGGGAAGCGGGTGATCGGGGAGGGGAAGGAGGGAGGGTGGGGAGAGCGGGCGTCGTGAGGGGGGAGAGCGGGCTGATCGGGGAGGGGGAGAGGGCTGATCGGGGAGGGAGGCCCCTTATATTGTGGTTACTCAATTCGCCACACTTTGACTCCCAATTCGCCACAAGTGGCGAATGGCGAAAGGGTTGCCCACCCTGGATATAGAGAATGTGAGTGTGAATCTACTAGCTTTATCCACACAAACATTGTGTTACACACATTATTATACCATTGTGTGTTCTCTATTCCTCTTGTTTTTGGTTTCTGTGCTGCCCAAATTTCTGAAGATGGCTACAATATATGTAGGAGCAAGTTTGAGGGAGCATTGGATATCACATCATACATGAAAGATAAAACATAACAACCAGTAGTGCAATATGTCTACTATAAATAAATAAATGGAGTGCTAAAGTCTTCAATGTGAATACTCACATTCTGGTGAGTATATAATGCAGAATCCAATCAGTGCACTGCTTGCAGGATTAGATGTGCGTGTGGGTTAACCTCCAAAGAGAGAAAACAGGAACACCATAGCGCAGATGTATTCAAAAAAACTTTATCTAAATATTAAAACTGGTCCTGTGTGTATGTATGTCTTTATTTATATTTTATTTATTTATAAATATTTTTACAGGAATATAATACATTGAGAGTTACCTCTCGTTTTCAAGATGTCCTGGGCACAGAGTAAAACAAAAACATGGTTACAAATACAGTTACATAAATGAAAAGGATACATTATATACAAGACATTGCATCACACAGTTAAGAAAATATATATTATGGCGTATGAAAACAGTTTAAGACCAGATTAAAAGTGTGAGACGCCTTAGATTTGAAAGAACTTAAGCTGGTGGTGGATATGAGAGTCTCTGGTAGGTTTTCCGTTTTGGGGTGCACGGAAGGAGAAGGAGGAACGTCGATACTTGTTGAGTCTTGGGACCATGAATAGTCTTTTGAGTTCTGATTCAGTGTAGGTACTGCTGGGGTAGGGGTGAGGCTGTTTCAGGTAGCTGGGTAGCTTGCCAGAAAGTATTTGGGGGTGAGCAGGAAAGGTGAACTTTGCGCCTAGACTCTGTGATGACCATCTAAGTTCTTTGAGCATTTCGCAGTGATTGGTGTTAAAGTTGCATTGGAGAACAAAACGACAAATTGAATTGTAGAAGGGGGTTCAAGTTTGCTAAGGTGGGTTTGAGGAGCCAGCCATAGACTATGTTCCCATAGTCAATAATTGGCATTAGCATACTGCTGTGAGCAATACGCTTTCTGACCAGGAGACTTAGGGAGGATTTGTTCCTGTAAAGTACCCCTAGTTTGGCATAGGTCTTGGTTGTCAGGGTATCAATGTTGCATCCCGAAGTTAGTGGGAGTCAAACCATAGCCCAGGTATTTAAAACTAGTGACAGGTGTTAGGGTGTGTTAGCGTTGGTTCAAATCAGGAGACTTCAGTCACTGAAGCTTTACAAATTTAGTCTTGGTCCCAAATCCCATTGGTACAGTCTTGTCAGTGTTTAAAAACAGTTTGTTTTGGGAAATCCAGTTTTCGAGTCTCAAAAAGTCAGACTGAAGTATGTGTTGAAGGTCAGAGAGGCTATGGCTGTGTGCATATAGGATTGTGTCATCTGCATACATGTGTATTGAGGCTTCCTTACAAGCTGTGGGAAGATCATTAATGAACACTGAGAAGAGACCCCCTACTCGCCAGAACCTCTGTATTTTGGGACACGAACCACCAGATATGGGCTACCTCCGTAGCCCCTGCAACAGAGATTCGTGGTCCCTGGTTAAATCTGCCTCAACCTCTGGGGCATCAAGTACCCTCTGAAAATAACTTTATAGATATTTTTTTGGATATGGTACATAGTGATGTGTTCGTTGCATTGGTAGTTTGCCAGTCCTCCCAAGAAATCTCCACCTGAAAATCCTGGGCCCATTGAACCATATACCGGTGTGTGCAAGGAGCTTTAAATTAACGGGAGCTAAGAAATTGGTAAATACTTGAAATAAGTCCCCACTAATAATTTATATTTCTGCATAATTCTTTGAATACTGTGTACACTGGGAAAGACCAATCTGAGGACAGTTGCCTAAGATAGTGAGAAACCTGCAAAAATCTGAACATCTCCGCTCCCGTCAAAGAGTATCTCTGACAAAAATCGTTAAAATTGAATCATTTACCTATCAGAAGCATATCTCCCTTATGTCATTAACCTTCCATAAATCAAAAGTACTTGTGGACCAGCCTGGACCAAAGTCCAGGTTGTCAAATATAGGGGTACATCTCGAAGGGGCTGAGGCTATTTGATCAATGGTTTTGGCCTTAAACCAAATCCTAATGGAAAATTTTATTACGGCCGAGTCGAAAAGGTCTGGTCTAAGACCCTTTGTTGGCTTGTTACTCCATAAAAGAGCTACCCATCGGTATTGACCTTCCTGGGAATGCCAAAAAAACACCTGTTTCAGATTGGCAGCTAAATAATATTTCCTGATATCAGGGACCGCCAGGCCCCCTCTCTCTCTGGGTGCAAGCATAACTGATCTCAGCACTCTTGGTCTTTTGTTACCCCAAATAAATTGCATAATTTTATTCTGTAAGTCCCTTAAGCATTTTATTGGAATAGAGACTGGGAGTGTCGGGAAACAATAAAGCAGTTTCGTGAGAATATTCAACTTAACTGATATAATACGACCTATCCAGGAAATTTGGTAGCCATTCCAGAGTAGAATTTCCCGTTTTAATTTGGTAAAAAGTTCTGGATAGTTATCTTTATATAGAGATTGATAGTTTTTGTGAGGAAAATCCCTAGATATTTCAATCCCCCTTATTCCAATAAGTGTAATTGAAATTTAATTTGATTAATTTAACCTCGGAATCTGGTAAAGTTAAATTTAAAGTCTCTGATTTAGCTGAATTGATTTTATAACCTGAGAACAACCCGCACCTAGAGAGCTCCTCCTGTAAATTGGGCCGTGAAGTCAGAGGGTTGGAAATTGTCAGGATAATATCATCGGCAAAGGGGGATCATTTGAAACTTTCCTGGCCAATCTTGATACCCTGAATATCGGGGTTTTTCCTTATTTTGCTTGCAAGTAGTTCAATTGTTAATGCAAAAAGCCGGGTGGGTGGGGGGGGGGGGGTAGTTCAATTGTTAATGCAAAAAGCCGGGTGGGTGGGGGGGGGGGGGTAATGGACAACCTTGCCTGGTCCCATTACTGATATAGTATTTAATCTATTACCTTTTCTAGGATGTATTGGGATAAATTCCAAACCACTAAATGAAAAGGAGTCTATGTTGCCTTGTGGGTACTCCATAAAGTGTCTGGATACTGGGAGTCTTGGATCACTTTTTTTGATAAATCTTAAATGTTCAATAACCTGAATTTTTAAAGGTCTAATAGTCCTCCCAATATATATTTTCCCACAACCACATTTTAAAGAATAAATCACGTGATCAGTATTACATGTGATCAGATGATTTATCCTATATGTGTCTTTAGTGACTTTGGATGTAATTGATTTAATAGGTTTAGCATATTTACATACAGAACAATAACCACATTTTTGAAAACCTCTAGGGGGAAGAAAGCCTTTCGTGTGTACCGAGGGAGGAACGAATAAACTCGGAGAGAGATGTGTAGATAAAGTATTAGCTTTCCTAAATGTAAATTTCGGTCGATTCCGGACTAGTAGTTTAAGGGCCGTATCTAGTTGCAAAATGTGCCAATGTTTATTTATGATAGATTTTATATCTTCAAATTGGCGACTAAATTTGGTAATAAAGAAAAGCCCTTCTCCATCAAATTGAGCTTTATCACTATGATGTGATAGATTAGATTTAAGAGCAGGTTGCAGTAACTTATCTCTAGAAGTGGAGAATGCATAATTGAAAGCGTTTTGAATGCAGTTACGATCATAGCCTCTCTGTTCAAATCTTAAAGCTAGATCTTTAGATTGTTCTATGAACATTTCTAGACTGGAACAAATTCTTCTGAGTCTTAAAAATTGACCTTTGGGTATTCCACGAATTAGCGCCCTCGGGTGACTACTTGTTGCTGGTAAGAGAACATTCCTTGAGTTCTCTTTGCGATATATATCGCTTTGTATTGTGTTATTAACATCAATAAACAGAAGAATATCTAAATAGGTAATCTGTACTGTGTGTGCAATGTAATTAAAAGGTAAATTATAAATGTTATCATTGATGGTCTCCACGAATCTACTCAACAATTCAGTGCCACCCTCCCAAATCATAATCAGATCATCGATGTATCTACGATAAAATTTAATATTGTGTCTGTATATGTTGGTGTCACTGTAAATGAAATGTTGTTCCCAAAATCCCATAAAAAGTTTAGCATAAGAGGGTGCAAAAGATGTGCCCATAGCAGTGCCCCGTTGTTGAAGATAATAAGACTTGTTAAACAAGAAATAATTGTGTGTTAAAAGAAATAAAATAGATTCAATAATAAATGTGCTCTGTGCAGGTGACATGCAAGAAAAATCTAAAAAGTGTTGAATGGCTTTGATGCCATGCTGGTGATCAATGATAGTGTAAAGAGAAGTGACGTCTAAGGTAACCCATGTGTAAGAATGTGACCAAGAAAATATTTTAAGTGTATTGAGTAGATCCGTGGAGTCCCTCAGATAAGATGGTAACTGGTGTACCAGAGGCTGTAAAAAACAGTCGACATATCTTGAAAGACCATCTCCCAAAGATCCAATGCTCGAGATGATCGGCCTGCATTGAGGGCAGGCAAGAGACTTATGTTCTCTATGTAAATATGCTAAACCTATTAAATCAAAGTCACTAAAGACACATATACTGTAGGGTAAATCATCTGATCACATGTAATACTGATCACGTGATTTATTCTTTAAAATGTGGTTGTGGGAAAAAATATATTGGGAGGACTATTAGACCCTTAAAAATTCAGGTTATGGAACATTTAAGATCTATCAAAAAAAGTGATCCAAGACTCCCAGTATCCAGACACTTTATGGAGTGCCCAAAAGGCAACATGGACTCCTTTTCATTTAGTGGTCTGGAATTTATCCCAATCCTAGAAAAGGTTATAGATTAAATACTCTTAACAAAAGAGAAATGTACTGGATCTTTACATTAAGTGCTTTATACCCAGAAGGTATAAATACCGACTGGGAATTGAAGCATTTTCTCATATAGATTCCAGTCATTAATTTCTGCCTTCTTATGTATTTTCATCTTGTACTTACCATCTTGTTGTATTGTTTGGCATATATTGACCATTAATTCTGAGACTTTATATTCTATAACATATCTTTATTAATTAATTTTTTACTTCATTTTTTATTCAATAATCAGTCTTATATTCCAAACAACAAAAAACCCCTCATATATGATATAATGATCAAGCATTGACCTAATGATTATTATGATTATTGTGATTTATGATATGTCGGTATGCAAATAATCAACTAGGAATAATATGGACACAATTGTTATGAATTATTAATTTTTATTAATTATCTGATATTCAATATGATACTCATTGATCTGCATAATGATTCCATACATTCCACAGACAATTCATAGGTTATATTCCCCTATTCATGGACACTTATTCATATGTATATCTTTTCTTTATTATAGTTTATGACCTAATATCAATTTATTACTATATATAGAGTTATTCATTATAACATCATCATTACATATGAAACATGTCTCCAGTGAATAAGAGATTAATTTAATATGTCCATAGATTTATATGTCTTTATTAAAATATCATCTTTTTTAAAACAGTTTTTAATTATTTTCAAGCAGATCGTTTTACCTTCATTGACATATATAGGTATCTATGTTATACACTGTTTACACATATATCTTAACTTATATCTATATGTGTTGAGTGGATGACAACGACCTGTTTGAATTAATGTGTTTTTGTTGTTTGATAATGTTTTTTTTTGTTTGATAAAGTTTTTTCAAAGTTTTTTTTTCAATGTTTGTACTTTAGGCTAAGGGTGTATAAACAATAGAAGAGCTCCATTCGCCGCCAGCACTGCCACTCACCTCACCATGCTCCTCGATTGGTCATTATGCCATCATGGAGGAACCAATGAGTGAGGGATAGGCGGGACTTCCGGTAGAGGATCTCCTTCAAAGGTCAGCACCCGAGAAAGGTTATTTACTCTGTGACAAAGTGCAGTGGATGCACGAAACGCGTCAGAGTCCTTTCTCAAGATGATTTTTTCTTTTTAAAACTATGTCTTTGCTGTTCATTGCTGTTTAATACATTTTTGCACTGGAAATCGCCATCCAGCTTCCGCTTTACTTCCTGCTTCCGGAATGCATGAGGCACCTGTTGGCATGCTGTGCCCCGCCATCTTTCCCCCTATCCAGGGTGATATTCTACTTATCTGCAGTATTACCCTTATCATCATAAGTCTGGCGGATCCATTTTAATGCTTTGTCTGTGTCCTACAATCTTAATTTATGTAATTCCTCTCTTGTTTGGCAGAGGAGTTTGAAAATCTTTGCACAAGGGCGTGATTTATATTCCTGTTCTAATTAAATTATTTTTGCTGTTAGTTTACCTTGTTTAAGAATTGTTGCTTTTTTCCTGTATCAGGCTATTGAGACCAATTGACCTCTGACGGAGGCTTTATGAACCTCCCAGAGGGTGGACGGCTTTCGACTGAACCTTTTTTTAGTCTGAAATAATCTACGAGAATATTACCAATCTGTTCCTCAATCCCTGTCTGGTTAAAAGGTGACTCATTTAGGCGCCATTGGAACACCTTAGGTCAAGTGAAAGGGGCTTTCAGGACCATTTCCACTGGGGTGTGGTCAGACCATGATATAGGGCCTATACCTGTCTGAGCGACCCGATCCAGAAGATTCGCTGAGACAAATATATAGTCAATTCTAGTATATACATCGTGTGGGGGAGAGTAAAATGTTTAATCCCTTTGTTTTTTGTTCTTCATACGCCAAGCGTCTAACAGTGCAAACTCTGTTGTCAATTTCTTAAAATTTTTTGCTTTGCTGAAAACCTCGTTTGCTATTTTATACCGCGGGGATGAGGACCTGTCCAAATCGGGGTTCAGAGTCATATTAAAATCACCCCCTAGTATTATATCATCCGAGGGGGATTCCCCAATCTCCTCTAAAATTGCTTTCAGAAAATCAGCTTGTTGATCATTCGGGGCATATATATATATTTACTAAAGTCATTCTAATCTCCGACAGCAGCCCTCTCACCAAAATAAATCTACCTTCCTTATCCCTTTTAATTTCTTCCATTTGGAATTGGATATCATGTTTTAACAGAATTTTAACTCTTTTCTTTTTGGAGAAAGAGGAGTAGAAAGCCAACGGATAAGTATCCTGAAAAGTGTTAGGGAGGTCCTGGGTGTTAAAATGGGCTTCCTGCAGAAATAGAATATCTGCCTACATTTTCTTAAATTTTCTCAGGTCTATTCTCCTCTTTTTATTTGAGTTTATGTCCTTTTACATTTAAAGAGACTACTTTAATGGGAAGTTGGACAGTCATAGTTTACAAATCAAAACTCGCTCTGCAGAATTCGTGAGATATAAAATAGATTGTGGGTGCTGTGACAGAGTCACTGACTCAGTAGGCTGTGACAGTGAATGGAGAGATGCTGCAGCCAGTTCACCGAGTGTTAATCTCCTCAGACAGAGAAAGCACAGCTGAAGACTGATTAAACAGGGGCTGAACTATCAGTGAAACAAGTGCTTTAAAAAGCAGGAAGTTGCTCACACAAGGTGAGCTTGTTTTTCCACGTGAGGTTGGAGAGACTTCTCCCGGCTAGGAAGCTGTAGCTGCTGCTGCTCTGGTACCCCAGTCCTGCGAGGAGCTTTGCTGCTGGGACCAGCTGGGACCCCAACCCAGGGTAAAGATAAAGATACAGATTGCTGCGAGGCTGGACACAGCTTGCTCCCCGGAACCGTGTTCCTGTTTGCTGTTGGAGCTGCATTACAGATAAGACTTTATTATTATGCTTATTGGTTATCCTTTGTGTAGCATATGTTTTGGGCATGACCAGATTAGCTGGCTGTCCTGTTAGTAAGGGCTCAAAAAGTGAGTTAGTTTCCCTAACGGGAACAGGCTTTAATTTCTAGAAAGTAGTTTTTAAAGGGACAGTGCACCCGTACTTTATTTTGGTTGTGGCTAATAAACCACTATAGTTGAACGTTTCCCATCGTGTCTAGCGTCTTACTGACCCCGCCGCGAGGCCGTCCTGACACAGTGCACAGACGTCGTTACCTGGATTGAGAACTCACTACGACCCATTTTGGGGGAGGGAAGACGTATCTTTCTCGATGATCTGTGGTGGTATTGGGAAGGGAACACCTTGGGGAGGGGAAAGAGATTAGGGGAACAGACTCAAAAAACAAAAACAACAACAAAGAGTAAATGGGTGGGATGGATCTAGTATATATCCTAAAACTTGTTAACTGATGGTCCTCATGCGGACCAAACTAAACGGCTAAAAAATACCCAAATGGGGGGGGCGCACAAGCACCGAGGGTTCCGGAGCCCTCCGAACTCCGCTGAGGACTCCTGCTTACCAATACCGCTAAGCCTCTTAACCTCTAAACTCAACCCCTTTCATAATACCCGCAAGAGATGAAAAGAAGGAGGGGAAATAACTGGAAGTATTACGTAAAACCTGAAATAAATAAAAACATTTCAAACCACAGAAGATATTATCAAGGACAACATTAAGGCTGAAAAAATTGTCTGTTTCTCGAATTTCTTAGTCTCCCCTTAGGTCTAACAGGCCCCAGGGGAGGGGCCTCATGAATGTCAAACCTCGGCGTGGAAAAACGTTCACCACGGATCATCTAATCTGAGCCGCCATCCTCCTCCAGCGGTCGATCCGGGTCAGCCAAGGCAAAAGAAGAAAATCTTTCTCCCAAACAAGTCAGAAGAGCTGAGTCGGGGGTCTCTGGGTGGGCGTCGCTTTCACTCCGCCGAGAAGCTTCCGGTGGACTCTTGTGCTTCGGAGATGGTTGCGACTCACCCGGTTCAACTGTTTCGGGATGTTTCTGACTCTGAGATTTTGCCTCCTTTACCGGTTCTCCAAGTCATCCACTGTGTCGTTCAGGTTCCTGATCTCATCGTTAAGTCGGAACAATTCTTCCTTCATTGAGCCCTGGCTCTGTAAGGATTCTGCAAGATTGTTTACCAGCTGAATTGTTCCTTCTGTCAAGGAAGTCAACCCTGCTTTAAATTCAGCCACAGCTTTGTTCAGAGCCACTTGAAACACCCCTTGCATCTCTTTAAATAATTATTTTAAGGCTTTTGGGGCGATCTGGGTATTTTCTTCTGTATCTTATTCATCCTCTTTGTCTGTAAACCTTTCCTCTTGTTGTTGTAGTTCCCCCTGTGCCTGTGAGTGCGCATGCATGCGCAAGCCTGCACGGGTGCCATCTTGGGACCAAGGAACCGAAGAGGGAGCTTTTGTAAGTATCCAGAGACGGAGGGAGTTGTAGCCTTACGGTCTTTGCGGGAGAGGGGCATCCTCAGAGGTTCCGCCATCAGGGGAGGTTATTTTTGTCCACTTTGCGGCTGTTTAGAGGGCTAATTGATCCGCAAACTTGGCGGAGTTCATGGAGCTGGCTCAGAGAGCTTCAATTCTCCCTGACGCTGCATGCACGCCCCCAGGAGTGATTTTTAAAAAAGCTAAAAAATCTGACAAATCGATTAGCACCAAGCAATCTGTCATCCAAAAAAAAGAAAATTCAAACATTTGGCTTAATCCAACTAATGGTTTTTTTGGCTGCTTTTCATGTAGAGCTTGTCAGTTTAAAGCTGTGGATAAACTACAGTTTAGATTTAACGCCACTGGTGAACAATTCTCCATTAAAAGTCATATTACTTGTGAGACTAGCCCAGTCATTTATCTACTGGAATGCCCCTGTGGCCTCTAGTACTTGGGCAAAACCAAAAGATCCCTCAAGACTCGAATACTTAAGCATCTCAGCAATATCACAAGGAAAATGATAACCCATAATGCCACCAAACATTTCTGCATGTATCACCAGGCAGATAGTTCAGGCCTAAAATATCAAGGCATAGAAAAAGTATTGCAAAATTGGAGAGGTGAGAACAGGGACGTGGACCTCACGAGAAAGGAAACATATTGGATACACAAATTAAGAACACTGACCCACAAAGGGCCAGGGGGTGTTTTTGATTTTGAATATCCTTGTGAATTGAGTCATCTCTGCAATATGAGTTGTATCTATCAATGGGAATATTAATATTTACTATTGCCTTTAGAGTATATTCAAACATGAGAAAAATGTATTATAATATATTACATTACATTTTGACATGTTCATAGATAGAGGGTGATTACTGTGAATACCTTACACCCACCTTTCAACATTAATAAGGTGGGTTTTTAGTCAACAGTATGAGTATGAATATATTAATGTATGGTCCTCTTTCTCTCTTTTATCTCATATACATGTTCATATGAGGATATACTCACCTACGACTGAAGATTGCGTCGGTTAATGTATATAAAATTACTATGTGTGATCCATCTGTTTGTTTTAACATGTTTAATGTGTTGTATTGCTGGTGTCTTCCAAGACACTGTGACATTTCTATAACGAGGACATTTAATATTCTATATTTATCCATAGTTCTGACCATAGTAAATGTCGATGTTAAAGACTGTAGAGCAGAGGAATAATGTAATACAGTTAACACTGCATTTTAGTTTGACACCAGCACTACACTCTGGAGATATCACATACAAGTCTGTTTTAAATTATTTTTATTATAGTTCTTCAATTGTAGTTGTTATTGTTATTCGAAATGCATGTTTATTGTGCTCATGTAAAGCATTTCTAGACTGCCTCCCTCAATTGATATAGTATCCACCAATCACTTGAGCGCAACTTTAAGAGCAGGGGATTCTGTATCCAATCAAAAGTTCTGAGTCCCTTTTAATCTTCATAGCGTGTGGACTAGGCAATAGATGCTGATGAAGCCGGGGACACCCAGAGAAACGTGTTGAGTTCTATTGCACCAAACAGGGAACTCCAGTGAGACGACCAAAGTTTCCGGGCGGCCGCAACCAGAAGCTGTACCAACCGGCACCTCACAGTGATCACCGTAGCAGTGCAGAGGCGGTGAGATCGCCACCAAGTTCAATTATTGATGTTTAATTGCCTTTCACCAAGTGGCCTTCTTGTAAGTGCGCACTTTATGTGCCAGGACCAGTTTTAATATTTAGATAAAGTTTTTTAATAGATCTGCGCTATGGTGTTCCTGTTTTTCTCTTTGGAGGTTAACCCATCTAATCCTGCAAGCAGTGCCACTGATTGGATTCTGCATTTATATACTCACCAGAATGTGATTATACACAGTGAACACTTCAGCACTCCATTTATTTATTTATTTATAATAGACATAGTGCACTATTGGTTGTTATGTTTTATCTTTCATGTATGATGTGATATCCACCGCTCCCTCAAACTTGCTCCTACCCATTACTTGAAGAGATGTAGAAACCGTCTTTTTGAAGGTTGAGTGGAGGCTCACAGCTTATTATTTTTAACACTTTAATAATTATTTATAAGTCACTTGCACTGTGCACTTTATTTGTTCACACCTATACAGTGTGTTTCAGCATCACTAGTGCTAGTAGAGAGCGCCACCCTATATATCCCCACTTTCTATACAATATATCTAGAACAGAAATATATAAATGAAAACGAGTAGCATGGATTGCTGCATTAGAAACTTTGCCCTAAAATAATGTGACGCGGGATAATACCTAAACCTAGATTGCCATTTCTTAATTTGTTTAATCCCTTTGCTGTCACAGGATCAGGCACGCATGGCTTTACAGTATGTGGCGGTATTCTTATTCAGCAAGGATTCTAGAAAACAAGCAATCTATTCCGTAAATGGCCTGCCTCTGACTTGTAGCATATGAACACAATCCCAGTGGTCAACTATACTATATAATGGTACAATGGGGTATGGAAAAAAAACACAATTTTTTTTTATTCTTCAAATCTAAACAACCCAACTCTTTAGCGCTTTTCCCACCATTGTCCACAAATATTGGGCTTTCCTGCACTCAATCAAAGTAGCATTGCTTTTTTAATGGCACTGCGGCCCCTGCATAATCCTTTTAAAAATGTTGTTTAGAGTGTGTACTCCACCTAATTGATTTTGGTTACCTTACCAAGCAGAGAATAGATACATTTCTAAATGTAATCTTTGGTACAACAGGCAAAAAAGTGATCATTTAATTTCCCCAAGATCAAGCCTAAAAAAAAAGAGCCGATGCATTGATAAGCAGATCCTGTGATGTGTCCTGCACAAGAAACCCCAGCCCTGTGTGCATATCTGCAATGCTTTCCTTGGGTCTTCTTCGTGTGTGGAATGTGTAGAGCTGCAGCAGCAACACCTACTCTGGTGAATAAAAATTCCGAGCTCCCAAATCCTGAATAGAAATGACATACTTCACATGCCACGCTAGACGCAGATGTGCAGAAAAGACCAAGAGAGACAATAAAAGGAATGAACAATTTTTTGACACTTCAAAGAACGCCAGGAGGAGGATTCCACGTTTCCTTCATTGTTATAAATGGTTGCTATTAAATAAAAAAAAAATAACCTGTTCACCAACTTAGGGGGGAGGGGTGGGGGGTAAATCATGTCCTGGACTGCAAAATATATATCTAAGGGTAAATATAGGAGGAGACGGCTTCATAGCATATTGTACTGGGGCCAATGAGCTGCAAAACAAATCCTGCCACATTCCTTTATAGAGCACAACAGATCCCCTTTCCCAACATACCACAGTCCTGCCTGACACAAAATGGAAACATGTCATGTTTTCATGTTACGATGTTAGTTAGCATGGATGTTTAACTCATCCTGAAATGAGGGGGTTAAGCAATTGAAAGGGCCTTTGTTTAGAGAAAAGGGGCTTTGAAAAACGCAGCACTGTTAGAATATCCGTTGACTGTTTATTCATGTAAAGCCTGTAAATCACAGGCAGCAGGTGCGGACTGGAATGTTCTGGCTGTTGCATCTGCTTTGTGTGTCCAATTTACTTTAACTGCCATTGTGGCAATGCCACCAACAAAATGAGATTGGGAGGGGGAAAAAAATAAGTATTTTTCGTTCACTTGAATATGCTGTATGTATTTGGCCAAGAATCAATGCCTGAAGACACAACATGTAATAAACTGGTGAGTAAAACGATGTACAAC
Source organism: Ascaphus truei (assembly GCA_036426205.1). Lineage (NCBI taxonomy): Eukaryota > Metazoa > Chordata > Amphibia > Anura > Ascaphidae > Ascaphus > Ascaphus truei. Next base: position 177,359,864 of record CM071567.1, on the reverse strand, counting down.
GCAAGTCATGCTCTTGGGTAGGTATGGGTTGTGCTACTTAAATATGACTTAATTTAATGTTCCCACCAATGTTCTCTGTGAGTGAACGTGCAGCAGTATAAAAGTATTGATGAGTATACAAATTTCCAATGAAGTAAAGCATGCTCTGTTTAAAGAACAGCGACAGCGAAATGATGATTGGCTCTCTTGCTTACAGCTGCTGATCTATACAGTCTAACCCAGTCCAAATACAACTGGCAAACCCCATATCATAGTGAAGAAGGACTTTCCTGCAGATAAGTACTGTATTAAAAGAATAGGAAGCCGGACCTGGCATCACACATAATTACACACATCAAGGCTATTTTACCTAATTAAAATAAAATAAATATAGGAAATATATTTATTTAAGAAGAAAGAACTTGGTAGAATGTCATTTCCCCCCATAGCAAATGCCAACAATAGGTGCAATAAAATCAGGCGCTGGTTTCATGTCCTTCTACCCAATTCCATGCACTCAAGGCGCTGTAGTGCATGGCATTGGGTACAGGGCGGTGTAATACAATTTATTATTTACAAATTCAAAGATGTCTCTTAAAAAGTGTCCACCCCTTTCTGATTTCTTCTATCACAAATAGTATAACAGATTTTATAAACCGTGTCTATAAAGCATTAATTGCCACAGTGTTTGTAATGATAATGCTTTCCTGCAAAGTAGCACTACTTTTCACACATCCCCCTACTTCCCTCTTCCATTCTGGAAAGATTTTAAAAACTTCTACTTAAAGTCCCTACATTGTCTAGTCAACCCCAAACCCACTTTCCTGTTTCCTCTCTCTCCTATCCTGCTTTCCCAAAGAGAGGGAAAGCTCCCACAATCCTGTATTTTGCACTCTTCCCAGGCCGTTTTCACGCATCACACATTAGTACAGTATCTCAGCGAGCTTTCTCCTGCTATGTACTAGCTGTGGAACTGTATAGTCCATTAGCAATTCTTCGCCTCTTGTTCTTGCTAAAGACAGTTCTACTCCTCCAATGTTGCCATTCAAATGTCTGCAACCAGCAGGAGGGTGACCTGGAGGTGCTGGAATTCTGACACACTGGGTTAACATGGTGACAGGATGGGATGGGAGATTTTCCCACAAATCAGGAGAGTTTGTGTGTATTTTGATCAATCTAATAGACACAGCTGCATATGGTCAATTTTATCAAGACTCTCCAAAATGGATTTCAAGTTATTTAGGGGGTAACTCTATATACACCAAAGACTTCAATAGGGATTTTGGGCTAAAATCGGCCTAAACAGCTGCTTCAGTGTTTATAGAACAAGACCCTTATTGTCTGTGCCTTAGAAGGGCGAGAAAAATGTTGTGAACCCCTTAGGATTTTCACATATTTCAACCCTAAAATTTTATTCGATCTTAATTTAAGTCCAACTAATAGATAAAGATAACCTGAACAAACAAATGACACAAAAACATGATACTTATTCTACATTTATTTATTCACAAATTATTCAACATTCAATATCCATGTGTGAAAAAGTATGTGCACCTTTAGATGCACTACCTGGTGGCACCCCTTTGAGCAGCACTAACTTCAACTAAGTGTTTCCTGCAACTGCTGGTCAGTCTCTCACATCGGTTTTGAGGAATTTTGGTCCATTCCTCATTACAGCTGCTTCAACTCAGTGACATTTGAGGGCTTAATTGCATGGACAGCTCACTTCAGGTTCCGCCACAACATTTCAATGGGGTTTAGGTCCGGAGTTTGACCAAGCCTTTCTAAAACATGGAATTTCTTCTTCTGCAGCCATTCTTCTGTAGATCTGCTTGCATGTTTAGGATCATTGTCTTGCTGCATGACCCACATTCACAATGCAGAATTCGTGGTTGTGTCAATGATGGCAAGCCGTCCAGGTCCCGAGGCAGCAAAGCAGCCCCAAACCATCACACTCCCACCACCATGCTTGCCATTTGGGATGAGGTTCTTCTGATCGAACGCAGTGTTTGATTTTCGCCAAATATACAATTTCTCATTGAGGCCAAAAGGTTTTATCTTTGACTTGTGTGTCCAGAGAACATTTTTCCTTTAGTCTTGTGGATCATGTATGTGCTCTTTCGAGAACTTTAAACGGGAAGCAATGTTCTTTTTAGAGAGCAGTGGTTTCTTCCTGGCTATCCTTCCATGAACACCATTCTTGTTCAATCTTTTTCTGATAGTTGAGTCATGAACACTCACATTAACCAAGGTGAGAGTGGCTTGCAGATCCTTGGATGTTACTCTGGGGCTCTTTGTGACTTCCTGGATGATTTGCAGGTTTGTTCTTGGAGAGATTTTGGTAGGATGACTGCTCCTGAGTAGAGTGACTGTCATCTTGAACTTTCTCCATTTGTAGAGTACCTGACAGTGGATTGGTGGAGCCAATCCTTTTAAATGGTTTTGTAACCCTTTCTAGACTGATGAGCATCAATAACTGCTTTTCTGAGGTCCTCAGAGGTTTATTTTGATCATGGCATGACATGTTTCCACACACCTACAGTATATGGTGCAGACCAAACTCACAAAGTTTCTAACCTTTATATAGGATGGGTACTCACACACTCACTCCTGAAGATCTACCTAATTATTTAAACACCTTATTCTTGTTATCCCCTTTAATTTAGCTGATAAAACCAAGGTTTCACTTACTTTTGCACATAACCCGACTCTTAATTACTAATTGTTTGTCTAATTTATACATAATTTTATTTCAAAAGACATGGAATTGGTTAATATAAACCCCAATGTATAAACAGAAAATTGGAGGGCAGGAGCATATTGGTGCCTCCGCTAACCAACTAGAAGCTCATTTTTCAAACGCACTCCTGGGCGGTTAATATAGTGTACTTTGCACATACTGCTGTCTACTGCAGTCAGTAATTCTGAGGTCAGGATAGCGTTGTTGTCAGCCCATAATAGCATTATGCGACTTTCCGATTGACCATGGGTTACTATGGTAACCCGTGACGCTATAAATACACGCTTCCGACCTCAGCTGTTATTCACTCGCCCCTGAAGAATCTCTGTGTAGGAGGGAACCGCGTAGGGCATTCGGCGTGGTGACGTCATCAGGGAGGGACTGGTGGGAGTCGGGTATCGTTGGTACACTGTATCTTCTGTCTCTGCTACAGACTCGTTTTATTTGCTCTTGTGTCTCGGTTCAGTTGTTGGCTTTCACACTGTGGGTTTTGTTTGTGGCTGTCTCAGTGCTATCTATTATGTATGTCAGACGGTTCAATGTTATGCACTGGATACATTGATTCAACAAACACTGACTGTCATATTGAGGGCTTTATGCACCACACACTGCCAACTGAGTGCTACTATATATGAAGGCACAGTGCTTTGCAGCAGACCATATGATTGTTTGACGCTGATTGCTCTATATAAGAAACTTATGGTGTACCCCCGCTGCAGCTTGAATATGTGGCTAGGGGAGTGGTGCTGCTAGGGGCATGTAACTTAGTACACAGATAGACAGACAGAGCCCTATTGATAGCACTCTATTCCAATGTGATATGGTGAGTTGTTAAAATAACTTTATTAATTGACAATGACGTTAAATATTGGGTTTAAAACGATGATTAAAATATACCAAGTGTTACTGTCTCTAATGGATAAGTGTGTCCAGAAGTATGAGTGAACAGACTAGAGTGCTTGTTAATTGTCAGCAGTTGGGCCACACATGTAGTGCCCCAATACTGGGGCACTACATGTGTGGCCCTAACTGCTGACAATTAACAAGCACTCTAGTCTGTTCACTCTATACGAGGAATACTAGGGCCAGTGAACTATCCAAACACTGGACATTAACCCATTAATGTACACTCTTCTGGACACACTTATCCATTAGAGACAGTAACACTTGGTATATTTAATCATCGTTTTAAACCCCAATATTTTAACGTCATTGTCAATTAATAAAGTTATTTTAACAACTCACCATATCACATTGGAATAGAGTGCTATCAATAGGGGCTCTGTCTGTCTATCTGTGCTCTATATAAGATATTGTCTTATTAGCACTGTTTAACTTAGACGGCATGTCCATAAACCACAGTTCAATTTATGTGCTGCTTGTATTCATTTAAGCAGAGTGTTTAGTCACAGCTGATTCCAGGCATTTATACTTTTTATTAGCTATATTTGTAATTGATCTATGTGCTGTGTATGTTAACGTCATCAGGCGTAGAGTCAATCCACATACCTCCAACTTGTGATTGTGTTGTACCTACAGTGTTAATATTATGTTTTATTTGTTTAGAACAGCAGTTAATTATTCTATGAACACACTGTTTGGTGCTACATCCCACAATTACAGGTTGGTTTGATCGGTATGCTACGCTTTATGCCGCACAACACATATATGTTGATATAGTGATTAGAGTCTCGTTAGTGGCTGTAATTCAGAGATCCAATGTTCTATAACAATAGGCAACATCAGGTGTTAATTAGCTCTTCTGATTAATTTCAGATATATGCAATAGTGTTATACACCTCTAGCCCAACCCTACCTCCCCACCACCCTTCCTTTATAAGTACATTGTGTGTATATTATCAATACTTTGTATGTAGAATTAATTTTAGCAAGTTAATTATTAAACGTTAAGTTTTAACCGCCCAGGAGTGCGTTTGAAAAATGAGCTTCTAGTTGGTTAGCGGAGGCACCAATATGCTCCTGCCCTCCAATTTTCTGTTTATTCATTAATATCAGCTCATCAACTGCACCCAACGTCACACTAGGAGTTTAGGGCACATTCATTAAACATAACACCATTACTTTAGTGAGCTGTATATTTTGTCTGTATTTGAGTGTAAACCCCAATGGATATTTAAGAAAAGATTGTTTTTGATTCAAGAAGGTTATCATGGAAAAACTATGGAATTTCCATAATTATCATTGGGGTTCACAAACGTTTTCTCGCCACTGTATATAGTAATGGTTATTCTTTAAGTTTGAAAACATTTAATATGTTAACACCAGAAAAGGGTAAAGAAAACTTAAATTGCTACTGTCCCACACCCACAGTCGCTCCTACCAACCATTGTGGCCAAACACTGACATCTACTGCACTTATTCCCTCACCTGCTGTCTCTGTGTCTACCAACATACCACATAGATTGTAAGCTCTCTGGGGTAGGGATTTCCTTTCCTATTGTCTGACTTGCTGCGATTATTGTATTATTATAATTTCCTGTTCTGTATTGCTTTTGTAAAGCGCTGAGTACCCTGCCGGTGCTATATAAACAAAGATATACATGCAAATTGGGGCACATTGTAAATCAGTCTTTTTACTAAAGTAAACTCCAGTCTACAAGATTAGGGAATAATATTACACAGCAAAATTATTGTGGCCGGAATTTAGAATGCTATAAATTCTACCATGTACAGTGTTGCCAATTCTGCCAAGAAATTAAATCTTGCTGATGGTAATCAAACCTTTATCACTGTTCCTAACTAGGAAATGGTCTCATGTGAGATAACTAGTAAAATACTTTTTTTTTTTTAAACACTAAAAATGTTCTGGTCAAAACGGGGTTAAGTTAGATTTCTGTGGCCTTGTAAGGAAATGGAAAAAGATCAGAAAGAAAAAGGAAGCGTGAGTAAATATCCAGAAATTGCATCCATTCCCAAAGGAAATGCTGACACAATTTCCCCTCCAAAATTGAAAGAACGTGCTTTGTTACAGATTTTACTTCCTGTGTGCCACATAAGTTGCCTTAGATATAGTACAGTACAGTATGTGCTTGAAATACTGTTGCTTATCTCCATAAATAAAATGGATTCAAGATAAAGTGGTTCACAACCTTCCCTGAGGACCACAAATCTCTATGGGGTCCTGTGTATTCATGCAAAGAGTTTCCTTTGATGCAACTCATATTGTGATGAAGAAATCACTCAGCACTGACCGCTTCAAAACACAGGCTGCTTATTTATTGAAGAGTCAACGTTTAGGCCTAAACACGGACCTTTGTCACAATGAAGCCAACACAGCTCCTGAATTGCATTTAATTATCCACAACCCAGATGCCACGAGAATCTAATGCCAGCAGCTCTTGTTGCATACCAACCCAATAGTGTGATAAAATCCCTGATGTTTAGAAAACAAAAGAAACATTAAATCATGCCTCTCCCACATATCACAATGTAAGGCATAGGAGAAAATACAAAAAAAATGCAGGGTATACACAAACCACTGAATGTACACAAGTGTTCAATAAACTGAGCTTAAATGTTGCTAAGCACATACTGTATAGTCTGATACCGCCAAAACCGCAAATTGAGGGGTTAATAAGCAAAGACATAAAGATGTAACAATATAAAAAAGGCAAATACTTGTTTATTTTTACACATTTCTTCATTTTCTACAAACATTTGTGTCAAATGTATCAAAGTATTTCCTACATTTGATGCAAATTGTGAGCCAGAAAAGTTTACGTCACCTTAGACCTGGCAGATTTTTTTGGTGCGAATACAAGATATAAAAGTGACACACAGAGTTTGCCACATCTCATTGTGTGCTCATTTGCATGTCATTTCCCAGGATCCCTGGCTGCAGTGAAAGCTCTGTATACTAAGAGATAATGGGGAAAAACAGGGTTGCAGACCTGTCTGAGACATGTGAATGTCCCTACAAGCTTTATTTTTATTTAATAACTTTAATTCATATAGCACCTTTCTCCAAAGCGCTTCAAAAATACAGTATAGTGCACGGTATTCAGCACATAGAAATGAACCCCCACAAATCCTATTCACACCCTCTGATTATCTACTTCTTCCTGCTGCTGGGGATTTCTTTCCTAACCCAGCCATATACAAACCTGCTCTCACCCACGCCTCCCTGCCATCTCTTCCCCTGAAAATGGTGTTAACCTATCTAATTTAATACTAACCAACCTTAAAACTTGCCTCGCAAAAGAAGCATCATAATAGCCTGCATTCATGGCTACTGTCTCACACCCACAGTCACTCCTACCAACGATTGTGGCCAAGCACTGCCATCTACAGCAGCGGTGCGCAAACTGGGGGGGGGGCAGGAGAATTTCTAGGGGATGCATGGCGGGTTACATAGGCCCTGCGCTCTTCCCCACGGCTTTTAAATTAAATGCTGGGGGAGGCGTTAGGCCTCTGTAATTCACTTACCTGCTGCCAGCCGGGTCTTCGGCGATGCATCGCCATGGCAACGTGCGGCAAATAATGCGATGGGGTCAGTGACATGACGTCACATGAACCGCGACGTCATTTGACGCCAAGCCATTGGGAGAGGGGGGGCGCGCGAACGCTGCGGCTTTGAGGAAGGGGGCCGTAGCTCAAAAAGTTTGCGCACCCCTGATCTACTGCACTTAGTCCCTCACCTGCTGTCTCTGTAAATCTTCTATCTTAGATTATAAACTCTTCGGTGCAGGGATTTCTTTTCCTATTGTCTGATTTTGCAGCGCTTATTGTATTATTTTAATTACCTGTACTGTATTATTTGTGAAGCACTGAGTACACTTTTGGCGCTATATAAATAAAGATATACACACATGTTACAGACACAGTCCCTGCCCTGTAGAGTTTACAATCTATGATTTTGGGTGCGTGAGGCACAGGGAGATAAAGTGACTTGCCCAAGGTCACAAGGAGCTGACACTGGAAATTGAACCAGGCTCCTCTGATTCAAACTCAGTGACGTTGTTTACAGTCAGTGTCTTTGCTCACTGAGCCACTCCTTATTTTGCTCTATCTCTCATTATAATCTGTCCGCTGTGTAACTCCTCTCTAACTCCTCCTATTGTCACTCCCCAAATCGAAAGGTGATGCAAACGGCGCACAACCGGGAGCAAAGACCTTCATACTGTGCATTGGCGCAAAGAGACACAAGATGAAAATGATGCAATTTGAGTACATTTTGCTCCAAATGTGCTATGATACATCACCCTCAAAAAAGGATCAATGCCACCTACAGTATGTCTCAGGCGTGCATCAAAAGTTACTGCACCATAATGAGAAAACGTAACAGGATGTCAATGTAACACTATTCTCCTGCTGTATCTGTTCTTACACTAAAACAGGGATTTGTACAGTAGCTCTAAACGTCCTGGTCCTGCTTCCCTATAGCAATACCAAATTTCAAATTGTGTACTAAACCACTCACCATAGGTATAAAGAAAGGAACAACAAACACTATTGTAGATGTCTAGGTGTTAAAAACAAACTTACACTGGGTCCACCACCAGATTCGAAAGTGTTAGTATTTTTTGCTATGTGAAATCGGCAGTCATATTATATATCTGTATTTTGGCATACAGTAATTAACATCAGTTAGCTAACAAATCTATCGACATCAGATCTGTTCTTTACCAATACAAGACATACAATACAATACAATGATAATTGGGGACATAGTATACATCTCGGCACCCCAAACCCACCCTGGCAAACTTGATGCCCTCTACAATTCATTATGCCATTTTGTTCTCCAATGCAACTACAACACACATCACTGCGAAATGCTCAAAGAACTAGATTGGTCATCACTAGAGTCTAGGCGCAAACTTCATCTCTCCTGTCTTGCCTTCAAATAATTTCTGGGCCAGCTACCCATCTATCTGAACAAGCTCCTCACCCCTACCACATGCAGCACTTATCATCTGAGATCTGACTCCAAAAGACTGTTCATGGCCCCAAGGCTCAACAAAGTATCCAGCCGTTCCTCCTTATCTTACTGTGCACCCCAAAACTGGAACACTACCGGAGACTCTCACAGCCGCCACCAGTCTAAGTTCTTTCAAAACTAAGGCTGTCTCACATTTTTAACCTGGTCTGTAACTGCTACATACGCCTATAATATATATTATCTCTAACGGTGCATGCAATGTCTTGTATATAATGTATACCCTGTTCACTTGTGTAACTGTATTTGTAACCATGTATTATTTGTCATCTTAACTCTATGCCCAGGACATACTTGAAAACGAGAGGTAACTCTCAAAGTATTACTTCCTGGTAAAACATTTTTATAAATGAATAATCCTCTTTCACCCCACCTCCCTTCACCCTTTCTCACCCCCCCCCCCTGCTCACCCCCCCCCCCTTCACCCTCTCGAACCCCCCCTTCCTTCATCCTCTCGAACCCCCCCTCTGTTCATCCTCTTTCACCCCCCTCCCTTCATCCTCTCTACCAACCCCCTCCCTTCATCCTCTCTCACCCCCCTCCCTTCATCCCCCTCTCCCCCCCTCCCTTCTCATCGCTCTCTCTGACCCCATTTCATCATCCTCTCTGACCCCTCCCTCGCTTCATCCTCTTTCACCCCCTTTCATCCTCTCGCTCTCCCTCCCCCCCCCCGCTCCCGGTCATTATCACCCCCACAGGACAGCATAGAAAACACACACAAAACAGTACAAGTACAGATACACAAATACACACACACACACACCAGGACAAAACAGAACAAATACAGGCAGGACACACAGGAGACACAGGACACACAGGAGACACAGGACACACAGGAGACACAGGACACACAGGAGACACAGGACACACAGGAGACACAGGACACAGCCTCACCTCTCTTTGCTCCGTGCGTTTCCTCCGCTCTTTGGCCCCACCCCCAGGCTCCTACACCTCCTCCTGATTGGCTGCATTACACAGCAGCAGCCAATCAGAATGGAAGAAGCTGCCCAGCCCCCTAGCAGCAGCCCTGCTCTCTCTTTTCTGAGGGGAAATCCCGCGATTGGTTACTAAGTCTGGAGAGGTAATACTGGTCTGGTATTATCTCTCATTTTTTAACAGACAGAGTAACCAAATACCGGGCTGTCCGGTTCAATACCGGACAGCTGGCAACCCTATACCCCATCCTGAGGCACACTCCCTCCCACAATGAGCAGCCATTTTACCTCTTGTTTCAACGTTGCCCCTTATTCCGCCTAGATTGTAAACTCTCATGAGCAGGGCCCTTATTACCTTCTGTATGTATTTGTGGATGCTTGTCCTTATTTGGGATGTCATTCTGTTTCTGTAATATTTTCGTACAATCCAGGGGGAGCATGTGGGGAAAAAAGACAATAGTGCAAACAATATAAGTGCAGACGTGTTTCAATGTTGGGAGAAATGTTGCAGACTTGGCTCTATATACAGCCTACTCACAAGATGCAGGATGTAACACAGCGGGAATAATAAATGTCGCTGTGCCTGGAGTTTCTCCAAAGGTATATTGTAGTCTATGATCCCATCAGTGGACTCAGGGGAGGTTTGTCCAACATAAGAGGGTAGAGAGAGACTACATAGCGCAGATCAATATTGTAAAAAAGACATTTTATGTGTAACCCAGGTCTCCAGCAGCTCCTTGAGACCCCCCTCTCTTGGTGCAGCACGGTCGCGGGTGCCACCGGAGCCAGCGACGGACCCGACGGCTGCTTCCAAGGGTGGGGGCAGGAGCAGGGAGTAGTGCTCTGCCTCCGCGAGCGGGCTGGTTGCCGGGGACGCGATCGGGCTGTCGCTAGGGCCGCGATCGCGTTGCTGGGCTCCCGGCGCTCCCGGAGCTGGTCTGTGAGGGCGCCGCCATTACCTAACCACTCGCGCATGCGCAGTGATCGCGCAGGCGCGGGAGGAACCCCAGAGTCAGGGAGAGTCGCGCGAGGGCCAGAACAGAGTAGGGAAAGGTTGAGGCTGCCCCCAAACACTCGCGCATGCGCAGGGCAAGTGCGCACGCGGCCCCAATGCCAGGATAGGCTCTATGGGACTACAACTCCCATGGAGCATAGCGAGGGAGGCATCAGGTGCCTCATAGGAGCCAATAGGGCTGCAGGACTGCCAGGAGAGCAAGTGGATACATTTCGCAGGCAAAAGAGCACACTAGTCAGTCAGAGACCGGAGCAGCCCAGGGAAGGAGGTAGGGTACAGGAGTCGGGGACTCCCTGTACTAGGCCAGTACCCCCAGGGCCAGAGATAGCTCAGCTCCCCAGTAAGGTGAGTGTTGCCAGGGGCAGCCCTCAGGTTAGGGACCCTGCCACTTACATTAGTGGGAGCTGGAAAGGGAAGGTTACAAAGAGTTGGATTCAGGGAGCTGTGAGGGAAGGAAGGGTGCGGGGAGCGAGTGCAGCTCCTGCCCCATATAGGTACCCACACCCCAGGTAGGCCCCAACTCCCCACTAGCTTAGTGGGTAAGTGCTTAGGGAGGCCCAAGATAGGGACGCTGCCCTTAGCATAGAGTGCTGCCTTGTCAGAGTCACGGCTGTTAGTGCTGTGAGGTCTGACAGGCAGGCACATTGTTGCGCAGCACGTTGGCTGCAGCCTCCAGTGAGCTACAGCTTGCTGCTGTAGGCGCTGGGACTAGTTAGAAAGTAGTGAGGCTGAAGGGACTTGGGTAGTTAGGGGAGTGGGACAGGTCATTACCCCCTACCGGCCATAGGAGTTCCCCAAGCCACTACAGGTTGCTGTACTACAGGGGCAGGCCCTAGGTTAGGGTTCCTGTCACGTTAGTACCACTTATATAGATAGGGACACAGCGGCTGCTGCTGTTCCTGTGGAGCGGTTGGACCCACGTTGGGATCCACAGGTACTTTCGTACGAATAGGATCGCCCCTGGCGGTCCGCACGTGCAAGGAGTTCGGTTGGAGGATCAGACGGATTCATCACACGTCTGACCCTTTGAGAAGATTGTTGCTGACCCGAGCACCGGAGTGCTCGGCAGGTATTATACCTATGTAGCCATGCATAATAATGACTGCATACATCTTCCCTGTTGGCAGTAAGTCCTGGTAAGTACAGGCCTGCCAACAGTAGTTATGGAGGTTTTCCCTCACACCCTAGTGTGGTGCCCTGTGTAAGGAAGGGAGTGGCTGTATGCTCTGAGTCCCTGGATAGTGACCTCAGAGATGCGCCTGCCCCCTGAGGTATAAAGGGCACAACACTGTCAGTTAATGTTGTTGAAAGGTTGGCAGAGAAGCATCTGGTAGAATGTATCTTCCTGCATAAGGGATTGGAGGAATACTTTTGTGACCCTAGTGCTGTAACTAGCGGTAGCAGAGTGACCAATTAAGTCTGTCTAAGCCACACTGTGTCCAGGGACCTGGCGCAGCGGTGATCTCCCTAGGAGAACGGGAATCCCACTTCAATACGGGAGGGCGTACCTGGCAAAGGGACAGCACGGAGAGATGTGCGGCTAGAGCCGGCAGCTGCATGGGGCAGTCTGCTACATCCAAATCTATAATAAAGATGCCTTGTTCAAAGAAACCCCCGCTGTGTGAGTGTGAGATTACTCTGCAGTGGTGGTCACCACCGAGAAGGAGTTCCTCACCAGGACCATCTCCCTGCGGAGGCATAGACCCTGATGAGGTGGAGGCGCTGCACGTGAAGTAAGTTGGACTCGTACCCACTACCTCAGCTACCTGTCCTGATGACATCCCCTAATAACACCAAGCGGGAGACTCAAGAATCCTGTTACTTGCAGGTGCACCACCACACACGCCTTGTAATGGGGGACTGGTTAGACTACACGGGCCAAGATGAGATTGGGTGGGTCAGGCCAGAGGGATACACCCGTTACACCAACATATGTGCACCAACAGGCCTAGAGGTTCTTAGTGACTGCGCAGTCACCCATTGACTATCTCTGTAGGAGTACGGGACATTGGGTGGGGTTCTTGGGACACTGGGTGGGATCACCTAGTGTTGGGGAATCGTCCTGCGAGACGTCACTGTTAGTGTCTCCTCGTGAGAGGGACACAGGTTATTATTATTTGTTAGTAAAGTCATTAGTTATATAATCACTGTGTGTGTGGTTTCTGAGTGGGTTCCTATGTTAGGGTCATTCTACACTTCCCTAGAATCCTACATAGGTGGAGGCGCTGAAACAAGAAACGTTCCAGAGGAGTCACCCCAGGCTCTCACTAGCGGAGGCTCAGACCTCCTGTGAGCCTGCAGGTATACGCACCACACCGGTAACACCGCATGTTCTACGCACCCACACTATATATGCGATTGGGTGGGGTGGAATACCCGTTACATATGTAAAGAATGAAACACACTTACAATAGTGCAAAAGTAATATACATAACTCTGTACTCCCATTGTACCACACTGCGGAATATGTTGGCGCTCTACAAATGAATGATAATAATAGTAATGTCTCTGTTGGATCACTAACTAACCTAACCGCTCTCCCGGAGTAGGGCAAGTCTCTTTTGTGTGGCCTAGGTAGAAAGCTTGTAGCAGGTGTGTTGCAGTGCCATGCAGGGTTTCTACTGGTGGCAGTGTTGAATGCATAGAGCGTAGTAATAACGTTTCTTAATCTTGCAGCAGATTGCTTGTCAGAGACCTTAATTTAACCCTTCTCTGACCCAGCAGTTTCTGAAAAAGAACAAAGGGAGAAAAAAACCGTACAAAGAATATAGGATTTCTCCTTTTTCTTATTATTTATCTATTAGATTGCAAGCTCTCCGGGGAAGGGATTTCCTTTCCTATTGTTGCCCTTACTGTATTTTAATTAGCTGAACAGTACTGTCTCTTTTGTAAAGCGCTTTGTACATTGTGAGCGCTATATAAATAAAGATATATACATGCATACATCTGTTCATTATGTAACTCATCATCACTAACTCTCCTTTGGCAAACAGCTAACTGCAAGCTATCAGGGGTTTTTCCAATATGGATAACACCTTGATACTAAGAAATCCAAGATGAAAATGCCTCCCTCAGCATCAATTTCATGCCAACATTGCATTGATAGACAAACTCCTTTTTTAACGATGGTAAAGAAAAATGTGGGCAGTTTTAATTGTATGTATGTATATTTTTATTTATATAGCGCTATTTATGTACATAGCGCTTCACAGCAGTAATACACGTGACATAATGTACTAACTGATATGTATCACATTTTATTTGATGTTATTATGTTTAAATCCCCTTAAGTAATGTGCCCAGAATATGTTGGCAAATAATAATAATCCAGGGATGTTTCAGAGACTGGCACAGAAATCCAGGGACTAGTTTCCCTGAACCAGACCAGTAGTTTAAAGAGGACGTGAGTGTGAGTGTGAGTGTTTCGAAATCCACCGCCCCTGGGCACTTACATATGTCTTCCTCCTTCCGATTCACAGCGTCGGACGTCACCAAAGTTACCATGGCAACGAGACGCCGTGTGATGCCCTGTTGGTGACGTCCGCAGCGCCATTTGATGCTGCGAATCAAAAGGAGGAGGAGGGCAGGCAGCAAGGAGGCGCCTGGCATGTGTAAGTGACTTCCCATCAGGCCCGAGAGCGCAGACATTTTTGCCACCCCAAAATTGTGCTGCCGTAGGCCCGGGCCTACTGGGAAATCTGCCAATGAGTGTGAGTGCTTCACTAGTTACACTGTAAAGTCTTCAGGCTTCACTGTCCTTGTATGTTTGTGTCAGTGCTCAAGTTAGTATGCCATACTTTGTCCCACCATTAAAGCAGTTAAACATGCATATATATTTTAGCTTGACCATTCTTGAGAACGGTGACGTCACCAGCTCTCTAAGCATGAGCGCTAGGCTGTCCTTCTGCAATTTGCGAGCGTGAGCCGGGGGCGTGGCATTTTAGGGAGGGGGCGTGTTATTGTCTGGATTGTGTGTGTGTCAATAAATAAATATATATATAAGACAGAAATACAATGAGCGCAACCACACTGAAATTATAAATAGAAAATTTACCACATGTAATGAGGGTATACACCCTACAGTCAACTTTCCCTGACTCAGTCTGCACCAAAGGTCTACCGCTCCACGGGCTGGTAACGAAAATTTCCAAGAGAATGACCTAGGCGCAAATGGAGACAGAAAAAACAAACATAGGGTAGTATGTTCTAACAAATAACCGCCAGAAGGTATAATTGCACTCACACGTATATGATAATATCAAGCCTGTATCCACTCTGGGATCTGAACAATTAAATGATGAGTCTGGAACAGCTGGTCATCCACAGCAATTGCAATCTCGCGAAAGATACTCTCTGCGCTGCTAGTCTTCCCTGCAGCAAATAATGGGACAAACGGCCACCGGCACCTCTTGCTGCTGTCTGCTGCTACTTCCTGCTGATACACTGTGTTCACTGTCTGTAAACCACGCCCTATCGCGTTTCTCCGTTGGCTTCGTCAGGGGCCTTCTCTAGACTACAGCGCAGAGGATTGAGGCCCCCCGCTCCCACAGCCCACCGGACAGAACTCTCGGCAGAGGAGTGACGTCACCGCCGGCCTCGTCACGTGCACGGAGCGTCCCCAGGAACGTGGGTGACCGGAGGAGAATTGAGAACTCTTCGTGGGAAAACAGAAAGAACTCTCTATATGTGAAACACGACAGCACCTACCTTTAAGTACCGGTGAGTACTATACGCACATTAGTTGCAGTGAGATAGACCTGTAGGTTGATAACCACGGAAAGAGACAGCTCACACAAGGAGACTGTGTGGAACATAGAGAACACTAAGTGTGTGTGCTATTTACAACCTGGACTCATTTCCTATTGTTACAAATCTACGACTAAGGACTGTTGAAGAAATCTGCATAGTGTTACTAACCCTTTTCCAATGAGTGTGAGATGCTCAGAATTCTCAAGTTTTGATATCTCACAGAATGTGAGTCTTTTACTTATAGTCATTTTTATTAATAATTTAATAACTGTGTACGCTATTTTGTGTTCTATCTTCTTTCCTGCATGGGTATCTTTGCTCGAGATTGCAATTGCTGTGGATGACCAGCTGTTCCAGACTCATCATTTAATTGTTCCAGATCCCAGAGTGGATACAAGGCTTGATATTATCCTATACGCTGTGAGTGCATATTATACCTTCTGGCGGTTTATTTTTTTTAGACACTACTCCCTATGTTTGTTTTTTCTTGTCTCCATTTGCGCCTAGGTCATTCTCTTTGGATATATATATATATAGATATGTAAATATAACTGTATGCTCATCTGCATGTCTAAGGCAGGTCTGCAACCACGCCCTTCACCATTATCACCCAGCACACAGCACTTCCACTGCAGCAAGGGATTCTGGGAAATGACATGCAAATGAGCACGCAGTGCCACTTTTTGCTTCAAAAACCATTTTTAACATGGTTCCCTATAGGCTTAAGCTTACTGCATGGTCACAGCTTTGAGCACAGTCAGGGTTAAGGTGCATACCCAGAAAACCACCCACAGACAGCTGTTTCGACCTTAATGGGTCTCATCAGTGTGGGGTTGATTGACTGGGTATGCAAAGAAGCTAAGGGATGGGATATACCATAATACTGAGTTAAGTTATGGTGAGTAAAAAAAGTGACAAAAACCCTCCATATATATATAGCAATAACAATAAAGTCCAAGTAGACAGGCAACAATATCAACATAAAATAAAATTGATCAAATCTATCGGATTGGTGTACTACACTTTATTTCTCAATCTTTAGAACTGGGGAATAATACTGTTTTTATCGTCTCTGGTAGGGAGTGCATTGACTGGTGCTGATTCGTTGCAGAAGGATCATGTGACCCTTCTGAGCGCTTGGAAATCATATTTCCATGTCTCCCCAAGCGTTGAGCATTGCCGAGCGTACGTGCACATGCGCGCACACGAAGCGTCAGCGTGGCCATGCTCATTTGATAACACTAAAGGGAGCGCGCCAAGCATAGCGCACGTCGCGGCAGCGTGGCCGCAGCCTAATACTGAAGTACTCATTTACTCTGAACTTTTATGGATCTTTTTGCTAGGATGTCCATAAGAGGCATAGCACTACATTACAGGCACAGAAGGGGTTAACACGTCCTCAGCCTGTCCCCCCCCCCCCCCACCCTCCCCTCCTCTTTTGTCTTCCTTAATGTAATTACATTAATTGTCCTGTGTATACTGTGAAATGAACCCGTTTAAGCAGACAAAAGGTGTCCTGTGGGTGGAGCACTGCAGAATGAATACAGAACCAGTGCTACTTGTGTGTAGGATTCGTTCTGTTCTTATCTAGTTGGAGAAGGGAAGGGCTGAGCTCCACCCCTCACTCCCCACCTCTGCCCCCAGCCAGCCTCCTTGCTGCAGTAGTAACAGAAGTCTTCTGGCAGCTCACATTCTCCCGCACGGGCTGTGAGCAGCAGCCGAGCCTGACTCTTCACATACTATTAAGTGACGCTGATTTGAACCCACTTGCCATTGACTCTGCATGCCATCCAGATTAAGGGAGATCCTCGGATTGATTTTGCCATGATCTCCACTGAAGGCACTTCAACCCTCCCCTGAACACTACCAGGTAACAGGATGCAGTTTATTTGAATTGTGTGTTTACAAGTGTAAACAAACAAACTCATACCATGTTTATGCAAAAAAGAAAAAGGATCTGGTTGTCTTTAGACAAAAAAAAACACATTGTTTTGCATAACAGTTTCTTTAGTTTTCGGGATCTGATTGTAACCTGCATCATCTACTAGTGTTTAAAAAAAAAAAAAAAAAAAAGCAATAGGAACTTGCCCAGGCAACATCGTATTCCCTTCACTTTCTACTTGTCTGGCGATAGCCCACCCCTTCCCCCAGGCTGCTGACATGTTAGCAGTCAAAGGGTTACAAGGAAAGTTTGTTTCGATCCCAAGGGATAGGTGGAATTAGAGAGAGAGAGGGGAAAAAAAGCTGAAACTCTTTGGTGTTACATTTTAACCCAAAACAGAGGTTTCTGTTTAGCCATTGTTTATCAGTGGGGGTATTTGTGGTGGGGAAGCTGTGGAGATCCCGTGAGTCTGCTGCTTTCCTGGAGAATCCTGTTTAACAAGAGGAACTGACTTCAGGGGACAGGGTGTGAAACCTCCAGCAGCAGCAGCAGCAGCACAAGGCAGGTAGTCTCCCAGTGAGCGTTTCTAGGAGAAATTGGAAAGTTTTGTTCCTGGGGTCACTTTTCATGCAGCACAAGCAAGTGGAGACCTGAAATCTGAAGCAGTATCTTGGTAACATAACTCTTGTTCTTACTTTGCTGAAAATGGTTCCAGTAACATAGCAAAATAAGAGTGCTGTGTAGTAACTCCTAATCTCATTTAACGGGTCCATTAACTTGTAAATAAATGTTTACCCCACTACATGAGTGAGGGTGGCAGAGGTAAGAGTAGCATTGTGGATAATCAATAGAGGCTTGCTGACTTTGCAACTATTTGGGGATGTTACTTGTCACAATAGTTGTAGCTCCTTTAAAAAGTATCTGCTCTGTAAAGTCAAAAAGGGAAATTGTGGGGTAAATATATTTGTATTCTAAAGCAGGTCAATATGAAAGATGATGAATTATAAAGTGCTATGTAAGGTTTGTAAATAAATAATCCAGTCGTAGTTTCTCACTCGGATCTTTTGGACTATGTACCATATATGTCAGTTACTGCAAATGAGACTGTAAGATCTGGATTCATTGTGCATGTGTTCGATGTACAGTGAGCTCCTTGAAGCACACCCTCCACATCTACTAGTGTGTATATTACTGTTATTTTATTGTTATTGTCTTCACAACCCATTGTACTTTTAGAATGTGCCAACATACCTGAAGGAAAGTACAATGGGGTGGGAAGACAGTGTTTTAAATAGCAGCAACCATGTATAAGAGGAATTTGTTCTGGTGACTCGAGTTCACACTGAGGTTTCCATGCATCCCCCATTGAAACCCAGTGGTGGCTGCTTAAATGTATCTTAACTAATATTGTAAAGCACTCTGGAATTCAACAGTAATATGTACACACAGAAAACCTCAATATGGGATTAAGGCAGATTTTATGACTGTACATTTAATGTCTTTTGGAGAAACCCATTAGTTAAGTTACCTTACTACAATCCAATGTATTATGGTGGTTGTTTCTTTTGTACTTCTTCTATTTTTGCATGTAAGGGTCACCCTCAAAATAGAAATCCCACCACTTCAAAACAAACACAAGGGCAAGCCATGTGGAAAGAAAAGACAGGAATGTGAATTGATCAGCCTTAGAAGATAGGGCACTGCAGGGATTACCGTGTGTTGTTTTTCCAGTATCTGAAATAAACTGCTCATGTTTGCAATAAGCTTTTTATTAGGAGAGTATTGTTTCCAGATTGCGCATAGCCTTTATTTGATCAACACCGCATTCAACATAGGCGTCTATGATCTGCCAAGATCTGTATGTTCCTTTACAGCTGGAGGAGCCAATGCGATTGTCATGTTTACACTTGTACTATCACTTGCATATAAGTGTATTAGTAATGCAGTCCTCCCTGCCAGAGACCACAAATGGTAACCTAATTTCTGTAGCACCTTGTTGCCAGTGCAAATGTGGCTTCTCCCGTCTTCTTTGAAGGCTTTTTAAGAGCATCTACCTTGTGCCCGCAGTGCATTCCATTGCAGTGACTTGAATCTTTCTCCAGCACTGAAGGAAGGGCAATCATATAAACGTTTATGGGTCCAACTGTGTGATAAGCAGTCAGTATAACTGTGTCATATAGCGCAGCTGACTTGAGAGATTACCTTTTCTCAAAGCACTTCGTATTTCTGCAGTTACAAGGTGCCATTTCTCAAACGGTCTATTACAGCCGGTTAGCACTGTAATAAATGTGACTTGTTTCTAAGTCCGATACTGACTAAAGAGGTGAGTAATCCTGCTTTTTGCTCTAGTGCGAAATGAGCGCAGGTCAGCATTACATTGACAGTTTTTTTTTTTCCTTTCTTTTTGTTTAACTCTTTTCCTGCTAGAGGGGGCCCTGCAACGCACTGCAAAAGGGGGTTCATGTGGAAAGTGAGCCAAAATTGAAACAATTGTTCCGCTGCTCCCTACCAAGGTTAACTGTTCTCCCATCTATTTCATTCTAATTCCGAGATTGTAATGCATTTTATTGGTCCGACATTGAATGAATCCACCGAAGTTGCACGTCTAGGCCACAAAAAGTAGCGCGGTTTTGATATGTTCTTTTAGTGCATAGCCTCTTCCCTTTCCCCAGTTAATCCCTTTTGCCCAGTAAAAAGAAAATGTTTTATGGACACACTCAGCATGTTAAAAGCTACGCTGTCATGGGATCATGACACCCTTGCCTGTATTGCACTACCTTAATGTGTCCAATAAAAAAATTGATACAAAAAAAAAAGTAGCGCGGTTTTATAAATGTTGCAGCAGAGTTACCTGCTGGGTTCAGTCACGTGAGCGGTTCCAGCCAGTGAGGGCGAACCGCTCACGGCCACGCCTGCTCTCCACCGGCTCCCTGGTATAATGCTGCTCAGCGCTGGGTGACATCACAGAATAGCACTGCCGCCTTCCCGCATTTAGTACAATTGAGCCCTTACGCAGCTCTTCTAGGACCTAGCTGTGCGCAGCGACTGCATGTTATACCAGCTGCTGCACAGCACATGTTTTTACTCAAGGCAGGTATCTGCTGTCTGACAAATGTTATTGCAGGGCAGACGACCAAAGCAAAGTGGTCTACGTTGCTAACAGCCTTTAAATGTATTCAGCTCTCAGTAATACCTTTTTACTGCAAGGTGTACAAAACAAACAAACAATAACTATATTGCTTGACAGCAACATTTTGGTGACATGGGATAGTTCAGAGCCAGTGCATTGTGCTGCTGTTAAGTGAAGCCACATTCCTGGAGGGATTAGATAAATTAATCATAGATTTGGCATTCAGCAGTAGATTATTCAATTTACCTGTCCTGATTAACCCCTTGAAGCCTGGGCATTTCAATCTTCTAATATGTAGATCTTTATATATATATATAGCGCTATCTGTGTATATAACACTTCACAGCAGTGATAGACGTCACATAATAATATAACGCATAATGGGAATAAGCGCTTGTGACATAAAAGTAACATTAGGAAAAGGTGTAACTGTCCAAATCCTTTCTACAAACTCAAATCAACTGGTATTTTAACCTTAAACCTAAAGGTGGTGGCACACCAATTTCTTTCTTAATCAAGAATATGACTTTAAATGAAATAATAATAAAGAAAATGCTTAAATGTATAATTTGTGTTCCCCATCTAAAAATACATGTTCTTTTAACAAGCTTTTTTTTAATGTTCTCTACCTAAATTCTTTCCATTTCTTTTATAATGTAGCATTCTGCTGCTATTTGTTTCTATTTGGCTAACACATCAGACTAACATGGCTACTGAACCATTTATTTTTTTTTGCACATAATTACTAATCTTTGCTGTCTGTGTATGATGCATGTCAGCTTTAGCACAATCACTTAACGTTAAGGATATGCAAAATGTTTCCGATTTTGAGGAATTGTTTGCATCTTTTTTCTTGGTTTTTTTTTTTTTTTGCATTTTTGTGACATTTTTGCTCTAAACTTTGCCAGAATTTCACTTTTTACGGGCCAGTATTTAGTGAAAATGGCAGTATACAAAGGGCCACGCCTGCACTTTTAATGATTTGACGAATATGTTTTGCGACGCTTCCGGATTTTGCACTAGAATGTACGCTGAAAATACAGCCACGAACTTCTTCGGTCAAAGTGTTGCACCTCTCCATTTTAGTATACTCTACGCATGGCCACATCCTGTATATAACAGGTCTAACTGAGCACATTGGCCTACTGGTTAAATCTTGTTACTGACTTTCTCTTACTAAGCATAGGTGATCTTTCAGAGATGTAAAGTCCATGAACTCCGATTGAGAAATGGGGACTGATTAAACAAGCCCTGATGCAGGTTACCACACCTCATCCAGTGTTAACTTTAATGGCAAATAACTCCAGATTGGGATGGACATAACCCACATCGGAGCTTGATAAATCCTAGTGTATGACCCTCCTACTCCATGAATTTAGCATCATTCAAAAGTACAATCCCACATAGCTGGGCATAAAACAACTTTTTATACGTAATGTAACAATCTATTTGGATTTCGTAAACAAACCTAACTGTGCCCATAGCAAAGGTTTGGCTGCATTCGTTTTTGGGAAATTAGATTTTCTTAGGGGCCTCTGAATGGGAAAGTGTTTGTCAATCAAGTGTTATCCCGCCCTGTCCCTATTAGAGAACCAATAAAGATAAGACAAGAGGGAGAGAGGGAATTCTGGCTGTACAAGCACTAGCTGAACACTGTGATATCGCACAAAAGGGAGCAGCTGGAGGGAATCAAATCACCGTGTTTATAGACTAATTTAAAAAAAAAATAAACATTTTAAAAATATTTCTAGTTATCAGATTTGGGTAAAAAAAAAAAAGGGGCATCAATAATCTGCATGTAACATCCATGTTGCTGGCATTGGTTCACTTTGGTTTTCCGGCAAGGGAAGGATATCTTTGCAATATATGGAATAAGGCATATATACCAATCTCTTACAAAGCATCTCTGTGATGCTATGGGGAAGTTAAAATATGATCATGAGCCCTACTGACATTATTATGTAACAGTATAGAAATATCTTTATTTCTAAATTTCTAAATTCTCCCACAACTCGCACACATGAATGGTCTATTCTAAATTACATTTAATAAAAAATATCCCCTTGTGAGCATATTCACATGTCTTACACAGGTCTGCAGCCCTGCTTTTCCCTGTTATCTCGTGGCATACAGTGCTTCCACTGCAGCGAGGGATTCTGGGAAATGAGCACACCATTACAAAACCATGTCTTACATCCTCCCCTTTTTCAGATCCCTATACCATTCCTTCCTTACCTTCTCTTCCTGTATATGTACTGTCACATCCCATGGCTACTTCAGGTCCCACCAAATGGTTTCCCCTTCTCGTCTTATTTTCCCTATTTAGTTGAATAAGAAGCAGGATGATGCGCAATCAATGGAATTTGATTAATCATTAAGTATGTATTTGCTCACTTCTCACCATATTGAATAGAGTGATAAATATACAGTATCTTCTTTCTACCCACAATGTTTTTTCTCTGTGGCAATTTTTCCTCTGTCTCCTGTGCCATAAACAAATGCTACATTTCTATTCCACCCCACTGATGCATATCTACTGTAATATCTATCTACCTTTATTCTCTTTCTCTTCCAGTATCTAGTTTTATATATATTATATTATATACTATATAATATATATATATTATTATATATATCGATATATAATATATATTATTTTTTTTTTTTTTGGCGTTAAATCACTTGCTTGGTAATATAATATTTTGCACTATTTTTACATTAATTTAAGATATGTTTAAATCTACTGTTAGTGGGACTGTGCCTTTTCATTTTTATCTCCACTGTGAACCTACTTCTGGGCTTCAGGATCTACTGCTTCCCACTTAGCCCAAAAAATATTCCTTGTACATATTGCCTTTCCTTTCCCTTCTTCATCCTGATCACATATTCACAAATTCTGCTTCAGTTTTCTATTCCAGAGAAATATTAATTGAACACGGTATTTGTGGGGACTCTTAAAATATGGCCTCGTTTTTAATTCTAAAAACGACTTTACAACTAGTGGTTTACAGAGAATGAAACCCTAACAAAAGGTAGAAATGCTGGCACCAGGCTTTGTCATCATGAGATTAAAATCTAACTCTAGTTTTTGAATGTTCCATAGATATTTAGGACAATTATGAACAAGAATGCACTGGATGAACAAAACGTGCTTATGAGAAGACAAACAGATCAGTATTTAACTATACAATATGTCAAGTTAGATGTAGCACTGAGGCTTTTTGTCTCTTGTTCTGTACATGAGGTTATAATCCCAGCAGCACTCCTTTTGACACAAATCTACGGGATGTGGTGGATTTTTTGTTGTGAGTTTACAGGGGCTGTGGGTTCAGAGAACAAGGACTGGATCCCAGCCTCGTGGCAATTCTGTTTGTCATGTTATTTGCCTTTCTGATGGGAACCTACAGCTTTGAAAGAGTTCAGCATTATATCACAAACTCCTCCGTACAAGAGGCAGCATAAAAGGAACAATGATAAGTGCAGACCAATTGGTGCTAGTTGTTTGAAGTGTGCAATAAGGCTGATGAAGCTGTGAAAGGAGAGAGCACACTTTTGATATGTTAAATGTTCAAGGTGTCAGTTCTAATTGTCAATAAACCAAGAGGAAATGCACATACAGTAGGACCCTATATTTATATTGCTGTGATTTTTGTCATAGAAGTAGGGTGTTTGGTGGGGGGGGGGGGACACTAAATCTTATCCAACAGTAGAAACACATAATTTAGACAGACTGTAATCATATAGTCAACATTAATATCCTGGTATCGTGAGAATGAAGGATGTACTCATAGGAAGGTTCAGATATGACAATGACCCTATACTGAGTAACTTCCTTGGCAGTTAACTGTATGACACATACAGTTAAATCAGATTTGCGTGTCTGCGTTGCAGTCTAAAAGGAGCCAGTTTTACGAACATCAGATCTTGGCATCCACTTAAGAAGTCATTAAAGCTTTATCCCTTTTGGGGAGTCCTATATCAAACACTAAGGTGTAGCACAAATGCTGAACAAATGTAAACTGTATATAATTTTTGCATAACTTGTATTCTCTTATGTAGCATAAGGGAGAATGCATCAGAGTTTACACAAGAACATAATGCAATATATTTCAATTGAAAAATACTAATGTTAAGGATGTGAAAAAAGGTGTACACATTATCCACATTCTGTAATACAGTTTGCTTTAGAAACCAGGTGCATTGTAGGTAATTCAGACTAATTTTATGAGATTTTTACTGCTGTTGCTGTTTAATCATTGGTAAATGTAACATTTTTTGTCAAATGCAATATGGTATCCAAACTTTTTTTTTAGTGACTGAGACTTGTGATTTTTATTTAGGTCTGTCCAAAAAAGCTTCCATCCATTCTGCACGGAGCAGGGCGCAAGATGAGAGCGACAATTCCAGGCATAGGATGCACAAAGCCAACCCACTAAACAGTGAGGGCTTCAAAATGTCTGCGTGCAGCAACTTCGTTGAACAAATTTGGAAGCCCGGATCTTGCAAGAACTGCTTCTACCCAAGAAGTGCCCACCGGCAGCCTCAATCCCCCTCCGATGTGAGAGCTGGCAATTTGCCAGTGTTGCACAGCCTTAATGGGATTAGGATCAAGTCAGAGAACACGCACCAGGATGATGACTGTGTAATTGCTGCTCTGTATTCCAAGCCCACCATAGCAGTAAAGCCAACCATGATTACCTCTGATACCGCTGAGGTGTGGGCAGAGCTGAACAGCACCGAGACCCTCTCTCAGGTAAGTTATCACTGCTCGGCTAATTAAAGAATGCAAAGTGTCCTAGCACTTTCTGTGCTGGAGCTGAGGCATCTGCATAGAAGTAAATACTTAGTTTGAAATAACTTCACCATCAAGTATACAGATATAACCAATGATCTTGCACCTGCTGGCGCGCTCTCATGCAAGAGAAGTAAGGTTAGCCCTATCCCTTTTTCATTTTTGGCTAATTCTAAACAATGGCTGCTCTCCCCACTGGTGCATGGTGTATGCCCTGCTGCAGCACACCGGTGGGAGTAATAACATTGACTATATCTGTAGAACAAAGCTATACTACATCTGGGAATTGAAGAGAGCTTTTTTTCCCCCACATGGGACCCTGAAGATTTCACTACACTTCCGGTGTCCTTTCTCTCCCTTTTTGCCTTAGTTCCAGGTTCTCCTTGACTCCCTCATGTTTTTGTTGCTCATCATTTTTTCTAATTGCCTTTGCTTCCTACTTTTTATAAGCCAATGAATAAATACACTTGGAAAACAAAACTCCAAAAAAGCACTCCCAACTCTATCTAACCTACTGCAGTTCACTTATTTTAAAGAGGCAGTAGTTTAAGGTTCTTGTTGCTGTATAAGCCCTGGGGAAATGTAGCTTGCAGGTTGTGGTTAGTTTTTAAGGGGAAAACATGAGTTTATCATAGATGGAATAATAGATTTTTGATGGAGCTATAAATCCTTTTATTTCAGAAAGGCCCAACCAAAAGGAGACAGGAGACAGTCTATTCATGTTTGGTTATTTCTACAAAAACACATTCATGTATATAACTTTTTAGAGTTTGTAATAAACTATATAAATTGAGTCTTTAATGCAGTACCTCCGATCTGGCTTTTTTCCCAGCTAATTTTATGTTCTGTAGTTAGAAAGTACTGTTCTTATAAGTGTATTCATTTTTGAGGCAAGGAATAAGAAGTTTTTTTAAAAAGTCTGTCCTTGGAGTGTGACTGTGCCCCTATTCAATATGCCGTGAAGCCACTTCTCAGTGCTGGAGAACGTTTCAGGTCCATTCATATGAATGGGACTAAAATCTTCTGCAGCAATGTACAGTAGCTTCACCGCATATTGAATAAGGGCTTCAGTGTGTTTGTGTGAGGTTAAGCTGTGACATCTCTGCAGTGTTCTGACTCGAACCACACTATAGATCTCTTGCAAGCTGCATCTATTCTGCAGATGAATAGCCTCCACACAAGCCTGTGCTGGTGTTGGAGCCCTTTACAAGTTTTTATTTATGTAATGCGCGCTATTGCCTTGTTGTTCACTTTACCACATTAACCATTACTTTGTGGAAAGGGCTGTTCACTCGATTACTCAATGTGGTCATGGTTAGTAGAATTAAGATAGTGAGGGAGTCTATGAATACGAATGACATGCCATCTTTCCAACCAAATAATAGGATATCTTTCAATCCTGCTATGCAAAACCTACTTTCTCTACAATCTCCCTTTCTCCCCCCGCACCACCCCCCCCCCCCCCCCCCCCCCCCCCCCTGACCATCGTGCCATGGCATGATAGGAAAAGGTCCAAAGTGCAGGGAAATCGTTTCAGGCGAGGAGAATCCTGCTTGTGCAGCCAACATAACATAGACAAACAAATTCCTCAAAATGCTGGTCTCCTGTAGGACAGAGGTACAAAGTAGAGCTCTACTCCTCACAAGTTCACAATGCAATTCTTCATTTATCGTAACAGCCAAGAACAGAGGAGAAACAACGTTTCAGGTCCCATATGGATTTTTCATCACCTAATGAAAGTTCCATATAGGACCGGAAATATTGTTTCTCCTCTGTTCTTGGCCTTTGCAATACATGAAGAATTGCATTGTGAACTTGTGAGGAGTAGAGCTCTACTTTGTACCTCTGTCCTACAGGAGACCTGCATTTTGAGGAAGTTGTTTATGGGAAAAGAAACACACTTTAGAGACTTGGAACAATAACAAAAGGCTAAAACTTATAATAATCCATATGATCATTGTGAGACTAACCTCTTTGCAGCAGTGACCTGGTAAACATCGTAGAGCGCTACTTTGGCTGCCCTACCCCCACAGAAAAATAGTGCAATAAATATCTTGTCAAATATCAAAAGTCATGTCAAGGAAAGGTCAATAGAGAACAACCTTGTCTGCAACTAATATATTTGTTCGAAAACAGATTTGAAATGGGCACAGTTAATCCAGACACTTGTCAAAGTTTAGTTTTTGTAAATGTATCTCTAAGGGTTGTGGGGAAAGTAACTGAGGGTACATATTGGGTAACTTATTAAAATACTGCAATATTTATGTAACGGTGTAGAAACTACAGTACTTTTTTAAAGAGCTTACTTTTTATAATGCACAATCAACTCCATAAAACAATAGCATCTTCAGAACATAAGTCTGTAACAGTAGTATCCCTTTGCCTCAAACACCATATGGTATATACCATACATTTTACGTAGAGAGAACATAGTATTTAGAATCTGGTGTGTTTTCATAGAAAATGCTAATTTTTCTTCTTTCTTCTCCTGCTCCCTTAGGTTAGCTGGAAAATGTATTCAACAAGCAATTCAACTTTGAAACCTGAGGACATTTCCAGGGTTACCCTGGACAACTTTAAGAAGCCCTTCGGTCATAATTACAACTGTGCTAGTGACACTACTTCACAATGTGTCTTAAATGGACTACAAAGCCGTGACAAGAACATGGGGATTAATGCTGTACACAACCTGACTTACGTGAGTCACCTTGGTGGTCCAGCTGACAAAGCCACATTTCTTAAGGAAAAGCTACCTACCTCTTATGAGGAATCTACTCGGGTAACTACACCTAATGATGATGGCGATATCAAGAAATTAAACTGCATTCAGGAAGAAGCTGCATTACTTTCTTTAAAGAGTAGAAGTGGTTACTCCTCTGGAACCCATGGTAACAAAGAGACTTGTCGTCATATCACACACTCATGTAAAGATAAGCCAGCTCCTCCGGGAACTTTGCAATCAAAGGACAATACGGTGCGTCAGGGCACTGGGATTCCAGATACAGGATTGTGTAACCTGGACAACCCAATGCAAGGAAGACCTGCCAAAAACGGGTTAAAAAGCTCTGAATGGGGTTGCAGTAAGAACCTGTACTTCAGCAAAATCAAAGTATCGCTTCACTCTAAATCTGATACCTTGTCAGACACTTTTTCATATGACCGAATGAAAGACAACCCTTTCGCATCACCCACTAACTCAGATTCTCAGATTAGTGAGTTTCATCCACTTAAGAACTACAAAAAAGGCCTGGCAACAAGCCCTCAGCATTTTACATTCCCCGAGCCACATCTACAGCTTCAGGCTGAAGAAAGCCACAGTGAGCCTATTTATGCAGAAAGCACTAAAAGGAAAGGTGTTTTAGGGAGGGTAGGGGTAGGTACAAAGACTGATGGGCAAATAGATGGAAGCTGTAAAAAACAGGCTGCTGACGCCAGTGAGGAGAAACTACAGTCTTTGCACAAAACTGTGTTCCACGATTCCACAACACTGGTGACCGCAAAAATAACGGTCATGGCAGCCCACACAGAAGAAGACAACAGAACAATTTATCTCAGCAGTCCAGACTCTGCAGTTGGGGTTCAGTGGACAAGCAACAGTCCATCTACTAATGACCGTGCAAGTCTGTCGCCATCTTTTCACTGGGGTGAGCAAAGCCAAGGGAAACAAGAAATTAAATTTGCTGAAGTGAGCCAAAAGAGCCTTGTGCATCAATCAAATAAATGCCAAGGTAATAACAGTGCTGTTGTACCGCCCAAGATGACCAAATTATCTACTAGTAAAAGACTATCACCACCAACACACAATGCTGGCATGATATGCTCACCTTCTCATAAGAAGGAAATAATGGAGGTAAATGACCGGTGTCTGCCTTCTTTATCTGGGGACCGAAGGCAAAAGTTGTACCAGGCATCATGGAGTAGACAGTGCAGGATTGACGAGGAAGAGGAGGAGGAGGCCTCTCTCTCTCAGCAATCAAGGACAAGTGCTTTGGGCAGTGGACAGCTTGTTGCTTCCAGCAGTGCTAGTTGTAATTATGATGACAGAACCAACTTGGAAAAGCCCAAAAGCAGACAAGGCATGAGTAAATCCGCCTCTTGTCCTGTTGAACTTGCTAAAGTAAGCAGTGCAATAGAGGATTCCAGCCACCCCCCACCTCCCCCACCCAAGAAACAATCGAGGTATGTGCTCATTACCAACCGATTTCGGGATTATGTTGTTCTAAGTTTGAGTACATCTTGTCAACTGCAAATAATGTTAGTTCTGTACCAACTTTATGGAATATAAGGGGGCATTTCTGACAGCTTTGTTGACCCAATGCTATAATAAAAAGTTTATAAATCATCCTCTATTACCTAGTGACGGGAACAATAATTAAGTACTGTATGTTTCATGGAAATATAAAAGGAAATACCATGCACAATCTACTGTGAGACTTGCCCTGACATGCCTTTTTTTTTAGTAAGTATTGTACTTGCATGTTCAATTACCTTCTCTTAAATTGGCATTATCTATGCTAATGTTTGTATTCATCAGTTTGAGACTCTGTTTCAGATCATGTCTTGAGATGCTTCAAACTTTAAAACATTAGAAGTGTCAGGCTGATGTTATACCGTTTTAGTCAGTGTGATGGGCAGAATTTTCACAGAAGTCATTAAATGGGTGAAAAATAGCTAAGCACACTCCCTGTATCATCCCCTTAGTCTTAAAGAACAGCGCCTTTTTGTAAAACTAAACTTTTCATATTTGCCTGCTTTTTAAGCAGAATAATGCTAATTGGACTTACGTCATACACACCATTCTTCGGAATAGGATTTGTAATCACAAAGTAGAAGGCAGATGGATGTGGTCAGCGGCAACTTGTTCACCTTTTTATCCTGGAGATGTGACCTATACTATGACATTGTCTCTTATTATACTTTTTACAGCTATTTCATGTTTTTAGGCTGGGGTTCTAAGAAGGTGTTATATCTCACTGTACACACTAGTCTAATGAAAGTTACAACTTTTTACCAACCATGAGATTGTTGAGCTTTCACTGTGGATCTATTTTAGGCAGATGGCTACAGAATATACTGTACTTGTTTCCTCTTTCTAACCAAATAATGGTGGGACAAATTAACAGATTTTAGTTTATTACCGTTTTTTAGTTTAAAGGATTAAACATATTGACTCGGCGAATATGCATGTAATATCCATTAAAGTAAAAGGTGTGGCCCATCGGCAGACCATGGACCAATATACAGATTATTGTGCACTCGTGCACAAAAAGGATTTCCATTCCAAACATATTTCATGTAGTAGAGCTGGTTGGGCTGACTAGGCATCGTTACCTAGTCCTTGTACTTGACATGTCTTTTGACAAAAGACAAAAAGCCCCAGTGCTACATCTAATATGACAAATGATATAGTTTAAATACTTATGTCTCTCTTCTCATAAGTGAGGGTCATTTAGTCAAATTCTTTAGCCAAAGTATTTTAAGCCTGTAACCACGCCACAGTACACCCATTACAGGTCCTAACACTACATGCAAATGCTCTCTTAACTGCTCTAATGGAGGGAGAAATGTCTTAATAGACTGGTCATTCATAGGTGCATAACAAGAGCTGCTATTTAAAGTAGGGTGGGTGAGATTAAAACCAGGGAGGAGAGGTCAAAAGCCTCCAACCAATTGTTCACCAATCGAAACCTACAAACAATTGTTCTCCAATTGAAACCTACAAACACACACACAACCCCTGCAGGCTCTCAACCCAGACCCACCACGTCATATATATTTATGCCATGAGGAGTGCTACTGGGTTTGTGACCTAAAGTATATAACAAAAGATAAAAGGCCCCAGAGCTACATCCAATATGACACATAATATAGTTAAATACTTATGTCCCCCCTCATACTGTGACAGGGGTGCGCAAACTTTTCTGTTAGCGCCCCCCTTGTCAGCTCTCCACCCTGCTCCCACCCCCCTTCATTTACCGGCT
Source organism: Ascaphus truei (assembly GCA_036426205.1). Classification (NCBI taxonomy): domain Eukaryota; kingdom Metazoa; phylum Chordata; class Amphibia; order Anura; family Ascaphidae; genus Ascaphus; species Ascaphus truei. The sequence continues at coordinate 177,328,702 of CM071567.1, read as the reverse complement.
CTGAGCTTGCAGCGTCATCTGACGTCACGTGACGTCGCGTTGCCATTTGACACCACGGCGTCATTTGATGTTGCGTTATGGCGACGTGTTGCCGAAGAGGCCGCTCAGACCAGGTAAAACAGATTTACAGAGGCCTTGTGTCTCCCCCGCCATTTAATTTAAATGCCCCCTCTCTGCCTGGGGGAAGAGTGTGGGGCCTCGGTAACAACCGTGCCCCCCCACCCCTGACAATCTCGCGCCCCCAACTTTGCGCACCGCTGCTGTAAGTAATGGTAATTTAGTAGAATTCTTCGGTCAAAGCATTTTTAGTCTGTGACCACACCAAGCTATGCCTTTTTTACAGGTCCTTAAACTAAAATGTAGTTGGACCTTTTTTGTTTTGTTGCGTACATGCTCACAAACCAAGTAGCACTCCTTTTGACACAAATATATGTAGTGTGGTGGGTTTGGCTTCTGAGATTGCTGGGGCTTTGTGTGTTTGACATTACTTTTGCACTATGGCTCTAAAATTAGTATCTCCACTGTAGTATTTATTACCATGCTAGTTAATGGTTTGTACATTAACTAGGCTGTAACACAGGAACATTGTGATCGCTGTTAAAAAAAAAAAACTGCTGGTGACATCACCTGAGATCTGACTTCAAAAGTCTGCTCATGGTTCCAAGGTTCAACAAAGAATCTGACCGCTCCTTCTTCTCTTACCGTGCACCCCACAACTGGAAAGATCTACAGATGCACGGCCGTTATTCGAACATTCACGCGTTGTATACCTCGGAATACCCATGTCATGGCGCGTGATTTCTTCCAACCTTCCCGCCCCTTCCCACCTTTAAGACGCGAGAGCAGAAAAAGACATTTTAGTGTTAAACACTGAAATTGACACAGTAGCACATTACAATTCATTCATTACTGCCATGGATACGAAACAGAATCCATGCAATTCAAACAAAGCAACCGCGATAAACACGTGTGCCTGGGGCGATTGGCGGCGTTAATGCCGCGTGGAATACAGCAGCGCACACACAAATGGCTCCGTGATTCGTTCGAATAACGGCCGCTGCATCTGTACCTAAGACTCTCATCCGCCACCAGTCTAAGTTCTTTCAAAGCTAAAGCTGTCTCACATTTTAATCTGGTCTGTAACTGTTACACACGCCTATAATATATATTATATCTAACTGTGCATGCAATGTCTTTAAATATGAACAGGGTTATACATTATATTTAATGTTACCATTTATTATTATAACTGTGCCCAGGACATACTTGAAAACGAGAGGTAAAACATTTTATAAATACATAAAATTGTATACCTGCCTATTAATCAGAGTGAAATTTGGGCAAGCAAATCACTTTGACTCCTGATCAATATGCTGTGTAGTCTGTTTTACTAGGCTGGAGACGTGTTTTAGATACACTCAAATAAATAGGAATCATATGTTTTTGAGCACGAGGGAGGTATCTTCACAGCATATAGAAAAAAAGATGGGGAAGCGATCTGATGCAAATATATCTACAGGGTGAAAATATAAGCCCCTGCAATATCCCACTACTTTTGTTACATATGAGTCTGGTTCTAAAGCTATGTAACAGAAATACATAGGCGTTTTCAAGCTAGCGAAACACAAGAAGGCACTATTCAAAGGACACGGTTGTAAAACACCTTTTCCCTTTTATCTCGACTCCTTACCACCTATAGCCTGCTTGGAGAAATAGAGATGTATAGACTTTTTTTTTTTTCAGAGACGGTTATTGGTGCAATCCCCTTCCTTTGAAGGAGGCACAAGAAGCCAAAGTAGTCTTTAACCCTTTATTTATGAAATGTTTAACCAGGAAGTAATACATTTAGAATTACCTCTCGTTTTCAAGTATGTCCTGGGCATAGAGTTAAAATGACAAATAATACATGGTTACAAATACAGTTACATAAATGAACAGGGTATACACGGGGTTGCCACCTCTCCGGGTTTCACCCGGAGACTCCGGGTTTGGCATCCCCTTCTCCGGGCTCCGGGTTTGTCCCTGAAATCTCCGGGTGGGCGGGTTGTTGCAGACAGGGCAGCACAGTAAGTGAGTTCGCATTGCTACATCACTCACAGATCCTCTTCTCACGGGACTGTCTGTGTGCACTTCACTGCCTACTACATCCGGGTCACAGCCCTATGCTCTACTGCACATGCTCACAGGTAGGGGATCATGGGAGTTGTAGTTTTTATTAGACAAGATCGATTGGCACATAAGCAACACAGTAACATTCTTAGAAACCCTGCTAGAGAACACACACCACCCCCATGTATCTTATCTCCTCTCCCCTCTCCCTCCCTCTCCCCCCTCTCCCCTCTCCCCCCCTCTCCCGCTCCCTCCCCTCTCCTCTCCTCTCTCCCTTCCTCTACTTTCCTCTCTCTCCGTTCCCTTCATTCCCCCTCTCCCCCTCCCTCCCTCCCCCCCCTCTCTCTTCTCCTCCCCCTCTCTCTCTTCTCCCCCCTCTCTCTCTTCTCCTCCCTGCCCCCCCTCTCTCTCTCTTCTCCCCTTCCCCCTCTCTCTTCTCCTTCACCCCCCTCTACTCTCTGTTCTCTCCCCCCCTCTCTCTTCTTCCCTCCCTACCCCCCTCTTCTTCTTCCTCCCCCCATCTCTCTCTTTCTCCGCTCCCTCTCTCAGTCTTCCTCTCATCTCTTTCTCTGAAACACCCTCTCTCTCTCTCCTGCCTCCTCGCCCCCTCTCTCTCTTCTCCCCATCTCTTCTTCTCAGTCTCTCTCATCCGGGATCCCCCCTCCTCGTCTCTTCTCCCCCCTCTCGTCTCTTCTTCTCCCACCAACCCGCAAGGTCATCTCTGCTTCTCCTCCCCCGTCCTCTCCATCCTGTCTTCTCCTCCCTCCTCTCAGTCTTCTCTCCCCCCTCGTCCTCTTTTCTACCCCCCCCCTCTCTCTCTTCTGCCTACAGCCCCCATGCTCTCATCTTCTCGTGACCCCGCTGCTCAAGATCTCTTCTTCCTCTTTCTCCCGCCCCTCTCGTTCGTCCCCCCTGCGTCTCTCTTCTCTTGCTCTTCTCCCCCATCCCTGCTGCGTCGTCTCAGGGTCGTACTCCTACCCCCCCTCTCTCTCTTCTTCCGCCGCGCTCTCTCTCTCTCGTTCTCACCCAGCCCCGTGCTCTCTTCTCCCCTGCCTCTCTTCTTCTCGCCCTCTCCTGCGGGTCGTCGTTCTTCCTCCCCTCGTCTCATTCGCATTCTTCTCACGGCCCCTCTCCATCTCTTCTTCCCCAGGCCCGCGGCTTCCACACGAGCAGCGGGGTCCACTCGCTCTCGCTCCTCCCCCTCTCTCTCTACAGTAAAGCTGCTTCAGTTCCTCCCTTTTGATAGCAATGAGGTAACCTTGTCTTTGTTAAATTAACTCAAGTAAAGTTAACTGAGGTAAACATTGTAATAAATTAATATTGATCAGTGACGACTCTGTTTGCAACAATTGTCATCAGCGTTAGTTATAAATAATAGAAATGATGTAAGGTATAATTCCATATACCATTAACGCAGCAATAGTGCCCGCAACAGCAGTCTCCCGCCATCTCCCCCTGCAACTACTCTCAATATGGCTCCGTGGCGTCAAATGGCGCTGCGTTGCCATGCCAACGGGAACGTCACGTGACGTAACAGCATCACGTGATGCTCGTTGCCATGACAATGAGCCGCCACATGATGTCACGACGTCATGCGGTGCCACGTTGTCATGGCGACTTGACGCCGCGTGACGTTACATAGCATCCCGTTGTCATGGCAACACAGTGTTATTTTTAAAAAAAAAATCTCCGGGTTGACCGTCAGTCGAAGGTGGCAACCCAGGGTATACATTATATACAAGACATTGCATGCACAGTTAAACATACTATATATTGTAGGCGTATGTAACAGTTACAGACCAGATTAAAAAATGTGAGAGGATGAAGGGAGGGAGGGTGAGAGAAGATGAAGGGAGGGGGGGTGAGAGGATGAAGGGAGGGGGGGTGAGAGGATGAAGGGAGGGGGTTTAGAGAGGATGAAGGGAAGGGGGGTGAGAGGATAAAGGGAGGGGGGAGTGAGAGAAGATTATTTATTTAAAAAATGTTTTACCAGGAAGTAATACATTGAGAGTTACCGCTCGTTTTCAAGTATGTCCTGGGCATAGAGTTAAGATGACAAATAATACATGGTTACAAATACAGTTACAAAAATGAACAGGGTATATATTATATACAAGACATTGCATGCACAGTTAAAGATAATATATATTATAGACGTATGTAGCAGTTACAGACCAGGTTAAAATGTGAGACCGCTTTAGTTTTGAAAGAACTGAGACTGGTGGTGGCTGTGAGAGTCTCCGGTAGGTTTTCCAGTTGTGGGGTACATGGTAAGAGAAAGAGGAACGGCCGGATACTTTGCTGAACCTTGGGGCCAAGAACAGTCTTTTGGAGTCTGATCTCAGATGATAAGTGCTGCATGTGGTAGGGTGAGGCGCTTGTTCAGATAGATGGGTAGCTTGCCCAGAAAGTATTTGAAGGCAAGACAGGAAAGATGAACTTTGCGCCTAGACTCAAGACCAATCTAATTCTTTGAGCATTTCGCAGTGATGTGTGTTGTAGTTGCATTGGAGTACAAAACGGCATATTGAATTGTAGAGGTGTCAAGTTTTCTAAGGTGGGTTTGGGGTGCTGAGTCGTATTCTATGTCCCCATAGTCGATTAATTGGCATTGGCATCTGCTGTGCGATATGCTTTCTGACCAGCAGACTTAGGAAGGATTTTTTTCCTATAAAGTACATCTAGTTTGGCATAGATTGTGGATGCCAGGGTATCAATGTGCATCCCAAATGTTAAATGGGAGTCAAACCACATGCCCAAATATTTAAAACTAGTAACAGGAGTTAGGGTGTGTTAGTTAGTGTTGGTTCTGATTTGGAGCTCCGTCATTGGAAGCTTTAAAAATGTAGCCTTGGTCCGAAATACCATTGTTACAGTCTTGTCTGTGCTTAAAAACAGTTTGTTTTGGGAAATCCAATTTTCAAGTCTCAAAAAGACAGATTGAAGTATGTGTTCAAGGTCTGAGAGGCTATGGCTGTGTGCATATAAGATTGTGTCATCTGCATACATGTGTATTGAGGCTCCCTTACAAGCTGTAGGAAGATCATTGATGAACACTGAGATGAGTTGGGGCCCCAGAACAGAGCCTTGCGGGACACTGCAGGTGATATCCAAGGGGTTGGAGTTAGAGCCTGAGAGACGCATGTTGGGATCTACCTGATAGGTAGGACTGAAACCAGTTTAAACCATGCTTCCCTATTCCAGAGCTATGGAGTTTGTTAAGCAAGATAACATGGTCAACCGTATCAAAAGCCTTTGCAAAATCTAGGAATACTTTACTGCCAGAGATGCCAAAATACTGGCATAACCCACTTTGTGACTTGATCACTGGAGTGATCTGATCAATGCTTTAAAATCATTGCTGTATTCTCTGTAACCCAACTACAGATGTATTGAGCTGCATCTTTCTCCCCGTGGCCCGTGTTCAATATACAGTGAAGCCACTTCCCAGTGCTGGAGAAGAGATCGGCTTCATTCAAATGAATGAGACTAAAACCAGGGATGCGGCTTAACAGCATATTGAATAAGGGCCTTTCTATATGTTCGAATGTATCGCAGTACACACCCTGTGATACTCTGAGTTATATTAGGTTAAGTTGCGTTATCTGGGGGAATAATGTTATTCACCACATCCGTAGCCCTAACAAAAACCAATAGTATATGTTGTATATTCCATATAATTTTTCTTTAAAAAGCTGAGCTTCCCAACATATATTGTACACCTATTTAGGAAACAACTGTAACAGAATGGTTGAGTAGCCGAGTACTTTAATGTCATTGCAGCTATACTACATATTGGTTAGAGAGACTTGGCCTTTAAGAAAAGGAAGGTGAGAGCACCTCTGTTCAAATTAGGTATCATTATATACAAATCCCATCTGCTATACCAGAATTTTATAGTAATGACAATTTATTCATATCATAACTCCACCTTTTTTCTTTATACCAGAGGCCTTTGCCTAATAACTCTGAAATACCGAACAACATGTAAAGTTCATTTCAACTTAATCTATGGGACTTGCCTGCTAGCAATTATCATCACCCACTTCTTCGGAGCTATCTTCTCAACATTCCTTGCAGGCATTGTGCAGCAGGATGGCATTCAAGCTGCACAGCCATATACAAGTGTGTAGCTTGATGGGTCCTGTCACTGACCTGTGCCGTAAGATAAATGGGATAATTGACTCGGGACACACAAAAGGTTGTCTGTTAGATTAGATCAACACATGACTATGAGACTATAGTCTTGTTCTCACAACACTGACTGGCCTGATGATTTGTAAAGATTCAACCTCTCTTACAGGTTCAATTTTCTATCATTAGGAATGACATTTGCTTTTTCCTTCTTGTGAGTGAAATACTTCAGTCATATCTTCTAGATGTTTTCAAATTGAAATATTAAACTGAAATAATTTTTACGGGACCTTTAAGTATGGTCATTATTGTGATTATCAAAGCAATGTGTTGTATCTCAGCACAAATGCATGCAACTGTGGAATCGCCTCAATGAGGTACACTTTCTTAACTAGTCCCTCAAAGGAAGCAATTTATATTGCCTACTCCATAAAATATAAGTGCAAAATGAGGAGAGGTTTAACATCCACTCTTTTGTGTTTAGTTAATTTATTGCTTTTTCAACTATAAATGGTCGTATGATCTTTTGTAGTGGGTAACATTGCCTATACTGTACGCTTCTCCATGATAAACTATGTACAATATTCTTGCTTTATATGGTAGCACCCATTTCTCTGTGACAATGCTCAGGCATATGAGACATCAACCCACAGACATCATGGGGGCTGCCATGGCAATGGTATGATTTGTTATGCATCTTGTGTTTATGTTGTGGTGGCATTTTCTTGGTACGGTCAATGAAGATTGTTTAAACACGAGCTGTTCCCGTTATAAGTTCCAAACTGTGCTTTGTTAATGTACGACCTCAAAGCCTTAAATGGCATTTGTTTTATATTTCTCAGTAGCAGTACTACATAAGAGGGGGGTGAGCTATGTTAAGAATTTGTAGTGTCCTTGAATCCGGTGATTGATTTACACAATGATCTGATGCCTTCTGTGTGTGACTCTCCCTTGAAATCCCTTCCACCTATTCCCACAGCCTTTAAAGGATAAAAAAAATCCTGGAGTGCGGCCTAGTCGCATTCCATCCCGTAGCCCTGACCTCTCAAGTATTGTGACTTCTATTCAGCAGTGGAACTCACAAAGGACATCCACTGCTCAGCCCAAAATTCAAGTTGCATACACTGAGAAGACAAGAAAAGAGCATCGGCACCAACCTCCACAAAACACTGGCCAATTTACCGGCAATTTTATGCATTCCACTGAAGAAAATGTAAATATAGCAAGGGGAAGAGAGGTTAATGATTGCTAATGTTCCAAGGAGAACAAACATTAACCACCACAATATCTCCTTTCAGAAACATTCTTGTTGATTTATGCCAGAACTAGGTTGCTTTTCCACATATTTTCTGAGAGATTCTAGCCTTTATCTTTTGTGTTCTGTACTGGCTCCAAGTCTAATCGCCTAGAAATATGTACGTTGTAAGCCAAACGCAGCTTTAGCTTGGTGCAGGATATAGAACGTATTGTGCTCTCTCTTTTGTCTCTGTCCTTTTTATTTGTGTTGTTGATCCATATGAATATTGTTACCTAATACAGAGCTCTAAATCAACCGCACAGGACTATAGCAATGTTTCCTAATGAATTCTATTCAGGGGCCAAATTCAGCTGAGCTGTAGTGATTTTGAAAGGCAAACCATAGGAAAGTAAATACTAGAATAAACTGTGACTATTATAAACCAAAGTACTGGAGAAAGTGTTTTTTTTTTTTTTTTTAATAGGTTTTATTATTTCTTATATACCTTTTGAAAATGCACTCTGTTCAGCACATAGAATTGGGTAGGCTTAGGTATATAAAATGACTTACACATGACACTGTATCAAACCATGTCCAGCACTGCAAAGCCAAAGAGCTACTCGTCTTCCACATATACTGTATGTAACATTGGGTCCTAGTGGCGCAGTGTTGGCTAACTGTACTGTTTACTGTCGTTTTGTACACTTGAAAACGTGTAATAGTTGTAGTAAAAGAATTGAGTTCTTTATATGCAGTCTCTTGTTTTCACACAAGTGTTTGTGCTTCTGGAATTAGTGGGGGGAACGTCTAATATTTTGCTGCTTTAGGTTTTGGGGAAATTCTTAAGTTACATTTTTATAGGGGCCTCTGAATTTGGAAGTGTTTGTCATTCATCCGTTTTCTTTACTCTTATCCCACCCTGTTCTCAGAGAGCCAATAATGATGGGGATAAAGGGAGCTCTGGCTCTGCAACCATTTGCTGAACACAGTGACATCAGATCAAAGGGATTAACCAGAGGAACTCAAACCCCTCCCCAAATCAAATGTATATCACCATATTTACATGATAACTTCATCATGATTTCAAATGACTTATAAGTGTTAGATTGGGGTGACAAATCCCCCCCCATTATCCAGATATTGAGAATGAGCATACTGCTTTCTGTACTGATGCAGTATAACCAATCTCTGCCTTTTTGTACTCCCTAATAGCACTTTACATTGGAAAAATGTTCCTTACATTATGTATGACGCAAGCCCAGATTTGCTAAGTGCTGCCAAGTCATAAGGCACCTTATGGCCCGTTGAAATAAGTGGATTGTATGGTGCATTAAGAGATTTGACTTATGACTCGTAGTACCTTGTCAGTTCTACCATGTTCATTTGTGTTTGAACCCTTGTCTGCTGCTCCATAAACCACAATAATAATCACAAAGATAGTTCCTCTGTATGGTAAAATTTTATTTTACATGTGCATGCTGTTGAAAGCCAGAGGGGGAGGCTTCCATGTAAAATTCCTGTAGCATATATGTACGGTGAACATGTTTTTAATGGCTGCAAGATGCACAGAATTAACTGACCAACTACATGTTTTTTTTCCCCCAAGGCATCTCCTTAAAATGAACAAGAGTAGCTCTGAGCTGGAGAATCTCAGCCTTGGCTCTGTGGAGAGTCTTGGAGAGTCATTCAAGGCCATGAATGTCAGCCAATCGAACGTGAATATCAATGTCAGCTTCAGCACCGGCTCCGTAGATAGCCTGGATTCCCGAACCTGTAGCGAAGGAGGTAATTATATTACATGTGGTTTCCACTCACGTGAACAATCACCTGGTTAGGAATAGAATAGCCAGTTAACATCTTTTTATAGGAAAGTTAATGCAAGATCTAAAAAAGATGAGTTCTTAAACTCCGGTATAATATATACATGATCCTACAAAAGGGTATTACAACCATCTGAATAATCTAATTTTCTTAAGGATCAATAGGTTGTAGGCCGCAGCCTTTGTTGCAACACAGTAAATCAGCTATCGCATTGTCAAAAGTTACCATGGTTTTATTCACTAACCATTGGTCATGCCTCATCATTGCATTCATCATAGGTGTATAGAGGGACTGCTAAAGGAACTATAAAATAGTGCTTTTTACACTTAATATTGAGTTGCCTACAATTTATCAGTAGCTCAAAACTAGTAATTGGTCATTTTAATGAGGAAAATCTTTTTTTAATAAATGTCAAGTTCCTCCTGCACCAGCTACCTATACCACACTATCCAACCTCTTTTATACAATTTGCTTAAACAAATGATGCTAAGGAAACACATTTTGATGCAAAGCACCTTGATGTATTCATGCAAACTGATATTTATATTCTGTCTGGTAAATGTAACGTCCATTTTGAAATGGTTCAATTGATGTTTTGCTCTCTAGACCCTGAAAAATAGATCTCAAATAAAAGACAGTATCTATAAGCATTGGTATTTAAATAGAGGAGCGGACCCTAGGAGTTAGTGACTTGGTTTTGACAGTGTAAGGGAGAAAGCGTCAGCCTGCCGGACGAGGAGGGAGGGGTAAAGTAATCAATCTGACCTTAAAAATGAGGTCACATAGACCAGAAGGCATTTCTACCGTGGAATTTTGGGAAATCAACTATTTCTTCATTATCCATCCCATGGTTCCAAAACAAAGCTGTGATTTCATTCATAGGCATTTAAAACCTTTTCACTTACTTTTCAGCTTGCTTGATCTGCGGGATACGACGAGGTTCTTTTACGTGACCCAAATTATATTATTCACAGCTTTAGTTTTGGTTGTCAAGGTAAAAAGATCTAAAGTTTTGGGCCAAGAATAGGAATAAGTTAGGTAGTAACAATTGGAAGAAAACCATTTCCTATTGTCTTATACTACAACCAGGGCTGCCAACAGAAATCATGGGACCCAGGATAAATGAAAGGAGCAGGGCTCCCCCCAACCCATGGAGATGGCCTCAGGTCAGGCCCAGTGGCTGTGGGGGAAGCCGTTGCTACGGGGGGGGGGGGGGGGGGGGGGGGGGGGGGGGGGGTGTGGCGGTGGCTGCATAGGGCTGGTGGCTGTGGGTGGGCCATTGCTGTGGGAGGGCCATTGCTGCGCGGGGGGGCCATTGCTGCGGTGGTTGCGGGGGTGGCTGCGAGAGGGCCATTGCTGCGCGGGGGGGTGGCGGTGCTGCGGGGGTTGGCGGTGCTGCGGGGGGCCCGTCGGCAGGTCACAGCAGTTACTGCCGGCCCCACCCCGCTACAGGCAACTCTCTGTCCCACGCTGAGGCTGCTCACGCGCGCGCCGGGCATCCTTCTCACGCCAGCGCGGCAGAAGCTTTGCCTAGCTGAGACCTGCCATCGGGTGCCCCGCAGCCACACTGCATTTTTATTTTTTATTAACGGGCACGGCCACGCCGGGGGGCTGGGCCCACTGGGCCCCGAACGCCAACCCGGCAGACCCCCCCCCCCATGTTGGCGTCCCTGACTACAACTACATTCTTAGACATTCTGTTGCTAAATTATCAATGTGATATTACAGTAAATAGAATTGATAGTGTACCGTCCTTAACATGCTCATGTTGTGAGCACCAATTCTAGATATGTAGATTACTTCCTCTTTTATGGAAAGGAACCTAGTTTACTATGATATAGTCCACCAGTACTTTTAGTTGTACTGTAGTTTATTACCTTGCAATTTGTTTCCCCTTTCATACTCTTGGTAAAATACCCGTTTGACTCTTGCTATATGGAAACATCTGGGCTCAAATATTGCTCTCCTGTTTATTTTCAGCACTTAGATTCTGTGTAACAATGTGACATTTTAGTAGTGGAAACAAAATCTGATTGGCTAACTGACCTTTTTATATATCCTTCAAATCACTCTACACCTGCTACCTGTTGGGTCTTTTTGGCACTTTCTTACTTTTTAATTATTTTGATATATTTTTAGCCCATTCTGTTTGTTTCACAAAGAATGTTGGATATAACTGGATACGGTTTTCATATCAAGAGACGGGTGTGCTGAAAACGTAACATTGTTAAGCAAAGGACTTTAGTGTCTAAGAGATACAAATATACTAAGCTTTAGTTAAAGCTATTGCGTCACCTGCCCTCTGCACAGAATGAGTGCCTAACATAATATAAGCTGCCAGATCAGCATTCAGCAAGCTGCCACTCCCCACCTCTATTTGTAATCTGTCTCCAACGTGGCTGTAGTCACAAAGCAGCCTGGGAATGGTATTATACACACCCTACCTGAACACCACAAACATATGGTTTAACTGCAGTGCTGGCACAATCTGTTTCCAGCGGGTTCACCAGTTATCACACAGTTAAGATTTACTGGGCCTGTTTTTTATGACTCAATGGAGCAATGAATCATGGCATATCGTAAACCGTGCAGGTCAGCAAGGACTATACAAAAAAAATGACAAGTAAGAAGATTGTCATTTGATCCATTCTTAACAAAGTCTTAAATATATTACCCTGTACACATACAAATGTGTGTAGGTATGTTTATATGTCATTCCAATACATTAACGATATTAAAGTTAAAAAAATGTATTATCACAGTTTGCTAAATACTAATTAATGTATCCTTGTATAATGCATGCAAGTAGTTACAGCAGACTGGTGCGCGGGTTTTTCCTTTTTCCGGTCGGAAAATTAGAACGTACCGAAAAGCCTTTATGTGCAGTGTCAACAGACATTCATTCACGTTTAACACCAACATCGTTCATTTTGTTTTTTATTTTTGCCTTTTTACATTTTATTTTTTTAATCATAATTATATTCTCAGCTGCCAAATACTTTACTTTCCATTGTAGAGCAGTATTGATATATCATATTTCTTTGCAGGGCCTCTACAATGAGTTTACCTCTGAAGGGCCCAGCTCACCGTATGTAACTTCCCTCAGACGACTGCACATTAACCATTGTGGTATTATTCTGCCATCTAGATATGATCACTGGCCTACCCCCTAGGGAAAACATTATTTTCATGTGCAGTCCATGGAAATTGCTGTTGGGGCTAGAATTTTCTGTGGAAAACCGAAAAGATATTTCATGCTATAAATTATTATTATTTTCTTTAAATAGTTAAAGAAAAGGTTACCTGCCACCTTGGTGCTTTTTAATATATTCCAAATCCATTTTCTGTTTCTTGCTGGGGCTTTGAGTACAAAACGCATTCTCCATATATTTCTTTGATCTGGTGTTTTTTTTTCTCTCCTGTTTAATACTGGAACATAACTTTTGAGAGTGTTTGAATAAGCAGCAATCCCTCTAACTAGTCCCCCTTTATTGGAGCAGGGGATTTCTCCAAATCTTTCTTACGAGTGAAGTTACCGGTATTAGTTCCTGGTTTTTTAAGGGGATTTAAATGGCCCCCCAGTGGGGGGCTATAACCGATGATGTTGCAGGTTTTCTATTTGGACAATTATTTAAAGCCATTAGCGTGATTTTCAGTAGGAACAAGAAGACCCTTGGTGCAGAATTAGAGAACAACTTTGCTGCTTTAAGTAAAACAACTTGTCAATCCCCTTCAGAGACCTAATACTGTATGAGTAGAGATGGGCAAATTTTTTGGCAGATTTGGACCCACCTCTGATCAGCCGGTTCCTTTTGGCCCGGGAATTTCCGCAGGTCAGTCCCAAATAAGGACGATCCGTAATTGCGGCTTAAAATTTTCCTGTTGTGTGTTTTTAAAAAAAAATATGTTTAAACAGGGGTTCTCACCATTAATTTCAGCTCTCGGGACCCAATGCCTCCTGAGATACATACATCCGTAGAGGGTGCCAGTATCTCGACAGTTTAAATGTCCTGGTCACAGCTTCCTATTGGCTCACGTGACCAGGACCAGGAACTGTAGAGAGATACCGGCACTCCCTACGGATGTATCTCAGGAAGCATGGGGTCCTTGAGCTGAAATTAATGGGGTTCAGCTCCAGAGACCCCCTGCATCAAACATTAAAATAATATAAGATATTTTTTTTATATCACCTAGTCCAGGCTGGCGTTATCCCTATCTTTCCGATGTATATAATCAGGGATCAGGGACAGCCTTGGGGCAAGGTTGTTGCCTTGGGTCCCTCGCGTTTAGGGGGCCCTGCGCCCCCTCTTGTCAGCGCAAGAATTCAAACTCCGCCTGATGGGAGAGCTGGAGGAGGGAGCCGGGGAGTCCTCAAAGCGGCGCAGGACCCCACCACTGCTTACCCCAAAGTAGTGTGTGTGTGTGTGTGTGTATCTGGGGGAGATGAGTGTGCATGCGTAGACGGGGTCTTGCCTTATGCGGAGCGGCCTTCTTTCTGCAGCGTTGCACCGTGACATCATGACGCTACTGGAGGAGGGGCCCTGCTGCCAGCGTGCCGCCTTGGGCCACGCCAAAATTAAGGCCGGCCCTAAATAATGGCCAATATATTGGCCATTATATATACATAGTCAAGATAAGCTAAAACATCCTGAAATAGATGTTAAAATAGTAATTAAAATGCATTACAGTACATATTAACCCCTTAGTAGCCCAGGGGTCAACAAGTCATCATGGGTTTCCATCACTAGCTGATAAAAAAAAGCTAGAAAGGGGTTAATAGAAACATAAAACAACACTACCTAGCCCCTTGACCACCTTAGTGGGTAGTAAAGCATTGCCCTGCAATGCGTGACTAACCGCAGTGGTAACCAAAAAGTTAACCCCTTCCACCCCCCAACAAAACAACCCACCCCCACAACAGTAATGATCAATAGCCCTATTAGCTAAATGTGGCTAATGGGGATTTTGCCCATAGAAAAGCCTTAAAAAGCACATTTAACAAAATATACATTACAATAAATGAAAACATAAATCCCCAACAAGAGTTCCCCCTCCCCCACAGTAATGGGCAATAGTCGAATTAGCCAAATGTGCCCAATAGCTCTTTTTGTCCATTGAGAAGCATTAAAAAATACATTTAAGAAAATAGACATTACAATAAAATAACGTAATCAAACTCTAGCCTTTGTTATTCATTGGCACTGTGGCTACCAAAGCCCTCAACAGGGATCTAGATACCCATATTGGCAATCAATGAACACACTACGTAAATAAAAGTATTATTCAATCTTGCTGGGATGAAGACACATCCTCCTCAGGGGCACCAACAGATATATCCAGTAAAGGGCCATTGCCTAACCATCAACAAAATAACAATCCTAGCCCGATGGTCAATAAAAACTAAAATCCGAAAAATGTAATCCCTGCCCGATGGCACAAAAATAAACAAACAACGAGCAGGCACAATAAATCCAATCTGGAAGAAATGGTTCCTCTGTTGATTTGAAGAGCAGTCTCTGGTGATTAGTTAGTTCTTCTTTATTGCTTTAAAGATGTCTTCTTGCTTTTCTTCTTTTCTTACAAATGTTGACTCGTCATCGTCTTCCGGACAAATGAGACATAATAGGCATTATGTAATGCCTGTGACATCACATTTAATCAGTGAACCCCTAATTTTTGCCTGAAAATTACATCTCAGGCAAAAATGAAGCATCACATGATGCATCAAGCAACCTGATATACCATGTGATTCCATTTCTTTTTTTGGTCATGTGTGAGGTCATCTTTGAAGGGAAGGAATCGCTTTGTATATTAACCAATCAGGTTGATTGATGTATCGTGATGCTTCATTTTTGCCTGAGATGTAATTTTATGGCAAAAAGTAGTAGATCACCATGTGTCTGATCAAATGTGATGTCACAGGCGTTACATAAGGTCTATTATGTCTCATTTGACCGGAAGAAGACGACTAGTCAACATTTGTAAGAAGAAAAGCCAGAAGACGTCTTTGAAGCAACAAAGAACTACTCAACAGAGACTGCTCTTCAATCAACAGAGGATCCATTGTTTCCAGATTGGATTTATTGTTCCTGCTTGTTTTTGTGCCATCAGAGAGGGATTCATTTTTATTGGCCATCGGGCTAGGATTGTTTTTTTTTTGTTGATGGTTAGTCCTCTGCCCTTTATTGGATGTATCTGTTGGTGGCCCAGAGGAGGAGGATAAGCCTTCATCCCAGCAAGTGTAAGTAATGCTTTTATTTATTTAGGCTGTTCATTGATTGGCAATGTGGATATCTAGGCCCTGTTGAGGGCTTAGGTAGTCATAATGAATGGCTTAAAAGCTAGCATTTGATTGTTATTATTTGATATGTCTAATTTGTTAAATGTATTTTTTTTTATGCTTCTCAATGGGCATAAGTGCTATTAGTGCATGGCAAAGCTTTACTACCAGTAAGGTGGACGGGGGGGGGGGGATTGTTAGGTAGTGTAGTTTTGTTTTATATTAAGTGGCCCGTGGGCTACTAAGTGGTTAATATGTACTGTAATGTATTTTAATTACTATTTTATCATCTATTTCAGGCTGTTTATCTTGCCTACGTATATTGGCCTTTATATACATAGGAAAGACAGGGCTAACGCCCGCCTGGACTAGGTAATAAAATAATATAATATATATTTTAATAGGTTTGAAGCAAGGAGTCTCTGGAATTGAACCCCATTCATTTCAGCTCTGGGTAACCCCTGCTTCCCGAGATGCACAGCTCCGTAAGGGTTGCCGGTACCTCTGCATTTTAAATGTTCTGTCACAGCTTTCTATTGTCCCACATGACTGGAACATCTAAACTGCAGAGGGATACCGTTGCCCCCTATGGAGGTAAGTATCTCGGGAAGCAGGAGGTCCCCGGGAGCTGAAATTAATGGAGTTCAGCTCCGAAGAGCCCCTGCTTGAAGCCTATATAAAAAAAAAATATTTATATATATATATATTTATTGATTGATTATTAACAATGGTCAAATCTGTGGGCGGCTTTTGATGGGGGAGGGGGGGCGGTTTGGCCTAAAATATCCAGGGAGCGTATCCTGACTTCTGTCCAAATATCTATATATGTGTTTAACCGATGTTGGCATCTTCACCTCTAAGCACGTTCTGCAATTTTTTACAATTTTTTTTCCCCTTAGTATTGTCCGTTTTATTGCCCCATAACATAGTGGCCTTATCATGGCTTTTGTAGCTCCTATTCCAGGGGAGAATGGGTTCTGCATAGAAGGCTTTATGATATGATTTATCCTTTAATTATGTCATATCTGCAATACTAAAGAAAATGTTGGTTCTTTATCTTGTTGATTTTGACAGGTTACACTTAGAGCCAGTGAGATTACTGTTTGGACACACCAGTTATTAAATGTTTATATATGTGGCTTTTTTTTATTTTTGCAGGTCAATCTTATGAGGCAGTTAATTCACCCACTCTTTCTCACGGGGGTGATGAGAAGCTGTTCCCCCAAGTTTCATGCCCCATGGACTCAAGTGTGGGGACTCCACATGGATTCCTACAACCCCCACCCTTGCCAATAAAGAAGACTATAAACAGGGCTTCCTCTGTACCAGACAACTCTGCTTGGGGCCGGGCCTACCCTGCGAGAACGGGAGTCAATCCAAGCAGTCCCAGACAAAATCTTAGTAACTCCGAAAGCAATGTCTGTGGGCAGGAAGTTACACATGTTGGCTATCCCTTAAGCCCAGGGGACAAACAAGTTATGTTTTCCTCCTCTGAGTCCTTAGAGAAATGCTGCAGAGGTAGTAGGCACAGAACTGAGGTCCAGAACAGAAACTGCCTTCAAAGCAGAGGATCCCAGGTTCTGTCTTCCTCACAGTTAAGCGTGTCCAGCCATACCTCCTCTGGATCAAGCCTCCAGCTCCACCACTTGCTTAGCAACATCGACAGCAAGGAAGGGATGTATGCCAAGCTTAGCGGCCTTTATGCACAGTCCATGCGCCGCTTGGTGAACAAATGTGATGACCACTTCATGCGGGACCAGAAGAAGGAATTTCGCTTTAATGAGAACAACTGGTCACTCTTTAAGTTGACGAGCAACAAGCCCTGCTGCAATGCTGGTGATGCTATTTATTACTGTGCAACCTGTGCCAAGGATCCTCTTAATAACTATGCTGTAAAGGTAAATACATATATATTTTTTTTACTTTCACGAGATTGAGCTTCTTTTGCAAGTACTATAATTGCACAATAAAATCTGGCATGATACATACAGTAAAACAGTTGAAACTTGTATCTCTACAAGATCTTTCCAACACTGTCTAGAGTTAATAGAAGTAGTAATTGTTTTTTAGTAGGTGTTTTGTAGGGTGTGGGGGTACATGCACTCAGTCAGTTAATCCCCAGAGATCTTCCCAGTCGCCCCAATACTGTATTCTTCCTACTATAGTCCATGTTAAAGCATATCTAATTATTATTTTGATAGCGGAAAGAAGTATCCGTACTAAATACTTTCCCCTGTTTGCGGGATGCTCTTTGGAAGACCAGAACAGAAATTTAAATATTACACTTGCTGAAGCTGAAGCATTGCTTGAAGCTGATAAAGCTGCAAAGGAGCAAGACAGTGTCACTTCAGCCGATGGGTTAAGATAGTGGATCCATAAATATAAATAAATACATTGGTATGCATATACTGTAGAATTATTTAATCTGTTGAAAGCCCTGAGGGTGGTTCATTTTTGTGCCATTTGGTCTTTTCAAATTGTGAAATAAAATGTACATTTGAACTAGTGATTTTATACATGGGTGCTTTGAAGTAAAAATCGGTTTACTCCTGTTTTTTTCATGTATATTTTTTAAATGTACATTATGATTCATATCAGAATGGTACTATGCTTTAGTATA
This sequence comes from Ascaphus truei, assembly GCA_036426205.1. Lineage (NCBI taxonomy): Eukaryota > Metazoa > Chordata > Amphibia > Anura > Ascaphidae > Ascaphus > Ascaphus truei. The sequence goes on along the minus strand of CM071567.1, from coordinate 177,310,501 downwards.
TATTTTTAAGTGAAGTTCCACATTATTGGTCTTGGGGCTTTTTGTTTATCTTTTGGTGGGACAACCATTGATTTAGCCCAACGCTGATTGCTCCAACTTTGAGATAATTGCTTTATTCTTCCCTCTGTTTTATATGAGCACTGACTGAACAAGCCCACAGCAAAAGCATTGTGTATTGTATAGGCAATGTGCTGTTTCTTAACATGCCTATTTCAGTTGGGATTTTGTGTCTAAATTTGCAAACAGATTTAACATATCTTAAATGATAAAAAAAAAAATTGAAGATGGTAAAGAAGATACCCAAGTTCTCTCACTTTAAAGCACTTCTAACATTTGTTAATCGATACTGCACTTTTAATACATCGTTACAGTTCATAGATCAGTTTGATTTCACGTATTCGTGCAAAATTATTCATCATTCATCGTTCTTCTATTCCAATCTTTTGTAGATCAACATTGCATCAATTGTTTTGTTTCAGTTGGGGGAAACGTGTGTATTGTTTGGAGTAATTGCCCAGTCTGGAGAATTGGAGTAGAAGAATACCACCATGTATCCATATGATTTATTGATTAAGAAATAAATCAATGCCAAAGCAAATCACTCTTCGAAAACCTACATAGTTTTAATGGCCATTTTAGGGAATCTATCAGCTGTTCTCCTGCGTTAAACCAATCGAGCACTTGTTAGACTGGAGCTCAACATCTATTTAAACTGTCATGCTGAGAGATCACTGTGTATTTGCATGTGTAAGCACACATTAGTTGCTCCTCATCCTGTACATAAAAGGATAGCTACATTCCAAAGACAAATTTGATGAGATCTTTCAACAGAGAAAGAAGATAGTTGTAGAATACTGACTACCAATAATGTAATTACAGGTGATTTAATGTTGACTCCCCCATAAATAATACATTGCAGAGTGTGTTTTAGGTACAGTACATAATAGTTGCTGAATCAACCTTTGCTCATTAAATAATGGTTTCTGCAGTAGGTTACAGAAATGCATTTATAATTGATAGCGTTTAGTACAGTGTGTTACAGCCATGCTATTCACACAAACCAATACTCATCAACCTCTTACCCTCAACAGCTGGCTACATAGATCTTACTAGAATCACTCCCTGAAGTCTGCACTGAAGCTAATCAATTTAAAGTGGTATTGTAATAAAGTAAAGAGCTCAACCATCTGACCCGTTCACTACTACCTCTACTTTACTACTGTTTGTTTCACAATTCAGTGTGAATAAAAAAACATTGATTTGCTTAAAAGATTTGCTAATTTTATGTTAAAGCGTCAATCCAAGCGACAGTATCTGTTTTTTGTAAAATAGGTTTGAAGCAGGGAGTCTCTGCAGCTGAACCGTGTTGATTTCAGCTCCGGGGACTCCCCTGCTTCCTGAGATACTTACCTCCGTAGGGGGTGCTGGTACACTGCTGTTTTAAAATGTCCCTGTCACACGGGCCAATAGGAATTTGCAAGGAATGATGTCATGACTTCCTGTTGGTCCACTGGGACATTTAAGCCACCGCTACGAGAACCAAAACTAGCACAGCTTTTTCTGCTACCGGCATCATCTTCTTCCAAGATAAGTATCTCGGGAAGCAGGTGGTCCCCGTAGCTGAACATATGCTTCAAACCTATTTTATTTATTTATTTTTAAACATGTCGTTTGGGCTTCTCCTTTAAAGCGGCACCACCACCACTTAGAAGCAAAACTAATACTGTTCAATATACAAGTAGTATTGATTTACAGGCAGTCCTCGGTTATCCGACACAATGCGTTACTCAAAATGGCGTTGTTAAGCGAAACGTTGTAAAGTGAAACACGTTTTCCCATAGGAACACTGTTTAAATGAAAGGTTCCATTCCTGAAGGCATTTTTAACACTAAAATACACCAAATATTTTATGCAGGCAATAAGATATGCAGCACACACATAAATGATATAGTGTATATACTGTATTATATATATAATATAACATAATAAATAATATATTCTATAGTATAATATTATATAGTATAATATATATATATATATATATATATATATATATACGCTCTTACGACGCTTTGCAACGTTGTTTATGTGAATGTGTATATATACACACACACAACGTTAAAAAAAGGGTCGTAAGAGCGTTGGATAAGCCATTTTGGCGTTGTAAAAATGAATATAGGTATGCATTGCACAGCGTTGGATAAGCCATTCGTTATATTCGTAAAATGAGGACTGCCTGTAGTTAGTTTTAGTGTCTAGTGCAGTGTTTTTCAACATGGGTTCCTAGGAAGCCTAGGGTTTTGCGGGCATCCATAAAGGGTTCCCTGCACAATTTTGAAATGATCTGACATTTGCAGATTCAGAAGAATTTACAATGCATTTTCTCAGGTGCACTATTAGAGAGGGTTGGGGTTCCTTACAATGCATCTGATCTCAGACACACTAATAGAGAGGGTTGGGGTTCCTCAGAATGTCACAATATAATAATAGGGTTCCTTAACCAAAAAAGGTTGAACACCACTGGTCTAGTTGCACTAGAGGTGGATGAATTTATGACAAATTGCATTCTTCCGCTTTTTTAAATATGTCCGAGTCTATTAGCGTTTGGTAAAAAAAGACACCATTGGGTTTTGAATTAGTTGGAATATGCAAAAATTTGCGGAAGTTGGCAAAAATAAATGTATGGCAAATGTTTCACCGTTTGGGATTTTTATCGTATTTTTCCACAAATCCCCCAAAAAGCCTGCAAACCAAAATTCTGTAAGTCACTGGTTAGGTATTGTAATGGTACAGAAATCAGTCATCAAGGCTAAATGACACAATCCTACTTTAGTAAATAAACAGTGTTGGCCATTGCTAAGGATCCATGATTTAACTTTTTTTTCCCTCTACATTTCGGGTCACACATTATCGGGTTAAGAAGGGGAAATAGTTATTACATGCTAGTAAAAGGAAGAACAAATGTTGGGGCACCGTAAGTGGAACCGCAGTTTAAAAAGTCACAAATCGTAGTCCTGTATAATCATACGTTTGATAGCTGTGTGATTTGGACAAAGATCGATTGAAAAACAGCTGTCGGCACCGTGCACAGTGCAATTATATTAACCCCTCCACTACAGTACAATATATTGCAGTGGTTATGCACCCTAATTCACACCAGAGCAAAAAAAAAATTATTTATTTATTTTTTGTCCCCCTTTACAAACTTGAACAGATACAACATATACAAATCTCCCTTTTTTTTTTTTTTTTATTTTTTTTTTTTTAAGTAATTATTCAAAGACTCCTAATTATGGCCTCCATTGTGGTTTTCTACACATTGCTTTGTAATCCACCACTCACTCATTGTAATTGCTGTGAACTGTTTCATGAGTCTGGAGTGAGAGGCTGTAATGGGACATATTTAGTATTACAGTACGTGTGCTATTTGTTGTTGTGCTGTTTTAACCTAATTTGTTTTTAAGTATTTTAAATAGTACAACTCCCATAATTAGATTCCATAGAATACCATAGCTTGCTGTTTTCATAGGCATTTTGTTGGATTAGCCCCACGTTAACTCCGACATTAACATTTGTATATAAGAGCATTTAGGTTCAAGAAAATCAATTGGTGGGGGAAAAAGTAGCAGTCTTCAATAATATGTTGCCATTTGGTCAGTCAGCTAGAAGCCAATCAAATAATCAATCTATTTATAATGCGTATCTGTTTGTGTATTTCTACAGATGTGTAAGACAGAGGACTCAAAAACGCAATCATATTGCAGCCTCTCGCTACCTGTCCACTTTAACATCCAGCAGGACTGTGGCCATTTTGTGGCCTCTGTGCCCTCAAGCATGTTACATCATTTGGATACATACCAGGGTCCTTCTGCCAGTGAGGACCAGCCTGGCAGCCTCTCCACTGAGGAGGAGTGTGTGGTGGTGATCACCCGGGAGGTTCCGTTCTGCACAACTGCAGGCTTTGTCAAGGAGTCTGTGTCCAGCCATCAGGCCAATCCAGAGGTTTATGAACGCCAAGTTTGCCTTCTCCTGCTGCAGCTCTGCAATGGCTTGGAGCACCTGAAGGAACATGGCATTATCCACCGCGACCTCTGCCTGCAAAATCTGCTGCTTGTCCACTGCCAGACCTCACCTGACAAGATCAAGGACGGCAAGTATGTGCCAAGGCTCATTGTCAGCAACTTCTCCAAAGCCAAACATAAGCCTGGATCTGAGGACTCCAAGCCCAGGAGGGATAAGGCCAGGCTGGCTCCTGAGATTATGGCTGCTTCCCAGTACAAAAAGTTTGACGAGTTCCAGACGGGCATCCTTATTTACGAGCTCCTCCACCAGCCAAACCCATTTGAGGTCCGGACCAGCCTCCATGAGCAAGAGTACAGCCAGAAGGACTTGCCCCCGCTTCCCTCCCTTTCTGTTTACTCTCGGGGACTACAGCATCTAGCCCACTTACTGCTGGAAGCTGATCCAATCAAACGTATCCGCATATCTGAAGCCAAGCGCATCCTTCAGTGCCTGTTGTGGGGTCCTAGGAAAGACTTAACAGACCAGCCCTTTAGCCATGAGGAGGCTCTGCATTGTGCCCTGCAGAACTGGATCGACATGAAGCGGGCACTGCTAATGATGAAATTTGCTGAGAGGGCTCTGGAGCCCAAGCAAAGCGTCTCACTGGAGGACTGGCTCTGCTGCCAGTACTTGGCATCTGCAGATCCATGCTACCTTTATAAAACATTGAAACTCATAAGGCTAATATGATCCTCGGCCACTAGCACATTCATTGGCACCCAAAATGTACATAAATCTGGGAAGCTAAACTATGATATAATAAACTTAAGCCCTTTTGCTGCCAGGAAGGCCCAGCAACACATTGCAGAGCAATCCATTCCAGGACCCTCCGGCAGTAAAGCAGTTGCCCAAAACACTACTCTAGAGAACCACACACTGCTAGGTAAGGCAGTCTGTCATCGATATCATTGCTGATGCTGATTGTTTCCCAGATTATCATTAACTAATGTTACGCCAAGCTCAAAAATGCTTCCTGTCGAAAAATTTGTTTCTGAATGCTTTGTTTGCCAGCATCAGTACTGCCTGATATGTCACTTTTACTTAGGTTACTGTAATAAAGCTGAAGCCCCCCCCCCTTTTTTTTTTTTTTTTTTTTTTTAAGTAAAAGAAGCATTTCAAAAATCAATCCCGTTTCTAGAATATTAAACCTCATCCATTCTCTTTCTGGCAACAAAAAAGAAAATACAAATAAAGACAGAGCTTTCCAGACTGATCTGATGGAAAAATAATCGAACACATGAATCAGAAGAAAGAATAAAATGTTGTATTTAAAAAATCCAGCAATATTTACTGTTCAATTAAATTGAGTAGGTGTAACAACTCCATTTAAAACCTGTACAAACACACCTGTTACTGTCTTGGGGTCTGAGACACAGATGCCTGAAATGATATCCTGTGATACAGGGGGGGGAGTGTGCCAGCTTCCTGACATCATTCATTCTCACCCACAGTAAACGGTGAGCGTCAGCAGTTAAGCGTGGCTGGGAAGACCCGCGGTGACTTCCTCCGTCTCCTTTCCCACTTGGATATTCATAACTTTAGTGGTGCTATCACAGCTGCCTTTTATCTAACAGTGGCAGAGTAGAAAGTACTGTTGTCACTGACTGTTATCTGTGCTGCATTTGTAACATAATTGGTTATCGGTTTCCCCGGCAACAGATGAATCAATTCTGACTGTTAAAATTTCCCCAGGAAAATCTTCGGTATATAGGAGTTTACGGTAATAAATATAGCATTTTATGTATTATAGGTGTACATATGTTTGTATATAGTCGACTACAAAGTGTCATTTTAACCCTTTTTCTGCCAGAGGGCCTCAAATTGCAGTGCAATGATTGACTGGCTCCTAAGGCAATGAAGGTTTAAACATACAAGACTGTTTACAAATCAGTTATTCCTTTAAGTACTTAACATGACGTATAAGAATATTGTGGGAAAGGATCCTTGTCCTTTTTTTTTTTTCCTTTTTTTGTTTGTATGTACTGATTTTTTTTTTTCATTAAAAATAAACATTTTAAATTAAAGTATTTGGCATCCATGTGATTGGAATTTGTGTTTAGTTTACTGCTTTGGGGCCAATTCTATATCCATCGAAGCTGAGGATGGGGAACTTCAATGATAAATTTTGTCTTGAAAAAAAAACAGCCCGACTGGCTGCTTGGGAGTGGGAGGGTGGGGAGATTTAGAATAAGCCTCTTAGTTATACTAACTATGGCATATTGGTCCTAATTCTATCAGGTGTGATAATGACAATCTGACGATATCACACAAAGCGCCATTGACGAAAATAGGGCTTTCTGTTCAACAGCACAAGATCTGCGCTGTCGCACTTGTTACAATAAAGGTCATTTTAATGCATTTTTTGTTTTGTGTAGAAATCTGACCTGTCTCTTCTTCCCAATTAACTCCCAGAAAGGGCTTCTCCTGGTGCTGCTATGTTACAGTTGTAGCACACTTTCCTCTATCCCCTGAGATGTGTGGCTATATTGAGTGTGGTGCGGTGCAATACCTGTTGGTGCCCAGGAGATCTGAGCCTCCGCCGCTGGGAACCTGGGGTGCACCTGAGTGATGCTCGGAAGCGCCTCCACCTGTAGCGGGATTCTATAGTGTAGAATGACCTCATTACAGGACACATAAGAAATAATACACACGTGATATAACGGAACAATTTACTATATGCAGCTAACTATAGTTACAGCCTACCTACTAGGCCACGCACAGCCGTACCTTCCAATACTCCGCCCCCTCTCAATGGAGTCACCATCCCCCAAAGTGCCATGGGGCCCTTGGGCACCCAACCAACCCGGTGTCCACAAAGTAACCCACACCCAATGTGTGGTACAGCGCTGCGCACTAAAGTGTTGTTGGTGCACGTGAGGAGTTGGGTACCTGCCGGGTGTGTCCACACCCGGGCACGCAGATGCTGTAGATGATGATGGAATCCACTGATCCGTTGCCGTAACCTGCAAAGACTCCGCCTCTCCTTTGGGTGGTATCAGGCCTGGACTGTGCCACCGTTGATGAGTCGCTATGTGAAGGGTGATCTGGTCTCAAACCACCTAAGAACAGGATGCAGCCGCTTCTGTCTGTAGGTAGGGGACCAGGGGGACCCAGGCTATACAGTTCACATTAAAGAGGCCAGTGAGGTTTGTAAAGTTCATTCTGAACACGCAATTACATCGATTTATTGAACTCCATTGTTGGAGCATTGTATGTTCTTACTACCTATAATTACATATTTATTTCAATTGTGAAAGCTTTGAAGAAACATTTGTGCAATAATATACAAAAAGAAAACTACACCTCCGTAGTCTTCAATTTTGGAATTACTTGTGCATTCACCATTTCGGGATGAACCCATAACTACCCACCACTTGCATGCATTGCATATTCCATGGTATTTGTAGTACTTCATGCTCTGTTGTTCAGAATGAGTCTAAGCCAATTAAACAGTTCTTCAGTAATGAAACCTAAGTCAGAAGTAACACACAGTGTTGCGATGATTGCACTTCACTAGGTTGTTGAGAAGGATATTTCTATCCCGTTTTCCTTCACACATTGTGACCCACATGCACTACGCAGTGCTATGCCACAAGGAACCTTCCAGCACCAGTAGACCCCTTATACCCCAATTTACATCTTCTTTTTGAGTGTCATAGGTTTGATGCAGGGGATCCCTGTAGCTGAACTGTGTTCATTTGAGCTCCGGGGACCCCATGTTTTCCCGGATTCATACCTCCTGTAGTAGGTGCTGGTATCTTTCTCTGCAGGTCTAAATGTCCTGGTCACGTGGGCTAATTGGAAGCCGCAAGGAATGACGTCCCATCTTCCTATTGGCCCATATGACGTGGGACATTTAAACGCCGCCATTTTGATAGCCTCGTAGGAGCTGCTACCTGCAGAAATACTAGCACTCTACACCAGTAAGAGAAATTAACAGTTTAGTTCAGCTCTGGAGACCACCGCTTGAAACCTATTTTTTTTTTTTTAACATGTTCTGCTTTAAAGGGGCAATCCCTCCTAGGACCCACATAAACTAATTCCAGTGATGTGTAAGAGAGGGGTGCGCAAACTTTATTGCCCCTGCGCCCCCCTACCTGCTGGCGTCCCCCACCCTCTTACCTTGTCTCTGGCATCAAATGATGCCGCATGTCATGATGTCGTGTTGCCCTGGCGTCGCGCCATCGGAGACAAGGTACAGAAGACTCGAGCGATCCCCCCGGCATTTAAATGCTTTGGGGGGACCGCGGGGCCTCTGTAAATGCCACGCGCACCACTGGTGTTAGAGGTCTCATCTGGGTAATTGATATCATTATTTTTTTTATTTCTTTTTTTAAAGATAGACTTGGGAGGTGTTTAATTTCCCTTGACTTACCCATGCCTTGAGCTGGACTCGTCTCCCGTTCTTAATAAACACACCATACAAATTTTTGGGAGAAAGTAATGTCCACCGTCCATTTATTACAACAGATATATATAGATCATATTTATTCCCAACTAGAGACCCAGCCAGATTGCTCCGCCCATATCTACTGCAACTTGAGGGATAACCCCAGCTCATGCACTTCTAGCCATTCAGTACCTTAGTCCAAATGGCACAGAGCCCCCATTTGAAAGGTCACTATCAAACCAACCAAGCCTAATCTGGCATGGTACCGCATTCCACAGATTCCTTCTGGAAGGTCGCTGCCATAACCTGAAATGGTACCACCTTCCTCACTAAAATACTTCTGAGGTAGGTCTGCGACTTCCCTCCAGGAGCCAATACTGATTGATTTCAGGAATCAGGAAAATCTGATTTTGCTCCTGTAGATCCTAGAAGAAAGAGAAAGCTAATGTAGCCCATCTACCCCTAAGTGAGATTGGGGTGGGTACGCCTTCTCCTGGCTTCTCTGTGTGTACTTGTTGGCAACAGGAGGACTGAGTGCTCCGCGATGGTGTGGGGAGATGCAGGACAGGAGGGACAGGTTTTACCTTAGTTCTCCATAGTGCAGCGCCTCCAGCCAGCAGGGATCCTCTGTGGTTGATCAGGGGATGAGCCCCTACTGACATTCCTCCATACAGCAGAGACAGTCTTTCTTGGTTTTATTGCAGGTAGATGTTATAGATTACAGACGTGTATTTCTTGGCTTTCTCTTATAAAGACAGGCAGTGCCCTGAGCAAGGCATTAAACCCCTCTCAGGCCTGCTGTACCCCTCCTCCTCCTTGGGAGGTGGAGGGCTTGGATGGTGTTCACTCCTCAGAGGAGGAGGTAGAATCTATCAGGGCCCTGCTAATTTAGGAGAATGCCTTTTTATAACCTGAGAGCTGTTTATTGTAACCCTGACCCTTAACTAGACAGTTTGAATACTGATTGGCTATCACTCTCCATAGATGAACCAACAAGTATCCCTCTCTCAGGTTGACATTCTCTGACAGTTGCTAGACCCGCCCTTGGATGCTGATGACATCACCCAAGGCTGCAACACACACACCGGGCCTAAAGAAGGAATTAACCTTTCGACTGCCTACACCTAACAGGACTGACACTGGAAAGGCCCAGTAAAAAGAAGTAGCTGCCGGGAGGCTAGGCTATACTAAGATACCTCCGCCTTGCTATAAGTACCCCTTACGTAACCCCTCCCCCTAGTATGACATCACGGCTCCTTAGGCAGGTGGCCCCTCGACCTAAAGTCATGCTGCCCCTTCCTTACAAGTCCACAGCGTTCTTTTGTGTGATGTCATTGTGTGTTCAGCAAGTGCTTGTACAGCAAGACCCCACCTCCCCTTAACTTTATTAGTTCTCTGATAAGGACACAGTGAGATAAGGGTAAAGAAAACTGTCTGACTGTGTGAGTTTGCACCTTTAATGACCTATAAGGTGTCTTGTTGAATGGTTCCACTTAGTAAGTGTAGGCCTGTCTTTTTCTATCCTGTCAAAGGTAATTTATAGAACTGCTCTGATTCAGGAATGCATTTCAATAATCTCCTTTTCATATCCATTACAGGAAAAGTGTCATGTTTCATGTAATAAATCTCACACATATTACTCCTTGAAAAGAAAAGTAGTTACGGCTGCTTTCAAATTTCAAATTAATGGATAGTAGCGCTATGTACATTAATGGCGCTATATAAATAAAGACATACATTACAATAGTAGAGTATTAATAATCACAAAAGATCTATATAGTTACTATGCTTCATCTTAGTGTAATTAATATAGATTTTCTTCAGGGCCACAATCTCTGTTTTGTACAAGTTCAGCACCGCAGTCCTGCTTTATAGGGATGTGGCTCAATTCTTATATTCACCAAAGGATCCACTTCACCAGTTGCAAATAATTAACGTGTGTTCATCATTCTCCAGTGATCACTGACAGGGGCATAAAGAAAATAGTTGTACAGTGTTTTAAATACAAGAGAGCTAATGTGCAATAATCCATTTTCCTACGACCAAATGGGAAAAAAAGTCTCTTCAGTTATTTTTTATGCTGTAAAACAGGAAGCTATAGGTTTGTAATTAAATAAGTACTGTAAAAGACATAGTACCATCTGTGTTGATTTTTTTTAACCTCTCTGACACACTGTCAGTCTGCAATGCTTGACAATTTAGGGAGAGAGGTGTTTGTATGTGTAACGGTTTTTCTGAACCGGTCTGACCCCCCCAACCTCATATTGGCCCCTGTGGTCTAACCAGTCCCCATTACGGTGTAGTGTCTGGTGGTGCACCTGTTGGCTACAGGACTCCTGAGTCTCCCGCATGATGGTGTGTGGGGATGTGCCAACCCAGACAGGCAGCTGAGGTAGTGAGCTTGAGTCCTACCTATATCCAGTGCAGCGCCTCCACCTCATCAGGATCCCAGCGTGAGCTTGTGGATAGTCCTGGTGAGGAACTCCTCTGTGGTGCAGCCCCCTGTGTAATCACTCCACACTTACACACGAGGGTTTCTTTTATCAGAATCATCTTTATTGGTACGGCGGGCCAACTGCCCTCCACAATGGGGTGTATTTAGCCCTCCATTGTTCACCGTACTTCCCTTGGAAAGGTAATGTCCTCCTAATGTAGGGATTCCCTATCCCAGCAGGGATATCTACTCTGTGCCAGGTCCCTGGTCACAGTCTCTTTCTTCAGCTACTATAACATAACTACTTCTTCTCCTCCTCTAACCACTCAGCAACTCCTTCTCTCAACTAACTTTTGAAATCCAGTGCAGCGCCTCCACCTCATCAGGATCCCAGCATGAGCTTGTGGATAGTCCTGGTGAGGAACTCCTCTGTGGTGCAGCCCCCTGTGTAATCACTCCACACTTACACACGAGGGTTTCTTTTATCAGAATCATCTTTATTGGTACGGCGGGCCAACTGCCCTCCACAATGGGGTGTATTTAGCCCTCCATTGTTCACCGTACTTCCCTTGGAAAGGTAATGTCCTCCTAATGTAGGGATTCCCTATCCCCGCAGGGATATCTACTCTGTAAATGGAAACAAAAGAAAACAGCGCACATTTCCAAATGGTGAAGCAAGTTCAACAATATAATTTAAATTAAAGGGGTAATATATCTGCGTACATAATAAAGGTTGGTAAAGTGCATTTAGTGTGTTTCACACTGTTTACCACTCGGCAGCTGCTGTCAGGAGAGTCAGGTGCTTGCTTCTCTCAGCTAGTGCCACTCCGTTGGTTCTGGGGCAGGGCGTCAGTCTTTCGCTCCCAAGGGGGTTTTTGGGGGGGGATTGGGTTTGGAACAGAATGTTCTAAGACAGGGCTGCACAACACGCGGCCCGCGGGCCGCATGCGGCCCGCCTGGCCTCTCTGTGCGGCCCTCGATGAGATTTAAAAAAAAAATAAAAACAACTTTGAAAAAATAAAAACTTTGAAAAAAAAAAAAAACTTTGAAAAATAAAAATGGCGGCGATTCCCCGCGCGCAGGGCCCACTCCCGCTCCTTGCTCCCAGAACCCCCCCCACGCCCCGCTCGCAACGTGGGACGGAGGGGGAAGTCACAGCCAGCTGAGCTCTTCTGCGGCCGCCCCCCCCTGATCCGAACGTGGATATGTGCAGGGGGGTGAGGTTAGGTGAGGTGCAGGGGGGTGAGGTGCAGGGGGGTGAGGTGAAGGGGGTCCTCCTCTAACCACTCAGCAACTCCTTCTCTCAACTAACTTTTGAATCAGTGCTGTGCCTTATGTATCCTCTGGGGGCCGGCACAACTCTGACATCACTAACCATGGAGTCAGAGCCTGTGACCACTCCCATCCATACATAGGGCACCTCACCAGGGTGTGAGGGCAAACCTCCATGATTACTGCTGGCATGCCCATAACTTACCAGGCCTTACTGTCAGCAGGAGAGATGACTGCAACCATTTTACAGCATGGTTACATTCTCCCCCTGGTGAATCCCACCGTCCCCGGCTGGGGCCTAAATTTGCAGTACCTTTCGTCAGGAAGCACTGTAAAATGGAACACACATAATTATCAGAACATCATACATGAGATTCGTAATTATAACAAAACAGTTCACATCGCGCCAAGCACGCCCTGACCAGCAGCCACGAGCCCGCGTAATGCTACTCAGTACCTCCTAATAATAGTGCCGTGGGTCAGGTTTCTTTACCTCCCGTCCTCCCATGTCCAGAACAGTCACATGCTAGCTACGTGGCAACCCCCTCTCAGGCCTGTATACTACCCGGGGTTTGTATATACTTCTCCCAATGCTCCAAACCCTTATCAGGTGCTCTATCCTCTCTTCTGCCTTACTACCAGTAATGGCACCCCCTTTGTTGACCATGTACTCCTCTATGGTCTCCCTTAACCACTTGTCCCTATTCTCCTCGATCTCCTCCATGAGGGGTTCAGGAACATACGGGTACTCCAACCCATGGGAGTACTTGTATTTTGCAACGATCGCCCTTTCAGCCCTACTACTCCTAGTTAGGTTGGCGTTCCCTGCTCTCCCTGGTAACACCCATGATAGGGGCTCATCCGGATCTACGGGGTCGGACAATATACCAGGGCCCATGGGTTCTATCTCATTTCGGTCTATCATGAGCCACCGATATTGCATCTCCTTTTTCCTCTCGGCGGGCGTGAACTCCCCTTTAGACCACCAGTAATCTACGATGTCGTCTGTTTGTAACAAGAACCGCGTGCGGTCCATCCAGCCCACGTACCCCTCAAATAAGGGCGCCCACCAACGGGTCTCCCTAGGCTTCTCGTCCCACTCTTGAGAATCTCCCTCTTCTGTACCTCCCCAGGAGCATACCCCGGAAGTCCCTACAGAACGGGGCCTGGACCATCTCTCATGTTTTGGGTCCTCCCCAGCAGGTATATCCGCCTCTTTAGGCACCCACCGGGACTTGGATACCTGTCCCAATTGTCCTCCTCCCTTTGAGCCCTCCCCGCAATCAAAGCTGCTCAGTCTTTCCCCAGTCCGGTTCTCACCAACCCCCAAAGATCCTTCCGACACCCCCACACTGGATGATGATCCCCGGGAACAGGTGACGGGGACAGGGGCATTACCTAGGGTGTGGGGTTGAGCGTAGAGATAGGCAGTCGGCAGCCGCGGGGTTCCGACCCGTTCGCCTTCCTTGGATTGTCCCGTACCACCGGACGATGGTATCGCCAGTGGCGTCTCACCCCTCTCCGGTCTCCGCGTACTCCGGTTCTTCTTAATCGATCGGGAACCACCACCCGATCGCTGAGATGCGTGCCCTCTGCTTCCGCTGGTTCCGCCGCCTCTACCGGAAACGCCGTCATCACTGGAGTCGGAAGCGTCGCCATCTTGGGATGGACCCCCATGCGGGATCTCTTCCTCCACAATCAGATCCGGAAGTCCCTCTGCGTCCACGTGCGCCGTCCTGGCCTGGCACAGCCTCTCCTCTTCGAGTGATGGCATCGGAGCCTGGCAAGGACAAGGGCTATCCTTACCAGTCCGCAGGTTGGGCGTGGACCGTCCGTTACCACTGGACCCGCCGGTCCCGAGAACAGCTGGGCTCCGCCTCTCCGGTTTCGGCTCCACCGGTGACACCCGGCTCCGTCCACTGTCACATCCGGTAAGTGGCCTTTTGATCCCATTCCCTCCACCGGACATAGCCACCGGCCAGACCAGGGTACTTGTTGGTTCTTTGGGTCCCTCGTCCGAGGGATCCGCATTTAGGGTACTTGGGGTCGCCGAGCGTGGTGACCGCCTCCTCTTTTCTCTGTCGGTTGCTGGACCGACCACATCACACTCCTCGAGATCCGTACCCTTGGTCCATAGTGCACCGGGGGACTCGGCGGACAGCATAGCCGTATTCCCCCCTGGGTCATTGTTCTGTATGGGCACGAAGGTGGGCATTGGCCACAGATATTGGGTGCCACACTGGGGACAGCGCGCCGCCATGCCCATGGCGCCGCTGGGCAGTCGGCATTGCAGGCAGAGGCCCACTACTGTCTCCGCGCCCCCTACACGGATCACCAGTACCCCGTCGCGTACTGCGTAGGGCTGGGTCGAAACCATCCGGTTTACATCTGGGGAGCAGGCCATAGTCTTAGTGGGAGCCACTCGTAACACTGGTCTGTCCTGGAAGCTGGTTCCGCGTGAGTGACCAACAGGGGTTGAATGGTCAGCCACTCCTTGGTTCAGCTCTGCCCTCATTTGACACAATTGGAATCCGCCCCCAAGAGTAGCGATTATGGGCGGGTCCCACAAGGGAATAGGATGTCCTTTAATTGAGGCCGCACCTCTTTCAGTCCTAGAGGGCGCGACCACAGCTTTCGCGCGCTTTTCCCCAACAGGGCGGGGTTCTTCTTTTGCCGCCAACTCCAACCGCTTCCTTTCAGCTGCCTTGCGTGCAAAGTATCCTTCTTTCTTGCACCCAATTTCAGCTGCCAGAACTACTTCTGGTAATGGGGCCGTCAGCGCACCGGCTCCTGGGCCCGCGGGATTCACACCCACGGGGCATAGCTGGAAACCACTCCCCCTTGTTGATATTAGGGGAGGGTCCCACAGACAAAGTGGTTGACTCAGCACCGGGGCTGAATGAGTCACTGTCCAAGAAGGCGCGGCCGCAGCTTTCGCGCCATACCCTCCATGCGGGCGGGGCTCTCCTGTTGGCGCCACTTCTGGCCAATTCTTTGCAACTGGTGTATTTGCAGAATAGTCCGCCATCGGCCCACGCGGTCTCCCAGGGAAGCGGGAGCCGCCATTTTGTAAGTCCTTTCCATCAGCTACAATGGCAATGTCCTCAACACAATCCTCCAGGGTGGCGCCTCGTTGTCCTAGACAAGACCAAAACGGTGCGGCCACAGCTTTCGCTCCACTCCAGAGCAGGCTTGTAAAAGACAGGTCAGCAACAGCTTGCTTTCCAGCGGGGCGCACGCCAGTGGTGCTTCCCCAATCAACCTCCGGTCGCCATTTTGGACTATCCGCACCGCGCGGATCCTCCATTCTTGCGGTCATCATTCCCTCGTAACGGTTATCGTACATGGGGCTCCTCTCTGCGGGGCAGCCACCACACCGGTACAATAAAGATTTTTCTGATGCACCACCATGTGTACCTAATGTAGGCTGGACTCATGTATGCACTACCTCAGGCTAGGCTCACTCTCTCAGTGTCTGCTGTATCTCCTTCCTCCCAGTCTGTGCTCCCTACGGTAAGAGGTCTGGAATGGGCTAGAGTACTCTGGGGCTTCCATGCAGTACTGGGGCGTCTACCTGTCTTGGTTAGCCTAGCGCAGACCCTCTCCAGGATTCCTGACCACGTTAACAGGCTATCCCTTCTGGCATCCTACCAACTAGCACTACCTCAAGGTGACTAGGACAGCTATAGCCCGGCTCCAAACCCCCCACTCCTTTCAGGCCCCTAGGTCCGTCCCAACGCAGCACAAAGTGGCAGCAGACACTTCTCCCTGTTTCCCAGTGTGCCCAGCTAAATCCTGTCCTGTTGACAGTTCTACTTATCTCAGCAGTGCCTCCAAATGTAACGGTTTTTCTGAACCGGTCTGACCCCCCCAATCTCATATTGGCCCCTGTGGTCTAACCAGTCCCCATTACGGTGTAGTGTCTGGTGGTGCACCTGTTGGCTACAGGACTCCTGAGTCTCCCGCATGATGGTGTCTGGGGATGTGCCAACCCAGACAGGCAGCTGAGGTAGTGTGCTTGAGTCCTACCTAGATCCAGTGCAGCGCCTCCACCTCATCAGGATCCCAGCGTGAGCTTGTGGATAGTCCTGGTGAGGAACTCCTCTGTGGTGCAGCCCCCTGTGTAATCACTCCACACTTACACACGAGGGTTTCTTTTATCAGAATCATCTTTATTGGTACGGCGGGCCAACTGCCCTCCACAATGGGGTGTATTTAGCCCTCCATTGTTCACCGTACTTCCCTTGGAAAGGTAATGTCCTCCTAATGTAGGGATTCCCTATCCCAGCAGGGATATCTACTCTGTGCCAGGTCCCTGGTCACAGTCTCTTTCTTCAGCTACTATAACATAACTACTTCTTCTCCTCCTCTAACCACCTGCAGCAACTCCTTCTCTCTCTAACGTTTGAATCAGTGCTGTCCTTATGTATCCTCTGGGGCCGCAACAACCTGACATCACTAACCATGGGTCCAGACCTGGACCACTCCCATCACATACATAGGGACAACCTCCACCAGTGGGTGAGGGCAACCTCCATGTTACTGCGGCAGGTCCCATGACTTATCCAGGCCCTTACTGTCCGCAGAGAGATTACTGGCAAAACCATTTTCAAGCATGGTTACAGTTCTCCCCCTTGGTGAATCCCACCGTCCCGCTGTGTCGGCCTAGAATTGCAGTACTTTCGCAGGAAGCACTCTAAATGAATCCACATATTATCACGAAACTCATAAACATGCGATTCGTAATTTAAAACAAACATTTCATCACATGCTCCAAGCACGGCCCTGACCAGCGCCACGACCCGGCGTAATGCTATCTCATACGTCCTAATAAAGTTGCCGGGCAGGTTTCTTAACGCCTCCCTCGTCCCGCACATGTACCAGAACATCACTGGTAGCTACGTTGCGAACCCCCCTCTCAGGCCTGTATTACTAACCCGGTTTGTATACTACTTCTCCATGCTCCAAAACCCTTATCAGTTGCTCTATCCCTCTCTTCTGCCTTACTACCAGTAATGCACCCCCCTTTGTTGACCATGTACTCCTCTATGGTCTTCCCCTTAACCACTTGTCCCTATTCCTCTCTCGATCTCCTCCATGAGGTTTTCAGGAACATACGGGTACTCTCCAACCCATGGTAGTACTTGTATTTGCAACGATCGCCCCTTCATCACCTACTACTCCTAGTTAGTTGGCGTTCCCTCCTGCTCTCCTGGTAACAACCCATGATAGGGCTCATCCGGATCTACGGGGTCGGACAATATACCAGGGCCCATGGGTTTCTATCTCATTCTGTCTATCATGAGCACCGATATGCATCTCCTTTTTCCTCTCGGGGCGGGCCTGAACTCCCTTTAGACCACCAGTAATCTACGATGTTCTTCTGTTTGTAACAAAACGCCGCGTGCGGTCCATCCAGCCCCCCGTACCCCTCAATAAGGCGCCCACCAACGGGCTCTCCCTAGGCTTCTTCTCGTCCCACTCTTGAGAATCTCCCTCTTCTGTACCTCCCCAGGAGCATACCCCGAAGTTCCCTACAGAACGGGCCTGGACCATCCTTCATGTTTTGGGTCCTCCCCAGCAGTTATATCGCCCCTCTTTAGGCACCCACCGGACTTGGTAACCTGTCCAATTGGTCCTCCTCCCTCTTTGACCCCTCCCCGCAATCAAAAGCTGCTCCTTTTCCCCAGTCCGGTTCTCACCACCCCCAAGATCCTTTCCGACAACCCCCACACTGGATGGATGATCCCCGGGAAAAGGTGACGGGACAGGGGCCTTACCTAGGTTGTGGGGTTGGCGGTTAAGGGGATAGCAGTCGGCACCCGCGGGTTCCGACCCGTTTCGCCTTCCTTGGATTGTCCCGTACCACCCGACGGTGGTATCGCCAGTGGCGTCTCACCCCTCTCCCTCGCCCGCGTCTCCGTTCTCTTATCGATCGGGAACCACCCACCCGATCGCTAGATGGCCGTTGCCCTCTCTTCCGCTGGTTCCGCCGCCCTCTACCGGAAACGCCGTCATCCACTGGGCAAAGCGTCGCCATCTTGTGGATGGACCCCCATGCGGATCTCTTCTCCTCCACATCAATCCGGAAGTCCCTCTGCGTTCCACGGCTGGCGCCGTCCTGGCCTGGCACAGCCTCTCCTCTCGAGTGATGGCAGTCGGAGCCTGGCAAGGACAAGGCTATCCTTCCAGTCCGCAGGTTGGTCGTGACCGGTCCGTTACCACTGTACCCCCCGTCCCGATAACACTGGCTCCCCCCCTGTTTCGGCTCCACCGGTGACAAACCCGCTCCGTCCACTGTCCATCCGGTTAAGTGGGCCTTGATCCATTCCCTCCACCGGACATAGCCACCGGCCACCAAGGGTATTTTTTGGTTCTTTGGGTCCCTCGTCCAGGGATCCGCCCTTAGGGTACTTGGGGTCGCCGAGCGTGGTGACCGCCTCCTCTTTTTCTCTGTCGTTGCTGGACCGACCACACATAACCATTCCTCATCCGTACCCTTGTCCATAGTGCACCGGGGGACTCGGCGGACAGCATAGGCCGTATCCCCTGGGTCATGTTCTTTGGGCCAGAAGTGTGGCATTGGCCAGCGAATTGGGTGCACACACTGGGACAAGCGCGCCGCGCGATGCCCATGCGGCCTGCGGCATCGGCATGCAGCAGCCGCCACACTGTCCTTCCCGCGCCGCTCGGTACACGATCACCAGTACCCCGTCGCGTACTGCGTAGGGCTGGGTCGAAACCATCCGGTTTACATCTGGGAGCAGGCCATAGTCTAGTGCCACTCTGTAACACTGGTCTGTACTGGAAACTGGTTCCGCGTGAGTGACCAACGAGGTTGAATGGTCAGCCACTCCTTGGTTTCACTCTGCCCTCATTTGACACAATTGAATCCGCCCCCAAAGTAGCGATTATGGGCGGTCCCACAAGGATAGGAAGATGTCCTTTAATTGAGGCCGCGCACCTCTTTCATCCTAGGGCGCGACACAGCTTTCCGCGGCGACTTTCCCCACAGGGCGGGGTTCTTCTTTTGCCGCCAACCCAACCGCTTTCCTTTCACTGCCTTGCGTGCAATATATCCTTCTTTCTTGCACCCAATTTCAGCTGCCAGAACTACTCTGGCTAATTGGGGCCGTCAGCGTCACCGGCTCCTGGGCCCGCGTGATTCCCACCCACGGCATAGCTGGACCACTCCCCCTTGTTGATATTAGGGGAGGGTCCCACAGACACAGTGGTTGACTCAGCAACCGGGGCTGAATGAGTCACTGTCCCAGAAGGCGCGCGCCGGCATCTTTCGCGCCATACCCTCCATGCGGGCGGGGCTCTCCTGTTGGGCCACTTCTGGCCAATTCTTTGCAACTGGGTGTATTTGCAGAATAGTCCGCCATCGGCCCACGCTTCCTCCCCAGGGAAGCGGGACCGCCATTTTGTAAGCCTTTCCATCAGCTACAATGCATGTCCTCAACACAATCCTCCAGGGTGGCGCCCCTCGTGTCCTAGACAAGACCAAAACGGTGCGGCCACAGCTTTCGCTCCACTCCAGAGCAGGCTTGTAAAGACAGGTCAGCAACACTTGCTCTCCAGCGGGGCACGCCAGGGTGCTTCCCCATCAACCTCCGGTCGCCATTTTGGACATCCGCACCGCGCGGATCCTCCATTCTCGGTCATCATTCCCTCTATACGGTTATCGTACATGGTGCTCCTCTCTGCGGGGCCCACCACACCGGTACAATAGATTTTTCTGATGCACCACCATGTGTACCTAATGTAGCTGGACTCATGTATGCCCTACCTCAGGCTAGGCTCACTCTCTCAGTGTCTGCTGTATCTCCTTCCTCCCGTCTGTGCTCCCTACGGTAGAGGGTACTGGAATGGGCTGAGAGTACTCGGGGCTTCCATGCAGTACTGGGGCGTCTACCTGTCTTGGTTAGCCTGCAGCGAGACCCTCTCCAGATTCCTGACCACGTTAACAGGCTTCCCTTCTGCATCCTCCAACTACACTACCTCAAGGGTGACAGGACAGCTATAGCCCGGCTCCAAACCCCCCACTCCTTTCAGGCCCTAGTCCTCCCAACCCACACAAAATGGCAGCAGACACTTCTCCCTGTTTCCCAGTGTGCCCGCTAAATCCTGCCCTGTTACAGTTCTACTTTATCTCAGCAGCGCCTCCAAAGTGTAACGGTTTTCTGAACCGGTCTGACCCCCCCAATCTCATATTGGCCCCTGTGGGCTAAACCAGTCCCCATTACTGTGTAGTTCTGGTGGTGCACCTGTTGCTACAGGACTCCTGAGTCTCCCGCATGATTGTGTCTGGGGATTTGCCAACCCAGACAGGCAGCTAGGTAGTGGGCTTGAGTCTACCTAGATCCAGTGCCGCCCTCCACCTCATCAGGATCCCAGCATGAGCTTGTGGATATCCTGGTGAAACTCCTCTGTGGTCAGCCCCCTGTGTAATCACTCCACACTTACACACGAGGGTTTCTTTTATCAGAATCATCTTTATTGGTACGGCTGGCCAACTGCCCTCCACAATGGGGTGTATTTAGCCCTCCCATTTCACCCGTACTTCCCTGGAAAGTAATGTCCTCCTAATGTAGGGATTTCCCTATCCCCGCAGGGATATCTACTCTTGTAAATGGAAACAAAAGAAACAGCGCACATTTCCAAATGGTGAAGCACAGTTCAACATATAATTTAAATTAAAGGTGTAATAATCTGCGTACCATAATAGGTGTAAGTGCATTTAGTGTGTTTCACTGTTTACCACTCGGCAGCTCGTCAGGAGAGTTCAGGTGCTTGCTTCTCTAGCTAGTGCCACCTCCGTTGGTTCTGGGCAGGCGCGTAGTCTTTCGCTCCCAAGGGGGTTTTTGGGGGGGGATTGTTTGGACAGTGTTCTAAGACAGGGCTGCAACACCGCCCGCGGGCCGCATGCGGCCCCCTGCCCTCTCTGGCGGCCCTCGTGAGATTATAAAAAAAAATAAAAAACAACTTTGAAAAAATAAAAACTTTGAAAAAAAAAAAAAAAACTTTGAAAAATAAAAATGGCGCGATTGTCCTCCCGCCGCGCAGGGCCACTCCCGCTCCTTGCTCCCAGAACCCCCCCACGCCCCGTCGCAACGTGGGGACGAGGGGGAAGTCACAGCCAGCTAGCGCTCTTCTGCGGGCCGCCCCCCCCTATCCGAACGAGGGATATGTGACAGGGGGTGAGGTTAGGTGAGTGCAGGGGGTGGTGCAGGGGTGGGTGAAGGGTGTGGTGGTGCAGGGGGGTGGGATGGGTGCAGTGAGGTGAGGGGAGGTTCAGGGGGTGATGGGGTGCAGGGGGGTGAGGTGCAGGGGATGTGATGTGCAGGGGGGGGTGATGTGCAGGAGGGGTGATTTGAGGTGGCAGGGGTGATGGTGTAGGGGTGATTGGAGGTGCATGGTGATTGGAGGTGCAAGGGGTTATTGGAGGTGCAGGGGGGTTGGAGTGGGGGTGAGGTGCAGGGGTGAGGTGCAGGTGATTGAGTGCAGGGTGATTGGAGGTGCATGGGTGATTGGAGTGCAGGGTGATGGGGATGGTGCATGGGTGATTGGAGTTGCAGTTTGATTGGAGGGCAGGGGGGTGATTGGAGGTGCAGAGTGGTGATTGGTAGTGCCAGGTGATTGGTGGTGCAGGGGGTCAATTGGAGGTGCAGGGGTGATTGGAGGTGCAGGGGGGTGGTGGGCAGGGGATGTGTATACGGAGGGGGTAGGTGATGTTGCAGAGGGGTGATGTGGAGGTCCAGGGTGATTGGAGGGTGCAGGAGAAGAGTGATGTGAGGTGCAAGGGGAAGATGTGAATGTGAGGTGCAAGGGGGAAGTGATTGAGGTGCAAGGGGAGAGAGTGATGTGTGAGGGTGCAGGGGGAGAGGTGGTGATGTGGGTGTCAAGGGGCAGAGAGTGATGTAGGTCAGGAGGGAAGATGAGGTGAGGTCAGGGGGGGATGAGTGGGGAGTGAGGGGGGGGATGGGTGAAGTTCATGGTGAGATGGTGTGAGGTGCAGGGGGAGGGTGTGTTGAGGTAGGGGGAGAAGTTGTGTGAGGTGCAGTGGGGGAGAGTGTGAGGTTCAGGGGTTTGAGTGTGTGAGGGGGGGGTAGAGTGGTGTGGAGTGCAGGGGGAGAGTGGGTGAGGGCAGGAGGGGAGAGTGGTGTGAGGTGCAGGGGGGATGAGGTGGTGTGAGGTGCGGTGGGGAGAGGGTGGAGGTGCATGGAGTGGTGGTGAGGTGAAAGGGGGGGGAGTGTGGAGCGGTGTGAGTTGGTGGGGGAGAGTGTGTGAGGTGATAGTGGGGGATAGTGTGGAGGTGCGGATGGAGGTGTTGGTGAGTGCAGGGGGGGAGAGTGGTGGAGGTGCAGGGGCGAGGTGTTGTGAGGTGCAGGGGGGGGAGAGGGTGTGAGGTGCAGGGGGGGTAGAGTGGTGTGTAGTGAGAGGGGGGGTAATGGTGTGGTGCAGGGGGAGAGTGGTGTGAGGTGCAGGGGGGAGAAGGATGTGAGGTCAGGTGGGTGGATGTGTGTGGTGGCAGGGGGTTGTGTGTTTTGATGTGGAGAGGGAGTATTATTTGTGTGGTGAGGGAGGAGATGGGGGTATGAGATAGATGGGGAGTATCGCAAAGGTTATAGTGAGGGTTTCTGGGGGAAATGAGGAGATGATGAGGGGTGCTGGGAGATATATAGTGAAGTGAGGAGGGTGCTGGAGGAGTAGATGATGATGATGATGATGATGATGATTTTACCACACCGTCGGCCAATTTTTTTTTCCTTGGGCAGTTTGGCCCTTCTCGCTTTACGAGTTGTGCAGCCTGTTCTAAGCGTTCATCATTCAGTTCATTTTGTGTGATTCACCGAGATTCAGTCCCATTGAAAAGTGGCCTGGAAAAATTTTGCTGGGTGTTTGCAATTAGGAAAGATTAGTTCTGTTATCCCAGTTTCCAACCCCAATCCCCCCCAAAAAACACTTGGTAGCGAAAGACTGACGCCCTGCCCCGAACCAACGGAGTGGCCCTACGGAGAGAAGCAGCACCTGACTCTCCTGATAGCAGCTGCCATGGGTAAACATGTGAAACACACTAAATGCACTTTACCAACCTTATTATGTTACGCAGATATATTACCCCTTTAATTTAAATTATATTGTTGAACTTGCTTACACCATTTGGCGTTGTGCGCTGTTTTCTTTTGTTTCCATTTTCTTAGTGTGTGTGGGTGCTGAGCCACCCCCTGTGTTTATAGCAGCAGACGCCCGTATCATTAACACGGTTATGTGATATAATTTATTTTATTTTTTATATATCTCACTGTGGGAGCTGTGGTATAACCTCTTATCACATATTTTTATGGTTTAGTCACTGCACTGTGTATTCCATATATAAAACCTAGTAGTTAGTTAGATAGTAGCGCACAGTATTTTTTTCTGTTTTTTTAATATCTACTCTGTGCCAGGTCCCTGGTCACAGTCTCTTTCTTCAGCTACTATAACATAACTACTTCTTCTCCTCCTCTAACCACTCAGCAACTCCTTCTCTCAACTAACTTTTGAACAGTGCTGTGCCTTATGTATCCTCTGGGGGCCGGCACAACTCTGACATCACTAACCATGGAGTCAGAGCCTGTGACCACTCCCATCCATACATAGGGCACCTCACCAGGGTGTGAGGGCAAACCTCCATGATTACTGCTGGCATGCCCATAACTTACCAGGCCTTACTGTCAGCAGGAGAGATGACTGCAGCCATTTTACAGCATGGTTACATTTGTATGTTTTTATTTATATAGCTCTAGTAAAGTGCGTGCAGCACTGTAGAAAATACATTAAAAAATACAATATACTAAGTGCATCATACAAAGGCACACCATAGCAAAAGGAATCCCTACCGAAAAGTAATTACAATCTAAGGGCTTGTTAAATAGGCCACGAAGCAGACGCTTGCAGAATATTACCATTGGCAGTGCGATCGGCTTATTAATATAGAGCCCTAGGTGCCACAGTATGTTGGCAGGTAATAGGGGAAGGAGTAAGTGCAATGGATAGCAGTGATTGGCCAAGACAATTGGTAAGTGGGAGCTAACTGACTGGACATGGCGGACCCATTCACTTCTCGTCTAGAGGGTTCTGCAGTACATTTCTAGAAACAGGTATTAAATCGAAATACTTCAACTACAACAATGTTTCCCAAGTTACCATGTTGCAGATAGAGAATTTGGGCATCAGCAAATGGTGTGGTTGCTACAGGCCCCCAGCATCCAAGAGAGCCTAAGGCTTTGGACCCGCTGTGTCCGGCAGCGCGCGCGGCCCTCACCAGCAGGGGTATCCTTCTTGAGCTGGTCCCAGTCCCCCCTCGCTGCACGGCTCATTACACGCTGTGACACGTCAGCCGCCAGGGGATGCAAGAAAATTGTGATCCCGAGCGGTGACGCGTCACGGGGTGCGCTGATGAGCCTATCAGCGGCGGGGCCGGGAGCTGTCAGAGAGCTTCCTCCACAAGGTAGGGGGTGGTGTGTGTGTGTGTGTGTATCAGCTTGTGTGAGGAGGGCATTTGTGGGAGAGGGAGCAGGAGCTGCTTACCTTCCAGCAGCCCGCAGCAGCTCCCTCCTGCAGCCCGGGAGACTGAGCCCATGGAGGGGGGGAGTAGCGGATCCCTCCGCTCAAACCACGCCCCCCCCGCTCAAACCACGGCCGCTGCTCCCGCTCCCTACAGACCGCAGATAGCGGTCAGTGCCTCTCAGCGCACTGCCTGCATGCAGTGCGGGCATGCTGACTGAGGGAGCGGGGCCATAGCCTTAATCATCTTGAGACACTCAGACACTGAATCCTGAGTTGTCCATTAAAGTCTGATTAGAGTTTTCCCAAGATTACTCAGATATCACTTACATGCTTCCTGAGAAGAACCTTACAGATATGGAAGGATATTTCAGTCTCCCATCTGCAAAACTGAAGCAAGAAAATGTTACCAGTTGTCCTGGAACAGGACTATCTATTTCTGCCTCCTCTGTTTTACCTCATCCCCCTTTTTTTCTTGCAGCTCTGCCTGCTAGCTATATTTGGATGTAAGTTTTCCCTGCAGCTTCACTCCTAGTGCA
Source organism: Ascaphus truei (assembly GCA_036426205.1). NCBI lineage: Eukaryota > Metazoa > Chordata > Amphibia > Anura > Ascaphidae > Ascaphus > Ascaphus truei. The sequence goes on along the minus strand of CM071567.1, from coordinate 177,285,252 downwards.
GATGGAATGGATACATTATGTTACTTTTCTCCCTCCAGTCTGTCATACCCTGGTTGCCCTGGCAACATCTCCAGTCCTCCAAGTTAATGGACTTTACCATTCTCCCCTGTCTGTTTTTACAGGTAGTTTAGCCTGACCCTATTCCTGTGTTACAAGCAGTACACACTTCCTTTTCTTCCTGACACTGGCTGAATGAGTACTCATGCTATATCCCTCTTGGCAAGGCCATTTCCTTTTTACCTGCCCCTGATTATCAAGCACCCACAGAGAAGCACTCTCTCACCACATCATACCATCCACAAGTGCCTGTATATACTGATGCTTTTCCAATAAAGTGAAGAAAATATAGCAGGACTTGGTGTGCTTTGGAAAGGGGGCTGAGTTAAAGCTAACTGAGCTATTCACACATCACACGTGACCTTGGTTCCAGGATACCAGTTATATAATCAGAACAAACCTCATAAGCAGCAATGGTGTTTTTTGCTTTGATAAACCAACTACTTTTACTTGCTTCAGTATAGTTCCAAATAATTAGAGTTTTGGGAGTCAGTACAAAAAAAGTAAAATTTTGGACAGATTCATTCTGACTTTAAAAATAAAGGTCTATAAACACCTGTAACGTCATTAATACTGTGAATGAATAAGATGGTCTTCCAAAGAGTGTCCCTCACACCAGATCTAAAATGCATACATTTCTGTGGCTCTGTGATTATTGGATGTTACACAAATTCCAGTAGTTCCCTTTCGCCAGTCCAGACAGAGGCCTCAAAGAGAATATGAAGCTGAGGTTTATTATTACTATTATTATTATCCTTTATTTATAAAGCACCAAGATATTCTGCAGCGTGAACCAAACACACACTAAAGGGTATCGCTAACACTATATATAATCTAGGTAAAAAAACAGAACCCAGAAAAGAATGAAAAAAATATAATTGGTACAAAGTAGAGCCAAAAATAATAATAAACTGGGAACTAGCGGTGCTAAGTGATAAGAATAATATCTAAACACACAAAAAACTAACAAGATCCCTAATATAGCACTCAAATAAACCTACATATAAATCAAAATGAGAAAAAATGGATCAAAAAATCAGAATGCAAAATATGATAGATTTCAATGAAGCACAGTAGATACAGTAACACTAACATTAATAACAGCATACACTGACAGCAGCAACTCCTAAATAATAGCAAGAAAAATAAATATAAACGTAAAGCACACCTCTAAGACCTGTGAAAAAAGGAGATCTATACTAATAAGCTAAAGTAGAGTAAAGATCTCAGTCCAAAAAAACCCCTACCTAAACCTATTAGTAATGAACCAATGATAAATAATAATAATAATAATAATAATAGCATAAACTATAAATAATAGCATAAACTATAAATATTAAAGTTCAAAATAACAATCAATAGGAAAGATATAATCTAATACACTTAAATGTACTAATAAGCACATAAGAAAAATAACCAAAGGGGAGGATGGGGAGAAAAGAAAAGAAAAACTCAAACCCAATACAAAACAATCACAGGAATGAGAAAATGTAATGCAAAAAAATATACAGACATGGGAAATCCACAGAGCGTAAAAGCCAAGGAACATCTAAATAAATATAGCACAGAGACATGCCATAAATGTAGCTATCCAAGATAGGCTAGGCAGTAACTTGTATGTGCAAAAAATGCAAAGAGATGAACCAGTCCTGTTGGTAAGATAACTGTATGGAAACAGACAATACTCAGCTCAATCATGAGAGAAATCAGTCCATGTAAGGGCCGTTCTATACAGAATGCGGCCGCGCGTTCCTATGCGAACGCGCGTGCACGTGCCGCATGCTTTCCATGTATATAGAGCCGGGTCTGCAGGTAAGTGTATGTGCGTGTATATGCGTGTATGTGGGTGTATATGTTGTGTGAGTGTAAGTGTAAGGGGAGTGTAAGTAAGATTTTTTTTTAATTAAAAAAAAAGTTTAATAATTTTTTTTTGTGTGCATTTATTTACCCCCCCCCCCACACACACACACACACACATCCATACAAACACGCATACATACATACATACACACATACACACCAATACATACATTTGAGCGCAGGCAGCGGCGCGAAAAGATGAATTTCTTCATCTTCGCCGCTGTTTGTCATCTCCCCTCTCCCTGCCGTGCGCACGCGGCCCTTCTATAGAAAGGCTGACTAACGTCAGCCAACTAAAAATCCGCGCGCGCGCACAGCGTAGCACGCGCACGGCACTATAGAACGTGCCTAAGGGATAGAGCTGGAGCTGGGCAGCAGTCCTAAACAGAGGACGCCGCAGATCTGTATCAAAACCACAGGAAAGGCAGGAGTAGATTTCCTTCTTGCTAAATAATTAAAAGGAGAACGATGGGGTCAGGAATATTCTGCAGCGTGGTACAACAGGGGAACAGAATGATATAAATGAGAACAAATAAGCGCAACAAATACAAAAAGTAATGAGGACCATGCACGTGAGAGCTTAATTTGAATACTCATTAAACCTTTTCTCCCCAGAATTGTGTCACTGGCATCCTTACCAAGGAATGAGTTTATCGGTAGTTCTAAAATAAGAAGGGCCTGTTGCACTCTTGCTGTGTACCAGAAAGCCGGAGATAATCATTATTTGCAGCACGTCAACGGAATCATTCCGTCAAACTGCATTATATAATACAGGAATATGTTACCAGCGCAAATATACAGTCAGGGACTATGCACTAAGGCAATTTTAGAGCAGAAAAAGGCTGCTTTAGCGTGGTCGAAGTGTGATATTACTATGGAGGTACGGAGTACCTAATGCCACAACTTTTGTAGTTACAAACCCAGAATAACACTTTGTGGATTTAAAAACGTGCAGCTCCACTTTGGAAAGAATATGGGATTTGACCTTCCTGTGTTAAAAGCATACATATTGTATAAACCTTTATCATGAAACCAGGCACATTACCACTACTTTCTCAATTATTATTGTTATCCTTTATTTGTGCAGCGCCAACATATTCCGCAGTGTGGGGGTACAGAGTAGCATCAATTGCACGAACTGAATGACATACAAGTAAGGACAAGCGCACACAGATACAGAAGGTAGTGAGGGTCCTGCTCCTGTCCTGAGAGCTTACAAATGTTCTTATCATACCTCTGGTACTGACTCATTTTTTTCTGTGCAGTTGCCTGAAATGTAATGATGCAAGTGGAAAATAATGCTCTGTGCATCAACTGTGCTCAGAACATCCCAAAACGTTATCATCAGGTTAAAGCTCAGCTTGAGACCATCATCTACTATGCTTAAAGCTGGGCCAAAAATGACTAGCCAGACCCGGGAGACATATGGAAGACTCTTATGAGCTTTTTTTCTTTGCTAACCAGCTATGTGAAATCCTGATTTGTGACCGAATGTTTGTCTAGGGGAAGGTTCCTGTGGGAAAGTAGGCTCCATATGACACTGCTAAGAGGAGAAATGGAAAGTGTTCCCGCGGGTGTAATAGTTCTATAGTCTCAGATCACAGCATTTCCTTCTAGTGTATTTTACATTTACACATTGCTGACTGTTGAAAGGCAAGTGAGAAATTCTTTTACATTCTTTGAAGACAAAGTGTTTTATTCCCATACATGATACCATTTGTTGCCTACAGGTTTCCAGGGACACTTGGCACAAGTTTGAACCTTTCTGCCTCTCCCTTCCCCTGCACCCTCCTACACACATTCCTGCGTGAATCACTGCAAGGAGCAAATACAGAGATTATAGGATGTTTTCATAGCCCCCAATGCTGTTTAAAGGAGTAGCTATCAATTAATTCTAATGTATTATGAACTTAAATTCTTCAACTTAATCTTTTTTTATTTATTTTTTTAACTTTGTATTTTTGATTTTGTATCACAGTGAATTGAATTATAACAGTTTGGAACAGTCAGATATTGTTGCGGGGGTGGGTGTTGAAGGGTACGGAAAATTAAAAGGAGGGATTATAGGGAAGGTTGGAGATTGGGTTGAGTAGGGACAGGGCACTTCACTTCTATGGTACATTTGTATAACATATAAATGATTCTAATGTCATTCTTCATTGATATTATTACAATACTGTTTTGATTGTACTTTTTAGGTAGACATTAAAGTTTGTCTTTTGTACTGTTCTGTACTGCAAATCACGTAAACCCATCACATAGATTATGGAGCTATAGTATCACTCCCAGCCTGGTTCTACATCTAGAGCTAAAGCACCTGTATATCAAACCTGGGTTCTATCATTCTATCTAGCCATGGTTCCCGTATATTTCTAAACTTGTGCATGGTGTTGTTTAGACAAGCGGTCATTTTTTCGTTGCATTTGCCAAATTCTGTTAATTATTTTAGTCATGCTCGGTATGAGACCTTGTAAGAGGGGTTAAGGCTGCACTCCACAAAAAAGAAAAGATGCATACAATTTACCGGTGCTGCTGGTTCAAGGAAGTACCTGCCATAAACTCCAAAGTACACTGAGGAAAAGAAGGGATCCAGCGCTCCACGGATTTCTGAATAAGAAAGATTTATTGTGCCACACAACGTTTCGACCTTATGCTAGTCACTTGATAAAGACCATAAGGTCGAAACGTTGTGTGGCACAATAAATCTTTCTTATTCAGAAATCCGTGGAGCGCTGGATCCCTTCTTTTCCTAGGTATGAGACCTTTCCAGGAAACTGCTATGGTGCATCTGGTGGCCGCCATTACAGTTAGGGTGACCATTCGTCCCGGTTTTGCCGGGACAGTCCCGTTTTTTGCTGGGCTGTCCCAGTTGTCCGTCCATCCCGGGAATGTCCCATTTTTTCTCCATGGTGCGCGGGGGATTCGGCGCCGATGCGCGGGGGTGTGCGTGGCGATGCGCGGGGGAGTGGCGGCGCCGAAGAGGAGGAAGAGAAGGATGCGGCAGCCGGGTAGTATTTTTTCCATGTTAGAATGTCGGGGGGGCTGGGCTTTAGAGAGTAGAAGCAGGGGAGTGGTTGGAGGTCAGAGGATCTCGGGGGTGGGGCTTAGTACCGGGGCCGGATGGAGTGAGCTGCTTCTCGGTGAGCTGCTTCTCTGTGTGTGTGTGTGTGTGTGTCTCCTGTCTGTGTGTGTCCTGTCTGTCTGTCTGTCTGTGTGTGTGTGTTCTGTCTGTCTGTCTGTGTGTGTTGTCTGTCTGTGTGTTGTCTGTCTGTTTGTGTGCTGTCTGTCTGTGTGTGTGTCATAGGAGGAGAGGAGGGAGAGGTATGAGGAGGGGGAGATATGAGGAGCTGAGGGGCAGGTATGGGGAGGGATGGGGCAGGTATGAGGAGGGATGGGGCAGGTATGAGGAGGGATGGGGAAGGTATGAGGAGGGGAGGGGATGGTATGAGTTGGGGAGGGGAAGGTATGAGGATGGATGGGGCAGGTATGAGGAGGGGTGGGGCAGGTATGAGGAGGGATGGGGCAGGTATGAGGAGGGATGGGGAAGGTATGAGGAGGGGAGGAGAAGGTATGAGGAGGGGAGATATAAGGAGGGGGGGAGATATGAGGGGGGAGAGGGTAGGTATGAGGAAAGGATGGGGAGGGAGAGGTATGAGGAGCGGAAGGTATGAGGAGAGGAGGGGAGGTATATGGAGAGTTGGGGGAGGTATGAGGGAGGAGAAGAGGGGGAGGTATAAGGAGAGGGGGAAATATGAGGGGGCAGGTATGAGGAGAGGAGGGAGAAGTATGAGGTGGGGAGGGGCTGTGTGTATTTGGCACTGTGTGTGTGTGTGTCACTGTGTGTGCACGTATATTGGGGAGGGATGTTGAGTGTGGGGAGGGGAGAAAAATTCATGGGGATGGGGGTGTAAGAGAGAGGGGGGGAAGGAATGGGTAACTGGGGAGTGTGAGGTGGGGTGAGAGTGAGGAGGTGTGTGAGGTGGGGGGGTTCTCGCAAGGCCGCCGAAACGTGGGTAGGAGGCCCTGGTGAAAACATTCTTCCTGGGCCCCGGGAAAGCTGTCTGCGGCCCTGCATGGCAGTGATGTCACTGACTGCCACGAGACCCTATTTTGCAAAGTGTAATATACACACAAGGTCAGGAATGTCACATTTTTAAAAGTCTTCATTTTAATTAATGCCTAAATTTTTTTATTTAATTTTAATTTATGTCAAGTAATTATTTATTTAATTTTAATTTGTTAATTATTTTAATTTTAATTAATGTCTTCATTATTTATATACACACAAACACACACTGCAGGGCCCACCTCCTATACACACCGACACACACTGCAGCCCCCACCAACGGGACGCATTATGGTGCCGAGGCATCAAGTGATGCCACATTGTCATGGCAACATGTCACCGCCTGACGTCAGTGTCTCGTTGTCATGGCAACGTGGTGTGTCATGTGATGTAATTTGTTTTATAAATAATTTTTTATTGTGTCCCGGTTTTTCATTTTGAAAATCTGGTCACCCTAATTACAGTATATGCGAGGTAAGTTTGGGCTCATGGTATGTCCAATTTTGAGTTGTGTTTCCTTTAATAGGACTGACCATGGGTTCAATCTTTGAATCTCTTTGAATATGGTGTTATTGTTAATCTGGTTGTTGTCTGTGTGCTGTATGATAAAGTGTCTTATTTGTATGTACTTGAATAGCTCAGAATTGGGTATCTGGTTTGTCTCCTGTAGGTGGCTATAAGAGATGTGTGCAGAGGTACATACAATTGAGACGATTAGGGTGAAATTATATCTTGGCTTTATTGAGCCTGTTCCTTTTTCCAGGCAAAACATACAAAAACAACAAAATAACAAACACCTATCCCTTTGTAAGGGCTACTTACTTCCCCAGACCCTATCTGCAGGACTGGAGGGATATTCCCATTACCAGCCTATCATCACAAAGTCTCAGGAACTTCCTTAAGCAGGTGGCCCCCCACGTCAGTCTCTGGCAGGTTCCTGGGTGCTCTGTGTCCAGAAAATATAAGTCTCTGGGTGTCTTGATCTCAGCAAACCTTTGTGCTCAAGACAGTGTCTGTGTGTAGGCTTCTGTGCTTTCCTGAGTCAGCCCAATTGTGAGCTAAGGAATCAACCTCTTCTTTCTCATATCAGGCTTTTTACAGAGCTCTCATTAGTCCAGATGGGAATAGTTAATTGAGTGGCTGCAATTAACTATCTCTCTGCTGGATTTAGAGGCAGTGTCTCTTAAAGAGTGATAAGTCCCTGTTACAGTGGGAATATGTTTTGACTTTACTACTAATGATGAGCTTTGTAACTCCTGTTAAACCATGATTTATCCACCATTGGTATTTTTGCAGTTCACAACCTGGTTAAAATGTTGGGGTATTAAATAATGGTTGCATCGTGAAGTTGGGGGCTGTCAATCCATGTTTTAAGCTTATTGCATTCCGCAACTGCAGGGAATGCCTGGTTGTAGGGAGTAGGGAATTGCTGGTCTCTCTTTGAGTTTTGGGAATCCAAAGTAGAGATGTTAATGGCGTTGATTCCGAGTAGGTGTTTTCTATTTTGAACTATCGAATGGAGTTGGGTGCAATGGACCATAGCAATAATTGTGCTATCTGGGCCACTTAACTGTAAGATTTCATATGCGGTACTGCTAGGCCTCCTTGTTTAGGTCTTAATAGGAAGTTAAGGTTGATGCATGTTTTTTATTGTTCCATATAAATTGAGTGGTACTTTTCTGGAAACCGAGGATGTCTTTATTCTGAAGTGGTATTGGGAGACACTTGTATAAATATAGAATTCTCGGGAGGAGGTTCATTTTTACTGCCGCTATTCTGCCAAGTCGTGATATTGAATATTGTGTCCATGTTTCAAGGTCCTTTTTTTGTTTTTTTGTATACATGTTTGGAAAGTTCGCCTGATAGAGTGTGGTATGAATTTGTGATTTTAAGTCCTAAGTAAGCTACGCTTTCTTTTTTCCATTCAAAGTCAAAATTAAGTGAAAGGAGCTTATTTACTTCCTCTGGCATATTTATATTGAGGGCGTCTGATTTACGGTTGTTTATTTTAAGACCTGAGATTTTTTTAAAAATCTGTTTAAGATGCTAAACAGGTTTGGTAGCGATGTCATATTTTCTTTATGGTGAAAAGAATGTCATCAGCGAGAAAGCCGAGTTTGTATTCCTGCTTGCTCACTTTCATGCCGGAGATGTTTGGGTTAAGCCTAAAGCCTATGACCAGGGGTTCAACTGCTAGAGCAAATAAGTGGGGTGAGAGAGGGCATCACTATCTTGTACAATTTTTGATTGGGAATATATCATATGTATAACCTGTCTTACGTATTAGTGCTTCTGGTGATATATAAAAAAGCAAAAAAAATACCCGGGCGCTATCTCAATATGCAACGTGGAAGTGAAAAAAATAAATCGAGAGAATAATACAACCTTTGTGGGGTGTAATACCCCTAAATCTTATGGTGCCCTCCTGTGACTCTGACCCCAACAAGATCTATCCAGGACCCTTGATTATAATGGAACACAGAGAAAAATGGAGGAGCACAAGGTGAGGGATAATGCAATGCAAAATGCGGATGATGATAACTCCTGACAGGGGTCTGGTGGGATATAATAGACCCAAATGGATCTCCTGTCTGGAGGATGATGATAAGCTACTGGTGTCAAGCACAATAATAAAATATCACTTACACGGCCTTGTGCAAGTGCTGGTGCAACAAGGTTTCTTTTTCTTCTATTTCTTCATTACTGTAGGCAGACGCTCACAGAGGTATGCAAGGGAGACTTGTTATGGTGAAATTAAATAAGGCTTTTATTGCGCCTGTTTCCTTAACATCAGGAAACCATCCAAACAAGGGGTAAACAAAGCTTCTATTCACTTGGGAGTATTTCTAGTGCAGTCCACAACTCCCTTTAGATAAGCATGTCTCCCAGCCCCAAACATATATCATGAAATGAGCAGATATAAAAAGTCTTATAAAGGAAAGTCTTATCTGTTCCTTGTAGTAGGAGGGAAAGTCTTCTCTGTTCCTGGGTTGCTACCTTTTCCTCAGGGTTTGTCAGCATTCAGGATTAGAAGTTTCCCCTCTGTCTTGAAAGCAGCTCTGCTGTTTCTTCTGGCAGGCTCAAGACGTCTGTCCCCATGTCAGTCTCACGAGTTGTGAGAGTCAGGCACAATCTCCCTTTCTGTTTCAAGCGCAGGCTTTTCTGAGCAACCTAATCAGGCAGGTGGTGTTTGTTAATTGACTACCAGCAGTTAACGACCACACTGCTGGATTAGAGGCATATTTACTGAACAGGGATAACTCCCCTGTTACAATTACGATGTGGAATTCTTCCTGCTTCTCTTGTGGCCGTCTCTCCTTGGGTTGGGTGAATCCTCCTGGTTCTTGTCTCTGTACCTTCTTGTTCCTTATATAGGTCTCGCTCTCACAGAAAAAAGCCAGTTAGACCTAAGAAGTATTAAAGCACAAAATGTGTAATCAGAGGCTGTGGTTGCTGGAAGTGGTGAGAGGGAGGGTAACTAATAGTAAGCAGAAAAACTGCAATCACTCACATGGGCTAGTGCGAGTGTCCTTTCGTAAGGCTATCTTTTCTTTTATGTTGTCCCTTGTATCTCTTCACTCTTGTCTGTCCTACTTGGGTGTAATTTGGAACTCCCTAGGGGAGGTCTACTACCTGTGTCTCTCCCACAGAAAGACAACCAATTAGGTCAAAGGAAAGTATATGTCAATGATACAATCTATAGTAACCCTAGGTAGGAGGATGAAGGGCGGTGTATATAATAAAATGATACAATAATCACTCACACGGACTAGTGTGAGTGCACACTTGTAGAGGTGTCTTTTCTTCCCTGTAGATGGTATCTTCACTCTTGTGTCCCCTCTATAGCTGGATGCTAGGCTGTGGTGGGACTCCTCCTCCATGCAGGGGTATATAGAGAGACTAATGTCCGCACTGGAGCTTTAACAAAAAGCCTTTAATATAATATACAAGTGTTACTGCTATTTTATTCCACTTGCACATGTGCTGCAGGCAGCATTAGGCTGTTCTGACTGGGTTTATATGGGCCTAAAAAGTTACCTGACAGTTTGGTTCTGTCTGCTTAATTAGCACATCTGAGGCAAATTAAAACAGATAGTTTTCTAACCAGGGTGTTCCCTGCCTAGGTGTGAAAGCTTAATTCAATTAAGAGTTGAAGGAGTCAGGATTCAGATGTGGGATATTACCTATGATTGTTTCAGTTGCATATACTAACATACACACAGCAAAGGGTGTAGAAAACGTTGCATTGTAAGAACTAGAATATAGTTTTTATTTATAAGGTTTGATGGGTAACTTTGTGTCCCTGGGTGATGTGGAGGATGGAGGATATAAATAAAAGTGTCTGACTTGGAGGGGGAGATAGGGAATTGTACTAGGTTCTGTGTTTTGCAACTCGGAACCTACAGCATAGTTCCAGACCTAGGGAGATAAGGGAGGTGTTTGGGGTTGTCTCGGTGAGCATGTGTGGGTTACTATTAGGAGGCTGTGATGCGTCCTGGATGCTGTGGGTCTTAAATGTTTTCCATTACATTTAGTTATAGGTTAGTGCAGGGGTCTGCAACCTTTCAAGAAAGAAGAGCCATTTTATAAAAATATTCTTTGTCCAAAATATTCTGAGAACCGCAACATGTGCATGAATATTACACACCCACAAACACATACACATACTGTACACACACTAATAGGTATAAACAACAAACTTAATTTAATCAGAAATAGGGAAAAGAAAAAATATGTGGGGTAATAAAATGCATCTTACAATAAGTCCCTTTATTTAGTATTTTTCATTTTTTCCGTACAAAACAGTTTATTTGTTTTCAAATACACAATATACACTCCCCTCCCCCCCACCCCCCAAATACTGACACACTTACATTGGTCCTGCCTCTCTCTTCACTGTCCTAGGTTGCTGCTCCCCAGCTGCTGCCTCTCTCCTTCACTGCGCTGCTTTTGGCTGCGGGGGGGGCAGCCTCTTGTTGCCACCGGGCATCTCCCCAGCTGCTGGCATGCCTCCTGCACTGTCCCACGCCGCGCCGCTCTGACATCGGCGCACAGGGCAAAACTGGTGCACCGTACTTTGATATGGGTTGTGTAGCAACCTGCTGAATGGGTCTACCTTAACGTAGTTGCCGGTTTAGCATATTTTGGCCAAAAGATTGAACTAACTGACACATAGTTATGAGAAGAAAATACATATAAATTAACAAAATAATTTCTCATAATGGATATGCATTGGGGTTTCTCTTTTTACGGTTGTACTTTTATGCAAGGAGGCACAAGATGTGTGCGCCTCTTTTTGCCCCAGTGTAACAAAAGATCTCCATATCTCCCAGAATTCCATGCATAAAAAATGTTGATAGTGAGATATTTTGGGCAGGGATTAATTTGACCTGCCTTGTTTTACTGCATACAAAGTTGCTTATGCAACTTTTAAAGAATAAGTGATACTTTTGAAAGTTTCCTCATAGCCTGTACTATGAAAATCCGACTCAAATGGTCAAACTGTTCACTTAAAGCTGCAGTTCAGTCTATATCCTGCATGTGTGTTTTTTTTAATATCATTTCTGTAGTAAAATAATACTTTTAGCATTTTCTGTTTTTAAAAAACAACTTTGAAGACCAATTTTCTTGTATTCTATTTTAAACCAGATTTGCTAAGGCACTGCCCCTTCATGGCCTGTCACAAACCCAGGCACACCCCTTTGTCGCACTGCCCTCCCTCTCTCTAAACGTGCACTAGCATCTGGTCACAGATCTTCCTCATACAGTAGTACATTCAAGGAAGCTGGAGAAAGGGATCAGCATGCATAGCAGCTCGGATAGGCGATTTCAAACTTTTACAGTGTTTATTCCATTCATTGCACGTGTATATGTAAATTGTATATTAATTCCCTTTATAGCAAACGTGTATATGTGAATATTAGTTAGTGTTATGTATGGTTACTGAAATGTGGAGTGAGGTGTGGTAAAATACACAACAATACACTTCCCTGCATATATATATATATATATATATATATAATATATATATAATATATTATATATATTTATATATATTTATATATTATAATTTATATATGTATGTATAGTGTGAAGTTATGTGAGTAAAAAGTGACAAAAACCCTCCTAGCAAGGCAATAGCAAATGGAAATATTACTGTATGCTCATTTGTATGTATATTATATTTAATACACCACACTTCAAATAGGATAGTGATTCCACGTAAATGATATATATATTCACTTTCTGGGAGTATAAAGAGTGACTGTCCTGTTGTTCCTTTTTTTGTATCCATCATTGAATGGTATGCACCCTCTCTTTACTTTTATTTTATACTAGCTGAGGACCGCGGTTGCCCGGGATGTAAGTTCCCGCTCCTCTCTCTCTCTCTCACCCTCCCCCTCTCTCTGTTGGTCCCCCATTCACATCAATCCAGTTCCCCCCCTCCCTCCTTTACAGCTTCATGCAGTGTGTGGCTGCAGTCTGTGTGTGTGCGTCAGTCGTCAGTGTGTGTGCGCGCGCGTCATGAGTCTGACGCAGAACACAAACACACACACAGACTGACTGACGCACACCACACACAGTCAGTGTGTGCGTGTGTGTGTGCCTCAGTCAGTCAGTGTGTGCGTGCGGCAGTCATCCAGTCATTCATCAGTGTGTGGGTGTGGGGGTTGCGCGCGCGCGTCAGTAAGTGGTGTTGTGTCAGTCATGTGGTGTGTGTTGTGTCAGTCAGTTTGTGTGTCAGTCGAGTGTGTTGTGTGTGTGTGTGTTTGTGTTGTGTGTTGTCAGTGGTCAGTGCCAGTGTCAGTGTGTGTGGTGTGTCAGTGTATGTGTGTGTGTGTGTTGTGTGTCATGTGTACCATTCATTGTGTGTGTGTTGCGCGCGCGGCGCCAGTCGTGGTGGTGTGCGCGTGGGTGTGGGGTGTGCGCGCATGGCGTCAGTCAGTGTGTGTGTGTGTCAGTCGTGTGTGTGTGGTGGTGTTGTGTGTTTGTGTGTGTGTCAGTGTGTGTGTGTGTGTGTGTTTGTTTGTGTCGTGTGTTTGTGTGTGTCAGTGAGTGGTGTGTGTGTCAGTGTGTGTTTGTGCAGCAGTCAGTGTGTGTGTGGGTGTGTGTGTGTGTGCGGCGTCAGTCGTGTGTATGTGTGCGTGTGGCTGTGAGGGTGTTGTGTGCATGCGCTGTGAGGGGTTGTGTGCGTGCGTCAGTATGTATGTGTGTGTGTCAGTCAGTGCGTCAATCAGTCAGTGTGTGTGTGTTTCCGTGGTCAGTCATCAGTGTGTGCAGTGCGTGTGTCAGGTGCGTGCGTCTCAGGGTGTGTGCGTGCGTCAGTCAGTGTGTGTGCGTGCGTCAGTCAGGTGTGGTGTGCGGCTGTCAGTGTGTGTACGTGTGGCTGTCAGGGTTTGTGTGGTCGGCGCCAGTCAGGGTTTGTGTGCGTGCGCCAGTCCAGGGTTTGTGTGCGTGCGCCAGTCAGTGGTGTGTGTGCGTGCGTCAGTCGGGTGTGTTGTCGTGCGTCAGTCAGGGTCTGTGGCGTGCATCACTCAGGTGTGTGTGCGTGCGTCAGTCAGGGTGTGTGCGTGCGCAGTCAGGGTGTGTGCGTGCGTCATCAGGGTGTTGTGAGTCGTCAGTCGGGGTGTTCGTGCGTCAGAAAGGTGCAGGCAGTGGGGGGGGGTAAGGGCAGGGGTAGGGGGGTGAAGGGCAGGGGGTAGGGGTGGGTGAAGGGTAGGGTGGGGTGAAGGTCAGGGTTAGGGGGTGAAGAGCAGGGGTAGTAGGGGGGGTGAAGGGCAGGGGTAGGGGGGTGAGGCAGGGGTGGTGAGGGCAGGGGTAGGGGGAGGGGGGTAGGGCGGGAGGGTGGGGTGAAAGTGAGGCACAAATGTTGGCAGAGTAAAATGTCCCTACACACACACACACACACACACAACGGGAGTGAGAGGTTGGTGGAGAGTGGGACTGGCGCAGATCCGAGGCTGCTTGGCCCCCAGCGGCTGGGGATTGGCTGGCCGGGGGGTAAGGGAGCGGCGATAGTGGGGGGAGGGAGCGGGCGGGGGGGAAGGGGCGCGAGGTAAGGGAGCTTTGGCGGCTGGGGTAGGAGGGCCGCGCTTACCCCCTTTGTGAGTGTTTGTTGATATAGATATATATGCCACACGCACGCATATACATGCCACGGCTCACACCTCCAACGTGCACACGCACACATACATGCCACACTCTACATGCGCACAACAAACACCCATCACACATACATATGCGCTCACTCACACATACATGCGCACAAAACGCACCACAAACATGCGCACACGCACACCTAAACTGCACACACGTCACATAAACATTCACACACTTATACATCGCACAAAACTGCGCAAACCGCACATATATACACCCACAAACATGCACACCTATACATGCGTCACGCACATATACACCACACGCACACATATCACACTCACACAAAATGCACCTCACAACATAAACATGCGCACACGCAAACATATACACCTTGTGTGCGCATGTTTATGTGCGTATATATTTATGGTATTGCTTGACCTGAGGAAGAGGAAACTCTTGAAAGCGTTCCTCCCATGACAACAAATTGTTGGTCCAAATAAAAAAGGTATCAATAATACTGAAACATATATTATATTTATATATATATATTTTTTTATATATACTGTATGTATATTGTATATGTATGTATGTGATATATAGCGTCTGGGTTCAGCAGCCGGCAGCGGGGGAGAGAAGGACGGCATCCTGCAGCGAAGCTCGACAGCGGCAAGGACAGTAGCCGGCGGCGAGGGAGAGAAGGAGGCATCCTGCAGCGAAGCTCGCAGGACAGCATGTGGCGGAGGAGAAGAGGACCATGTGAATGGGACAGGAGGGACAGGAGCGGGACAGGAGGGCGGTAGGGAGGAGTTACGCTGTAAGCACGGCAGACACTGGAAGTCAGAAATACTTCTGTCAGACCGCTTGTGTGTGTGTGTGTGTGTGTACACACACACACACACACAAGCGGTCTGACAGAAGTATTCTGACTTCCAGTGTACACACACACACACACACACACACACACCTCTATCTAGACAAATCACCCAAAAATCTACTCGCCCCAGCCCACCTTTTAAAAAAAGAAATGGAATAAAATTCCTAGTAGAACTAATAACATTTGTTTTGACATAACCGTTTATTTATTGATTACATTTATACTTTACTTCAACTTGCCTTGTTACTGTACATAGTTCCTTACTAATCTAATAAAAAAGCCAGATATAATGAGTGAGGGAGAGAGGGGTGGGTGAGTGGGTGGGTAGAGGGTGATTGGTGGGGGGAGAGGGTGAGTGGGTGTGAGGGTGAGTGGGTGGGTGGTGGAGCGATAGGGGGAGTGGGTGGGCGGAGAGGGGGAGTGGTGTGGGTGGGGGCGGAGAGGGAGTGGTTGTGGGTGGGGCGGGAGATGGGGAGTGGGTGGTGGGGCGGGTAGTGGTGGGTGGGACTGGGTACTTGGTGGTGGCACACTAATACACGCACACACACACACACACACACACACACACGTATCACACAAACACCACACACACACACTATATATACACACACACACCACACCTATATAACCACACAGCACACACACCCAACCATACACAACACACACCACACACATAATCACACACCCAACACACACAACATATACACACACACATACATAATATATATATATATATATATATTATTACACAACACACACACATATACCACACACACACACCACACACACAGACACACACATATATACACACACACATATATATATAATACACACACACACCACACTATATACACATAACACACATATATATACCCACAACACACAGATCCACACACACATATATCACACCACACTATATCCCACACACACAACACACCACACATATATCACAACACAATCACATTTACTTCCACACATACCACACCCATCCCACCTTGCTGCCACATGCTCCGGAACAACAACCCCGCTGCATCTCCGTGCGGCGCAGGGATGCACGACAAGACCGGACAGAGGGCACATCACTCCTCTCTCCCCCTCCTCCCCACCCCCACGGGGGGCAGCGCAATCCCCCCCTGCATCTCCCGTGCGGCAGGGAGTGCAGACACAAGACCGGTGAGCAAAGGGACACATCTCCGCTCCCCCCTCCCTTCCTCCCCCCCCCACGGGGGCAGCGCAACCCCCCTGCATCTCCCGCTCGCGCGGGCAGGGAGGCAGACACAGGACCGGAGGCAGAAGGGGACACATCTCCCGCTCTCCCCTCCCTACACCCCCCCCCACGTGGGGCAAGGCGCAACCCCCCTGCTCTCCCGCTTCGGCAGTGAGGCAGAACTCAGGGACCGGAGCAGAAGGGAGACACATCTCCCGCTCCCCCCTCCCCACTGGCGGCACAAGCCCCCTCCATCTCCCGCTCCCCCCTCCCCACTGGCGGCACAAGCCCCCTCCATCTCGCGCAGGCTGACAGCCACAGGGATCGGGCAGAAGGGGGCACCACACAGCGGCAGATCGGGAGCGAGCACACGTCACTGGGAGACTCATGAATATTCATGAGTCTTCCACTGACTGCCGGAGGCAAATTATAAACAAATGCCAGCTTTTATTATGTCACAAAAATTTCGCCGATTAATACATGGAGAACGGATTGACTGACAGCTATACAGTTCTTTAGGTAAATAGAGATTGCCCACATGAAGCTATTAAAGTAAAAAAATAAATTAAAAAAAAAAAAAAAGACTGAACTGCAGCTTTAATGTCTGCCAGTTATGTGCCACTGCTTTTTTGCTCAGTCAAATACTAATATTTGCTCATCATAACAGTGTGAAAGTACACTGCTCATGATTCAGAGTGGAATCTGCAGTTTAGTACTGCAGTAGATAGCTGACATATGAGTCACAGAATGAATGACGCAGATAATTCAGGTAGGAAAGCTAACATTTGCCAACAGGTGAGTGATCATTTGTATAAAACTGGGTTAGGTCCCATATCTTATACACACATTTCTTTTTCTTTTTTTTACATCTTAAACACTTTGAAGATGGTTCATTAAGTGTTAAGTAGTGGAGATGGTTCATTAAGAGTACACTAGTCCTTGTAATGTTGAAGGGATACTATTTGAAACATTGTTGTGCCATCTGCTATTAAACAAATGTTTTTAAAGCAGCAATCCAAGATGGCGGATTTTTTTTGCGAATAGTTTTTGACATACAGTATAGAATTGAAACAGGGGCTCTCCAGAGCTGAAGCACATTCATTTCAGCTCCGGGAACCCCCTGCTTCTATAGATACTTACCTCCAAAATAGGTGCTGGTAGCCACTCTCCTCGGCTACCAGGGTTCACAATATGTCCACTCTTCAAAGATTTCCCACCCTGCAGACTAATAGAAAGCCGGGATGTCATCGGTGCGGCTTCCTATTGGCCCATGTGACGCGGGAGCTTTAAACGTTAAAGCCCAGCTTGCTGACCTGGAGAAACTGCCAGCACTTACTTCGGAGGTAAGTATCTCTGGTAGAAGTGGGTACCCGGAGCTGAAATTAATGAGGTTCAGCTCCGAAGACCCGCCGCATTAATTATATATATATATATACACTTCCCAAAAAAATTGCCGGCCTGAATTGCTCCTTTAAGTGAAGAGCTGAATCAGGCACCATAGTTACTGCTGCGACACACTTTATTCGAGCAAATACCCAGTATGTACCTGGCAGATACCTGGAATGCGCCGCTCCTCACCTCTGACAAGCCCCGTTGCGTTTGCCTTCCCAGCCTGGGTTCATGCCTGGCTGACGGGCGGCTGATCTGTTAAATGATAATGATTAGGATTTAATAGGCTGCAATGCTTCGCGTGTCTACCAGATGGCATAAATTCATGAATTGTAATGCAGTATATATATATATATACTGTGCAGTATTGCAGCCAGCGGGAATAAAATGCTTCAATCCCTGCCTGGAAAATACCTCAATGCAGGGCAGAAAACAGTCACAAACCTCAATACACCCGGGTATACCCGAATTCGTGGGACTAGCCGAGCTCGAATAAAGTGTGTCGCCAGTGTAGGGAGAAAACTATATTCTTATAGAAATTGTTTGAGACAGACTGAGTAAACCTATTGGCCTTCCTAGTCTGCCCATTTTCCTATCTGCTGTAAAACCTCAAAACTTATTTCATCGTATGCTTTCTTTCATACTGTATGTAACCGGTGTTCCCCCACCCTACGGTAGATTCACTGCTACCTGGTGTTGTGGTGCTCACCTGCAGGTTTACATAAGGGCCTGAGCTTCTGCCGATGTTAGTTGGGGATGAACAGGACAGGCTTTTGGGATCAGTAGCTCTCATCTCCTCTGGTACAACGCCTCCATTCACACTGGGCCTATCGCAGATAGGTGCAGTCCCTGCAGAAAACCTCTTTCCCTCCCCCTGATAGACTGCAGCCTCAGGCAGGAGTAAAAACAGAACTTAATATTTATTGACGGGTACAACTGAACAACACCTAGCATTGCAAGGTCTTCTCTTGGTCCCTGGAATCAATCTCAAGGGCTTGAAGTCCCTGTGGTATATCCTTATCTAAATAAATAGAGGATGAGACTCGCACTCAATCATATAGGTAATAGAGGTGGGGTACTTAGCTGCCGGTGCGCTGGTCCTGGGGAGCTCCTGAAGTCCCAATATGATACAGTAGAGATATATGGGGATTAACCCCTAGGTGTACCGAGGCTACAACCCAGGCTATAATAGATACTGTCCATTGGTCATGGAGAAAGACACCACTTATGAAAAATTATAAATATAAGGCTATATAAGCCCATCCGGAATCAGGGTGGTGGGCTAGGAAATTTACCCGGTAGAAGTACAGAGAGGCACCTCCTGGAGAGGCGCCTCAAGGTAAGTCACTGATCCGGTGTCCGTCAGCCTCACCTCCACCCAGTGTCCTGCGATAAGCCGTTCAGCTGGTCAGTACTCACAGACTCCGTTTCTATCTGGTCAGGATGCTGAAATGTGTGCAGCTTCTGTCTTTACTGCTCGTGGTGTCGGCGTGCTCCAGCCGGAAGTGACGTCAAACAGGGAAGAAATGGTAAACCGCGGTCACAGCAACTCCAACAGCCAACGCATTGAAAAAAGTAAAAAACTTTATTGATGACTAACAGTGAACATCAGCAGCAGTACACTCTGAGGCGTTTCGTCCAATGATGGACTTTTTCAAAGAGTGATTACCCATGCATCCTAACGATCCTTATATAGGGGATGACGTGTCAAAATAATTATTCAATCACAGGGAGGGACCTTCCCCTTCACCTGCAAACTAATTAAACTATTTGAATCTATTCCACGTCACCACGTGTATACAAGGGCCGATATATGCAAGAAACACCACACAATACACATCTATTCTAAGAAAAGAATAAATATAACACAATTTGAATGACCTTTTCATATGCATCAAAAAGTTCCTATATTTTCTATGTATGTGCCATCAAATAATATTCACAATTGTGTTATATTTAAATGATCTATTATTAATTCATACTAAATTGATTTGAATGATTAATGTCTGTGCCAGGTATCCACATTTATTATATTATTTATTATTTTTTGTATTAATTATGTGAGCATTCAGTTTTCTTGTTTTTAACACAATGTTTTAAAACCATTTTTTTCTTTTCTTTATTCTTTCTTAGAATAGATGTGTATTGTGTGGTGTTTCTTGCATCTATCGGCCCTTGTATACATGTGGTGACGTGGAATAGATTCAAATGGTTTAATTAGTTTCCAGGTGAAGGGGAAGGTCCATCCCTGTGATTGAATAATTATTTTGACACGTCATCCCCTATATAAGGATCGTTAGGATGCATGGGTAATCACTCTTTGAAAAAGTTCTCCTTAGGACAAAACGCGTCAGATTGTACTGCTGCTGATGTTCACTGTTAAAAGAGAGATCCTCGCTCCAAACGGATTTCAAGTAAATGAATTTATTGTGTGGCCTAAATTCATTTATCTTGAAATCCGTGGAGCGCTGGATCTCTCTTTTTTCCTCAGTGTACTTTGGATTTGCCTGACAGGTACTTCCTTGAACCAGTAGCACCGGTAAACTTGTATTTTTATTTATTTATAATTGTGGTGTGCACGCCTTAACCCCCTTTACATTGATGTTCACTGTTAGTCATCAATAAAGTTTTTTACTTTTTTCAATGCGTTGGCTGTTGGAGTTGCTGTGACCGCGGTTTACCATTTCTTCCCAATATGATACAGTATAATGAAGAAACAGGCACACGGTCTTAATCATGAGGAGGTTTAATATGCCATAAAGACCAACGTTTCATTGATAAAGGCAGTATTAGACATCCGAAACGTTGGTCTTTATGGCATATTAAACCTCATGATTAAGACCGTGTGCCTGTTTCTTCATTATAGTCTATCCTTATCTCCCACACTTCCTGGTGGAGTATGGGGTAGCTGCTCCCATTCCATTGAGGGAGGGAAGGCGTGGTACCAGGTCCCTGGTCCCTGGTCCAGGATAGAATAACACAGCCACTCCCCATGAGGGGAGAAGAGGAGAACAGAACAACCACTACATTTGGCTGCAGCTCTTTTTTGTTACCAGGGTAGGGCTCCAGGTCTTAGCCCCGTATGGGCAGTACTAGGCCTTAGGCCAACACCCTCCTCCTGTCACTCAATGGATCTGTTTACTGCAGCAGGACATAGATTTAACCCTAACACTGCCTGTGCTGATATTAGGGCTTACGTGTTAGTCAGGGAATTAGTAGCCCAGAGGATACATGCTACATGTTCCCCATGGTAGAACTCTCACGGCCCAGCTGAGACAGCCAATTTATGGAAGATCCTTATTTGGGGAAACAGAAAAACATATGATTAGTGCATTCAACACAACAGTATCTTCCTTAACTGGAAAATGTCAACCCATACTCAGTAATAATGTTTTGGATCAGGTTTTCAAACTAACCTACCTTCATCATCAGGCACTGTTACAGAGTAACACTGTTTTTGACCCTGTTCAGAGATGTATTCCACCCTATCTATATAGATGTTTCTCCCCACTTTCCATACTCTTATGAAGTAGGACACTTTCTCCTCATTATAATAACAGGGTACATTACACCGGGCAGCTAGATAATCCAGGACAGCATCCCTGACCCACTCCTCTCTATGGGCCTCTGCTTCCCGCATTAAAGGCTCAGGCACATATAAATAGTCGAATCCATGGGACATCCTGTACCATTGTACTACTATTCTGTCTGCTCTACTATTTTTAATTAGAGTCTGCCCACAGGCTTGCACTGGCAGCACCCAAAACAGTGGTTCAGTGGGTATTTTCTCCTAATACACCACCTTCAAGCCTGAAGGTGATATCATCCCTAGTTTGATATCCTTATCTTGCTCTCTGCAGTTTCTTCAGCAGTGAACTCCCCTTCCTCCCACCAATGGCCTACAGTATATCCTGTAATTAACAACTAACTATTCATATGGGTACATAACCGTGAAACATGGGGTCCCACCAAGGTAACAACTTCACCATATTTTGAACTGCTAAATCACCCATAGAACCTACAACTGATGAGGGTCTGGATCTATCTTACCTAACTGACCTATCTGACCCTTCTCTGGAGAACAACACAAATTCAGGCATTCCACCCCCAGCAGTCATCAAACCCATCCCATACCCTACAGTCCTGGGAAGGTTTGAATACATGGTCAGTGTTCTGGGAAATGTCTGATGAGGCCTTAGGCGCAGCGATATGTCCCAAGGTGTCAGTGACCTCACGCCTACCTCGGCCCACAACCCCAAGGACTTGATGAGCGTAGGAGTACTTAGCACCCCTGTGCTCCTTGACAATCCCACGAGCACGGCACTGTTGAAGGAATTGGTCGATGTCAGTCTTACCCGCTGGAGTGGGGGTCATGGCTTCCGCATCCCTCCCGGTGGACGCATCAGTGATGATGACTTCCGGTTGCACTGGAAAGGTGGTGACATCTGCGGGAGAAGAAGTACTGTCCGGTACCTCCACGATGGATTCCTTCGCTGGCACCAGCTGGGCCGCAGCACTTTCGCCGATCAACGGGCTGTAGTCGTCTCAGGTAATCTGGGAATTAAGTGCATCCTCACCACTCCGCTGTGTCGCTGCATCCGCTTGGTTCTCCCGTCTGGGAGCAGGCACCTCAGACTCCTAATGAAGATCCTCCGCTAGGGTGGGATCATCTCCGATGACGTCACGGATACTGGACGGTGCTCCCGCTCATTCCGGGTGGCTGTTACCTCCACGCCGGCAACAAGGGAACGATACTCCAGCCGGAGCATCATGAAGGGAGCCCATTGCCTCACCTTTCTCCAGCGCAGTGTCGGACACCTTAACTGGGGAAGAGGACTGGGACACCTCGGCGTCACTGGAGGTCCCGCTCCTGCACCACCAGCAGAAGTGACCCGGCCTCCTCCCAAGCGGTCATCTCACCAGAAAAATCATATTTACAGTCCTGAGCAAGGACACACGGTTCCCTTGGAGCATCCGCTCCCGATTCTTCATTTCCGGCATAGTTTTGAAGATAGCCCTCATTCTCTACTCTCTGTTCTGGGTGGCATAAGTTGTAGATAGCATCACACAACAATGCTCCTCCCTGGGGGTAGGTTGCCTCATGAGTCTTTGTAGCTCACTGATAGTAGTGTAGAAGGCCTGTACTTCCTTCTGGCCAGGCATTGGTGGTAGCAGCACCATTGGCTGAAGGTGGGGAGTCCCACATCTCTTACAACAGGACTTAACTGTCACTTCTCGGCCAGGGTAGTCGCAGTTTGAACAAATACACTGGAGAAAGTCCTCTCCGTTAATTTGCACTAACAGGAGGCCTCCTGGTAGCGCATACTGTACAAGGGTTTTCTCAGCCATAGTAGTAATATTATGAGGACCAGTCCTGAATAGTTCTCACTCTGCTGATTCCCCACGTGCAACTGAGGGTGCGGTAGCTCTTCTCCAGCTATGACCCTAGTGGTGACACGCTATGTTCAATTCGCTCTGTGCCTCCTCCCCCTGGTTGATCTAGGAGTCCAGGCACTAACAGGTAGGCGCCGAACTCAGCACTAGTTATGGGCGGATCTTCGTTTTCGCGCCTTACCCAGATATTTTGCAACAGAAAAAGCTTGCATCTTGCAAAGCTTACCACGCGGTTCTCCCATTTTGGCGGGAACCACAATTATATAGCTGTAGCTCCTTTAAGTGGATGTTCTGGCCTCCGATTTTCGAGAGCCCCCCCTGGGACGCTACCCGCACATATCATTGAGCACTATATGTGGATCGTCATGTTGTAGTCCCCTTCAGACGATTCTGGTCCCCTTGAGCCCCAGCAAGCCCATGTACCCTACTCATAATTCTTCTGAATATTGCTCTGACAGTGGTTATCAAGCACCTCTCAGTCTGGGATAGAGTTGGATATTCATGTGATGGTTTCCCCTTACAGGGGGTTCTGGTCCCTTGGATACCTAGAGCCCCCAGGTATACCACCCATAATTCCTCTTGCAATGACCATGATACAGTGTTTTTAAGGCACTTTTGCTGCAAAAGTCTGCCTATTTCTCAGATTTTAGATCTCAGCAGCGCCTCCAAATGTAACCGGTGTTCCCTCACCATATGGGAGATTCACTGCTACATGATGTTGTGGTGCTCACCTGCAGGGTTACAGAAGGGCCTTAGCATCGGCCGATGTTAGTTGGGGATGAACAGGACAGGCTTTTCATATCAGTAGCTCTCATCTCCTCTGATACAATGCCTCCATTGCCACAGGGCCATCACAGATAGGTGCAGTCCTTACAGAAAACCTCTTACCCTCCCCCTGAAAGACTACAAGAGTAAAAACAGAACTTAATATTTATTGAAAGGTACAACTTCACAGTACCTAGCATTGCAAGGTCTTCTCTTGGTCCCTGGAAACAACCCCAAGGGCTTGAGGCTCCTGTGGTCTATTTTTATCTCCCACACTCCCTGGTGGAGTATGGGTTCGCTGCTCCCACTCCATTGAGGGAGGGAAGGCCTGGCACCAAGTCCCTGGTCCAGGAATGAATAACACACACCACTCCCATGAGGGAAGAGGGTAGAACAGAACAACCATTACATTTGGCTGCAGCTCCTTTTTGTTACCAGGGGAGGGGATCCAGGTTGTAGCCCCGTGTAGCCAGGTCACCTGATGGCTATTATTCTGCTCTTGGGCTGGCAGTAAACCCTGGTACAATCAGATTGCCAGTAGTTGTCTGGGATTTTCCCCCTCCCCTTTGCTACTGCACTTGAGTGACAGCAGGGGGTGGTACATCTTGTTGTAGCTGGGACAATGGGGTGCCCATCTTCTGGCTGTACTTAAAGGCAGGACCGCCCTAAAGTTAGTAGTGTCCTTCCCCCTCTGAGGAAGGCAGGTCACAACTGGGAGCCTGAGATTGGGGCCTTCCCATGTGCTCTTCTCTCCGGGGGAGAGTGAGTGTGGACCATACCTCTACTTCTGCTAGGGAGGTGGGGAAGAGCTCGGATGGCTGCGGGTGCCCTTGGCCTGTAGTGACGGTCCAGGGACCATCATTCAGTGAGAGCTGAGAGTACTGCATCGGGCAGAAGCCTGCCGTGTAACTGGGCTGTACAGAGTAAATAAACCGTTCCTGTTGTTATATACCGCCTGCCTGGTGCGTGACCTTACTGGGGGGTGAAGTAATAAGTTCTACCGTGTGAGATCAACTTCAGTTCCTGGAGCCTACGGCAGATGGAGGCGCTGCCCTGCTAAGGAGATATGTGGGGTATGAACCCCAGAAGCCTATTCCTGTGTCCCCACTACCACCGGCGGACAACTCAGCACTCCTGTTACTAGCAGGTATCATGCACCATACACCCTGTAATGACCCCTATCTGCGATTGGGTGAGGAAAACGCTGTTACACCTGTATGGGTAGTACCTAGGCCTTAGGCAACCCCCCCCCCCACCCCCCCCCCCCCCTGTTACTCAAGAGAACTGTTTACTGCAGCAGGGTGTATATTTAACCCCAACACTGCTTACGCTGGTTCCAGGGCTTCCGTGTTAGGCAGGGAATTAGTAGCCCAGAGGATACCTGGCTACACATATTTAGGATTGCATTATTTCTATACCAAGCAATTTTTAATTCTCTTACTGTATGAGTTTCTACCATCTCTATTTCACAAATCCATCATCCTTTCCATGAAGAAGTACTGGCCCGAAGCCTGCCACCCTCCATCTTCAGGGCATAACCTATTCCCTCTCTCTCTCTCTCTGAAAAATGCTTCCCTCTTATTGATACCCTTGATGCTTGAATCATATCTCCTGTCTCCCTTCTTTCTTCCAAGTAGTACATGTTAGGTCCTTAGATCTGCATTGTTCATCAGACAAAGTACAGAGACATTTGAAGAAATTACTTTTGGGAATAAAGTTGCAGTACTTCTCAGCACTAGAGGGTACTAATGGCAGTGAAAGTGTTAATAGATTAAAATAAGGTGATTTTGTGTATCTTTGTGTCTTTCACCGGTTCCCACAATTGTGTAGTTAACCCCATTGTTATGTCATACATATTTTTGGCTGCGGGCAAATAGTGCCTGTCTACCCAGATATCACGCACTCTACCCGACATAGCAAACACCACAGATAATTGCAACATACACAAAAACATACACACCAGATACATGCAGCATGCACATATAGATACATGCAGCATGCACACATAGATAGATGCAGCATGCACACACCAGATACATGCAGCACACACACACACACACACACACATGCCAGATACATGCACTATTCAGAAACACATCAGATACACACACATTACATATACATGCAATATACACACACTCATACATATCAGATACATATGCAAACATATGCAAACATCAGATACATACATCACACACATCAGATGTATGCACCATACATATATATCTAATACATGCAACATCTAATACAGGGGTGCGCAAACTGGGGGGGCACCGGATTTTTTTTTTAGGGGGGTGCGGGCAGTTGCAAGGGCCCCGCGCTCTTTCCCAAGGCATTTAAATTAAATGCACTTACCGGAATTCGGAAGCCTTGTTGTGCCGCGTCGTCATGGCAATCATTTGACGTCCATTGCCATGGCAACAGGGTCACGTGACGTGACATGCCCATGGCGTTATTTGACAATGAGAGCGACTTTAGCAGGGGCTCGCACACGCTTGCGGAAGCGTAGGTCTTATCACATTTTTAGTTTGAGCGCTCCCGGGAGCGGGGGGCCGGTCACGTGAACGGTTCGCCCAATGAGGGCGAACCAACTCCGTGACGTCACTGGCCCGCCCCCCCAACACGCCCGAGGATGGCGTGGGAACTAGGGCCAGGGAAAGTACCCGCTTTCCCTCAGACTCAGCATCTTTGGTCCTCTTCTGCTGCACTGAAAGTCATTTAGTGAACCCCTGAGTCGAATCTTCGCCGATCGATCCCAGGAGAACGGATCAATCAGCAATTTAGCTAATTACTTATTGTGTAAATTGTACTAATGCACATATTAAAGGGGAAAAAAAAAAAAAACGGCAGCTTGGACTGCTTCTTTAAGCATATCACTGTCCTTTGTTCAATTTGGTCCTATGTGGCATCGTACATTTGATTGTTCATTTTGCTAATTGATTCATCTTTCAAACTCATGTCGGGCCTTTTTAAAGAAAGAATTAGAAAGACATTGAAAATGTCAAATTTTTGTAGCAGTCTGATTGGAATTCATTTAAGCACTGTATTCCCAGGATGCAGTTGTCTTTGAGCCCTGATTTCCTATTCCACTCAGAAAACAGTAGAATCCAACTCTACTAAGAGAAAGACCCCAATGACATTTGCTCTAAACGTTTATCTAACACAGGCTGCTCCTACTGTATGCTGCAGGCAACGTTGGATTTTCTTGTGTGAGATATATTTGCCTCTGACAAGGGGGTTTTGTGTAATGTCCTTGGTAACACATTGTTTTACAGTTATGGGAATCAGTGAAAACAATTTATATCTATGGCGCTCGGCTTAATTCAAAATGATTATAAGTATATAAATATAAAAAGGATATATACAACCAGTAATGTAGATGCTGGCAGATCCGATAATATACTCCACGTGGGGATGATCACACATGAAACGAAAAATAAAAATACATAGTGTAATACTGTATATCACTTGGTGAACACTAAGGACAAACAGAGAAGACAAATGCTGAGAACAACAGGTAACTCTATGAATATAAAAAACACATTTAATATAACACAATGAATACAATTAATAAATACAATATAAAATGAATAGATATAGGGTCCCACTGGTACAATCCTGCTGGGGCAAGAGTGCCCGCTTACTAGGGAATGGTAGATTGTAGGCAGTGGATAATCAGACAGTATCCCCTCTCATCTGTGGCTGCTCCATGCGCTCCTCACCGACTTCGACAGCGTGTAGTAGATATCACGGCCAGGGTATGGGGCGGCAGCTCTGCTCACGCTCGGACAGACCACTGCAGCTCTCGGTGCTCCGTAACACGGCTCGGTACACGTGTACCTAAGAAGTCAGTTGATCTCCCATAGCAGATTCGCCAATCCCCTAGCCCGCAATGCTGTGGGGATGGTATGCGCAGATTCGTCAGCAAGGGCGTTCAAATCGGGAGTAGGCGGGGAACTCAGCAGATGGTAAAGCAGTAGTATGTGGGACCACCCTACGCATTTCAGAAGACCAGGCTTCCTTCCTCAGGGGTGTATAAATGATAATAAAGTTCCTGTGTGTCCAAATATTTATAGTCCCAATTTAAAGGTGCAGTATACCAAATAAAGTCCTGGACATGCGCAGTAGAGATATCTCATCTGCTTGGTATCTCAGCACAAGACAAACATATAACAAATGACAATAAAGACATGATTAAATACAAAATGTACTACATAATTATAACAATATGATATACATGTTAGAATAGAATCTAACTAATATATTAAAATAAAACCTAAACATCTCACAATGTTACTAACAATATTACTAATATTGCTCATATTACTAAGCATATGGATGAAGGACTCATATTAATATCCAAAGCTAGTTTTTGTCCAAAATGTACAATATACAATTTAATATGCCCTATGGACCTCTATATTCCATTAACATGTACAGAAATATCTGTATGATGTAATGCCCATAAGACCAGTGTCCAGTATCTATATGTAAAGAATCTTTAGCTACAAATAATTCTAAAGTGCATAATAATGTGTAAGAAAGTGTATACAAATAAATGTATATATAAGTGAAATCTCATTAAATATAATAATTATCGAAAATCATACTAATATTTTACTGTGTTAGTTTGAGTGCCTGATGTACTAATATATAATGGATGTAGTAGATATTACCTAAATTAAATAAAGTAAAAACATTAATTGTGATATCAGATAATGTCTCAAATGATGTAAATCAGTCCTGCCAGAGGGATTGAAAATGAAACTTCATTTTGCAACTAAAAATTATTTAAGATCAAAATCTATATTAAGACCCAACGGCGTTAAGGTGTGAAGTTCGTAGATCCAAAAGGATTCTCGTCTCCCCAAAAGACTAGTGATATTGCCTCCTCGCCAATGAGGCGTGAGGACTTCTATGGCCATGCATTTAAGACCCCTAGGGTCCTTATCGTGCGCTTGGAGAAAATTATTAGACACGCTATGTGTGATCAGGCCTTTTTTACTATTGTAAATATGCTCGTACAGTCTACGTTTTATGGGCCTGATGGTCATACCCACATACTGCAGACCACAAGAACATTCAAGGAGATAGATGACATTTATACTGTTACAGGTGATATGTTGTTTGATAGTGTAAGTTCTGGTAGTTTTGGTAGAAGTGAAAGAAAGGCTCTTAGTGCTATATTTACAAGCTGTACATGTGTTGCAGATATAATATCCCTTGACAGCATTGTTATTGTGATGTTTTGTACGCATCAAGGGGCAACTTGGAGCTATTTGCTGGCCTATATTTAAGGCCTTTGTAAATATGATTTTAGGATTAATGGGTAATATGTCTACAAGATCTTTGTCTCTTTTTAAAATTGGCCAATATTTGCGAAAAGTTCTTTTTATGGCCGGAGCCATTTGATTATATTGTGTGATAAATGGTATGTCCAATGTGGAGTCCGATTTCCTCTGCTTATATTTCAGGAGGGTAGTTCTATCTATTTGTTCCACTTCTGAAATGATCCGATCTATATCAGACGGTGGATAATTTCTATCTATAAATTTATTTCTTAAATCTTGTGCTTGCATGTTAAATACATCTAAGATAGAGCTGTTCCGTTTCAATCTAGTGAACTGTCCTTTGGGTATGTTATTGATCCAGACTTTGCTGTGATGACTGTCGGCATGAAGATAATTGTTCGCCTGAACCTTTAAAAAAAAAAAATTTGGAATTAGCGCTACCTTATCTGTTTTTTCAGTTATGGGAATCAGTCATGCTTAACTAAGTATCTCTACAGTTTGATATGACAGAGATAAAAAGGTCAGTGGCCGAGATCAGGAGCAGGCGCAGGGAACCAGAGCACTAGCCAGGAGCCAAGCGTGGCCCAAGCAAGCTGCATGGGGAACGTGATTTCATGGAGGCTGAGATCAAAGGTTTGTGCCCAATGTTGGGAGCAGACACCGGGACCTGGATTGAGAGCCAGGAACCTGGAGGGCTCCTAACAAGCTGGATGCAGAATAATGGATACGTCATCTTTATTTACCTCGGAACGCATCAGTGTCCCTGTTAACTTATACAGCGCAAGTCTCCTATGTATTTGGAGTGTAGACTGTCACAAGTTTTGGCATCAATCAAAACCCTACTGTTTTTTTTTTAAATTATCTATTTGAGAACTTGTACCCTACTCTCAGTGAAAAGAGCACTCAGCATTTATATCAAGCATGCTTCACCTCTGATCCTAAATTTAATCATTGGAATACAACTGGTGTACACACAAATATAGTAGCTACTTTTTTGCATTGTTCAAATCTGATTTAGCCAAATCATTTGTTTTAAGTCAGTCCAACTACCTTTGGTTATAATATATTTTTGTAATGGTTATTTTTTGTTCCTGATTTTTAAATCGCCTGTCTATATTCGGATATGCTTTTCCTTCATATATGAGGTGTTTTTATAGTATGCTCATCAGACCCCATGTAACCAACTAATAATAAATGAACATATTAGTGTATAGTGCTCTTTAATTGTTTCCTTTTTTTGTGGGGTTTTTATTTTTGGAGTTGTGAGAATCCTGCACGCCACCTATATTTTCAAACTCATATCAGGCCTTTTTTAATGAAAGAATTAGAAAGACATAGAAAAATCAAATTTTTGTACCGATACGTCACTATTAGGGCTTCATCATGCTAGCATTGCACACTAGGATTTGAATTCATTAAGCATTTAATCCCAGGATGTGATTGTCTTGGAGCCTTGATTTCCGATTTCACTCAGCAAACTGCAGTCTGAGTGATGGGAATTGTGACTATGATGAGCCAGGTATAAAAACTGACAGAGTAAAATCCAACTCTACTGAGAGAAAGAGCCTAATTACATTTATCCAGTGCAGGCCGCTCCTATGCTACAGGCAACTTATGATTTTCTTGGGTGGGAGGGAGAGATGTGCCTTTGATAAGTTTATTGTGTCTAATGTCCTTTCTGAAGAAATGACAGATATGGGAATTAGTGATGCATACTGTAACTAATCATCTCTAAATCTTGATATCACTGACCTAATGTTAGTCATCACCATTTTGTAGCATGCATCTCATTACACACTTAAAGACAAAGGGTGTAAAAATACTTCAATGAAGATTTTTATCCAAAAATGGCCCTGGACAGCTGTTTTTGCGTATACAGAATAAGGCCCTAAGGGATAGATTCACTAAGCCCTGTTAGGTTAACATCACATAGGCTCAGTGTAACCCAACCTGCCCGGCTTCCTAGGGAGGTCACATATACTGTATGGCTGCTCCCCATGGTTTACCTTGACTCGGTGCTGGAATTCAGGCGGCTGGGCGATGAGGTAACAAGGTTGTATAATAATGGGCGCCAGGAACTTTAATAGTATAACTGTCATTTATTTGTGTCCCCAAACACAGGGACCGTTTATCCATATATTGCAATGTATTTTACATCAGACCTACATGAATACGGTTCTTCCCTCAGTGCCCACTCTTAGCACTTGAATAGCGGTACATATCTGTTTCTTCACTGTGATAAGACCAGGACCCTCCTCATTGTTTCGGACCATCTCTCCTCATTATCTCGGTAATACTAGGCCCATTTGGGATCGTAGCGGGTCCTGTATACATAACCCACTACCTTGGCATTTATGGTAACTGCCGCTTCAGCCTGAGAGGAATGTACATGTAGAGCCACGGTTAGAGCTGATCCGCTGGCATCAGGCCCGCCAACAGAAATCATGGGGCCCGGGACAAATAAAAGGAGCAGCCCCCCCCCAACCCATAGTGCCCCCCCTCAAACCCATAGCCCACCTACCACGAAAAAATATTTTTGAGCGCGCAACTTTTACTTAACTGTTTTCTTATTGTGATACAGAAAAAACATTACAATGCAGCCTGTTTATTTTTATATTTTCAACAAAAGACAGGTGACTGTCTGGGTGGGTGAGTGAGTGGGTGAGTGGGTGCAAGAGTGAGTGGGTGCAAGAGTGAGTGGGTGCAAGAGTGAGTGGGTGCGAGATTGAGCGAGTGAGTGGTTGAAAGTGAGTTACTGGGTGGGTGAGAGGTGAGTGACTGGGTGGGTGAGAGAGTAAGTGACTGGGTGTGTGAGAGAGTGAGTGACTGGGTGGGTGAGAGAGTAAGTGACTGGGTGGGTGAGAGAGTGAGTGACTGGGTGGGTGAGAGAGTGAGTGACTGGGTGGGTGAGAGAGTGAGTGACTGGGTGGGTGAGAGAGTAAGTGACTGGGTGGGTGAGAGAGTGAGTGGGTGGGTGAGAGAGTGAGTGACTGGGTGGGTGAGAGAGTAAATGACTGGGTGGGTGGGTGAGAGAGTGAGTGATTGGGTGGGTGAGAGAGTGAGTGACTGGGTGGGTGAGTGAGTGACTGGGTGGGTGACTGAGTGATTGAGTGACTGGGTGGGTGACTGAGTGACTGGGTGGGTGACTGAGTGACTGGGTGGGTGAGATAGTGAGTGACTGGGTGGGTGAGAGAGTGAGTGATTGGGTGGGTGGGTGAGTAAGTGAGTGACTGGGTGGGTAAGTGAGTGACTTGGTGAGTGACTGGGTTGGTGACTGAGTGACTGGGTGGGTGACTGAGTGACTGGGTTGGTGACTGTGACTGGGTGGGTGACTGTGACTGGGTGGGTGAGACAGGTAGTGACTGGGTGGGTGAGAGTGAGTGACTGGGTTGGTGACTGTGACTGGGTGGGTGAGACAGGTAGTGACTGGGTGGGTGAGACA
Source organism: Ascaphus truei (assembly GCA_036426205.1). Taxonomy (NCBI): domain Eukaryota; kingdom Metazoa; phylum Chordata; class Amphibia; order Anura; family Ascaphidae; genus Ascaphus; species Ascaphus truei. The sequence goes on along the minus strand of CM071567.1, from coordinate 177,252,804 downwards.
GGTAGTGACTGGGTGGGTGAGAGTGAGTGACTGGGTGAGAGTGAGTTGGTGGGTGAGAGAGTGAGTGAGTGGGTGGGTGAGAGGGTGAGTGAGTGGGTGGGTGAGAGAGTGGGTGGGTGAGAGAGTGAGTGAGTGGGTGGGTGAGAGAGTGAGTGACTGGGTGGGTGAGAGAGCGAGTGACTGGGTGGGTGACTGGGTGGCTGACTGAATAACTGGGTGGGTGACTGGGTGGGTGGGTGGGTGACTGGGTGGGTGACTGAGTGAGTGACTGGGTGAGTGACTGAGTGAGTGACTGGGTGAGTGACTGAGTGAGTGACTGAGTGAGTGACTGGGTGGGTGACTGGGTGGGTGACTGGGTGGGTGACTGGGTGGGTGACTTGGTGGGTGACTGGGTGGGAGAGTGAGTGAGTGGGTGGGAGTGAGTGAGTGGGTGGGAGAGTAAGTGGGTGCGAGAGTGAGTGGGTGGGAGAGTGAGTGGGTGGATGACTGGGTGAGACAGTGACTGGGTGGTGGGGTGGTGGGTGACAGTGACTGGGTGGTGGGTGACAGTGACAGGGGGGTGGGTGACAGTGACAGGGGGGTGGGTGACAGTGACAGAGGGGTGGGTGACAGTGACAGGGGGGTGGGTGACAGTGACAGGGGTGTGGGTGACAGTGACAGGGGTGTGGGTGACAGTGACAGGGGGTGGGTGACAGTGACAGGGGGTGAGTGACAGGGTTGTGGGTGACAGTGACTGGGTGGTGGGTGACAGTGACTGGGTGGTGGGTGACAGTGACTGGATGGGTGACAGTGGGTGGTGGGTGACAGTGACTGGGTGGTGGGTGACAGTGGCTGGGTGGTGGGTGACAGTGACTGGGTGGTGGGTGACAGTGACTGGGTTGAGTGACTGGGTGGGGTGGGTTGAGTGGGTGACTTACCCTGACCGGGTAGTTGCTGCTTCCTTGCCGCTTCCCCCCCTGCCCCCGATGTCCCCTTAGCAGCTTCCCAGGGCAGGAAGTGGGCACAGAGGGGGGAAGGGCGCAGAGGTGGGCTCGGGGAATGCACAGGAGGGGGGCGCATGGGAGGTGGGCTTGGGGGGCGCACGGGAGGTGGGCTCGGAGAGCGCACGGGAGGTGGGCAGCTGGGGGGGGGCGAGATGCTGGGCGGCTGCAGCATCCTCCGTGGCTGCTGCTGCTGGCTTGGCGTGCGGGAAGCTCTGGGGGCGGGGCGCGAGGCTGGCAGGCGGCTGCTGCATCCCCCACGGCTGCTGCATGTGGCAGGAGGCGCACGCGGGGGGTGCAGTGTTGGCGCTTCCCTGCCCTCCGTCCCACGTGGGGTTCGAGGTAGCGAGGGGAGGGTGGGGGGCACAGGCAGCAGGCAAGGCCCACAGGCAGCAGACAGGACACCCTGCGGGACCTCGGATCTGCGCATGCGCAATCGCCAGCAATTATAAAAAAAAAAATTTTTTAAATATAACGGCCGGGCCCCCCTGACTCACGGGGCCCGGGATGGCCGTGCCCTTTGTCCCCCCCTGTTGGCGGCCCTGGCTGGCATCATGGACTCCTCATCACTGAGGCTGTCTGTCGCATGACGTTTCACTTAGCAACTATAGTGGACTCTGTTAGTCTTCTCTAGGGATCCTAACCAACAAGGTAACCATCCCTGTCTATAACAGAATACATTAGGGGCGCCTGACCTATACTATTACTTTAAGAACATGGGTGTTGCTCTCCCTGAGGCTCCTCTCCTCTTGGAACCTAACTTTTCAGATCAGTCCCTCCTCCTTAAATACCCCTGCATAACATATGGATCCCATAGCAACCCAAGGTGGGGCCTTGAAAACACTAACACTACTAGTAACCCTTTAGGAGGGGGATTACATATGTTAATTAATGCCTGTTAATCATAACACAATATTCATGAAAGCAAATAACATTACTTAAACCAGGATTTACTCCCATACAAAAGAGGGCATTATTTGTAACAAACGTTATGGTAAATGACATGCAAATGCGCTAATTATAGCCTAAATTATATTCATACCATGTACACTAAGTTCTGTTAGATGTAACACCAGAAATAATGCCACATCACTTAAGTCTTACCACACTGTCTCGTTACTCCTATCCTTGAAATAGGGATTTTGCTGGGGAGGAGAACAAATTGGAATATATTTTACATATTTAAATGTGCATATTTCCAAGGTGTGTTCAGAGCTATCTCTTCATAAGCATCATAGGTTAATCCATTTGGAGGTATATACGACAATGGGCACTCTCCTGAATTTGCTTCTCCTGGAAAACAATGACCAAAAAGTAAAATTTCCTGGAAAAATATCCCAGACAACACAAATTTGTTGAAACAGTCCCCCTCTTTTGAACTTCTCTCCCACCCCTGTGTACCGGCCCTGCTTCAGTCACTTATCCTCTGTCAGGTGGTGCTTTTGCTGCATCAATTTTTCATTTGCATTCATTGGTGGTGCATAGTCACCAACATATTCCGCAGAGCAGTACAATGGGGGCACAGAGAGATGTCAATTACCTGAACAGAGTTACATACCAAACAAGCACAAACTGATACAGTGAGGTACTGAGGGCCCTGCTCCTGAGAGCTTACAGTCTAGAAATGAATCAAATCATTTGCCACAATGGATGTGCAATGGGGCGTCTTTGTTTTATGTTGTATATGTGAGGTCCCTTTCCCAGTTGCCACAATTAAATATATAAACATATAATACTGTGTGGCTGGGGAATGAGATTCCTAAGATTGTTTATGTCTAATAATCACTATTAGGGGGTTTCTTGTTGATTTTCCAAAAAAGGAGCTGGGATACAAACAAAAATGTTACAGAACTCAGTTCCATTGCGATCCCAACCAAAATATCCCTGGTCTACTCAGAACTAGAGTATCTGTCCTTTTTATTTAACCAATTCAGTGCTAGAGGGTCCTGCCAGCTTGTTGGCCACAGCCATCCTGATCCAGCCCCTACAGCCTTCCATTTTGTCCACCCATTCCATTTAGTTCACAGACAAACACCCCATAGAACACTAGCAAATCTCGATGACGTAAAGTACAGTGGAACTCATATGGGCTCCCAGGGTGCCACCGTGCATGACTAATATTGTATGTATATAGGGCACTGAGTGGATTAATTCCAACACAAATAGCAGAGCAATACACCATTTCATATATCCATTTCTACAGTATTTTCCTTTGCAAAAATAATAAATACCACATTGAATGCTGGAGACAAGGTTTTCCCCAAACATATGAACTTCAGAATGAGTTGTAATTTAATTTTTGGTTCTAGAGAGTGTATAATGTCTGGAAGACACTGTCGTTTCTACAGTAATTAGGTAAAACATTAAAGTATACTGTCTTTGAATATGAGACAGGAGTGTGACAATTTTACCAACCTTCCCGTCCACACCTGGGAACTGAGACACGTTTCATTCTCTCTTATTGTCCATGAAGGTAAAAGGTGACGTAGCAACATTTATTTGCAGCAAATACATTTCTGGGGCAAAGAAGTGAAGTTAATGTAACAAACCAAAAAAATCAGATTAAAAATTTTGATTTTTTTTTTCTTGGATAAATGTTTTGCTACATAATTGAGCCCGCTTTGCAGTAAACGGAAATGTATACATGACCTCCCAAAGCTATGTATTATTACACATTTATATTAATAATGTCCAAAAATGGCAGTTCTTTTGTAAGCAGGTGATCCTATGGGGTTTGATGCTTCAAGGCCAAGTGACATTGGAATTTCCCCACCCCTCCCGTCTTATCGTTAGAAAGGGAAATACCTCTGTTGAGCACTCATTTGGCAAATCTGTGTCAGTAAACCTCTGCTATATCTAAAGCCCCAAATAATTAAATGTAGCAAAAGACAGCTCTGCTACAACCCTAAACCACATCCGTTTAGTTAAAATAATCCTTTGTGCAACTAAGATTGGCGGAAATTCCACCAGACTCAGGCATCCAGCCTTGTCCGAGAGGAAGATGAGTAACAATGGAACACTGACAGCCAACATTAAGCTGTATGTAGAACAGCATGGAGCGTCTGGTTTCCTAATCACTAAATTAAGCCACGGGGAACCTTTTTTCCTAAATTCTGGAAGATGAGTCTAGCAGAGTGAATTTAGGTCAGCGTTTAAAAACCATCCATCTGAAATGGGGATTTATACAAATTAATATTGGTTGACTATATAATATTTTTTCAGATGATGCAAAATGTGGGGAAGGAGCAGCTCAGTGAGTAAAGACACTGACTGGCACTGAGAGTTTGAAGCAGGGGAACCTGGTTCAAATCCCAATGTCGGCTCCATCTGACCTTGGGCAAGTCAACCTATCTCCCTATGCCTCAGGCACCAAAAAAAATGTCTCTGTAAAGCACTACATAAAACTAGCAGTGCTGTACAAGAACATGCTATTATTATTATTTATGGCTAATTTGTACTATAAACCAGTTATATCACTTTTAATACTCTGAAGCCCCAACATTTCTATACTCTGCTACCAATGTTATTTTTAGATGTGTAATATCTGCTGTCATTGTAACGAACTTAATACATGGATGAAAAACCTCTTGCTTTTCAATGAAAATATCATATTGACATGAAAAAATTCTAAAGCATCAACATTTCTGTTTCATATACGGTATACTTTAATTTTAGACTGACTGGATGACACAACATACCAGCCAACACTGCTGACTTAGAAATTAGAGTACACATTTTAACATAGGTCTGATAAGTCTTTGACAAGAAACTTTTTCAGAGACAAAAGTATGTATGATTGACAGCTGAACATATTTAGGGGTAAAACTTGAAGATATGGGTAATTTCCAATTTTCAATCAACTTTAGCTGGTTACATGTGTATATTTCACAAATTAAGGGGCCTATGCTATAAGCGTTCATAAGCCCCTTATCGAGCACTTATCGGCCAAAATTTCTACTGCAATTCAGTAAACCTTGATAAGTGGGCAATAAAAGAATGAATCGCCAAAATGTTGAGCCTTCACAAAAAAAATCACTGGTTAAGCAGAGATAAGCCACTTATTGGCAGGTTCTGAAACTCGTGCGATTTTTGTAGCCTCAATTATCTTATCAAGGTCTATCGAGGCTAATCGTGGCTCTAGATTGGCAAGTTTTTCCCAAAATCCTCATGCCAGGAAAAGTTGGTGTGAGGCTGGTGAGAAGCTGCTGAGAGGCGGCGAGACAGGACTTAAAAAAAAAAAAATGCTTTTTTCCTGCATCAAATTGATGCGGGGTGACTCCGGAGCTGACATCCATTAATATCAGCACCGGAGACCCCCGGCATGAATCCCATGCAATAAAAAGGCTTTTACAGTCAACCTCATTACCTTAGCGGCTAACCGCTAAGGCAATGAAGGAGTTAACCACTCCCTCTACCCACCAAGAGCCAAATATTCTCTTCACCATCCCCGTTACCCACAATAAACAATAATACCCACCTCCTCTACACCCACATGATTGATACCATGATTGTCTGGGGGTCCTCATGTGGTCCCCGCAGGTGTCTGTGGGCCCTCGGGTGTCCGGGGGTTCTCAGGTGGTCCCCTCGGGTGTCTGTGGGCCCTCGGGTGGTCCCCACGGGTCCCCGCTGGCCTGCGGTACTAATCCTGTGGCCCAATTATTTTTACAGTACATTGAAATAAATACACCCCATCTCCCCCCAACACATACAGTACAGAAATGGGCAAAATAACTATTATCCAGATATGGATAATAGCACATTTGCCCATTATAAAATAAAACATTAGCCAGCCAGCATAAATAAAGTAAATAAACCTTTTTACTTACCCCTGCCATCATGAGGGGCGTCCTCATCAGCATACTCCAGGTCCATGTCCTCCGATGCCAGCAAGAATACATGAAAAAATACAATCTAATGGCCCCTAACCCCTCAATCACCTTAGCGGTTAATAACTAATAATTAAGGAGTTAACCCACCCTCCCTGCTACCCACCCGGGAGGCCTAACCACCCACCCAAGGGCCACTATACCCACCCTCTACCCATTGATTGGCATTGTGGTACATCATACCCATATAATCTTAATATAATAATTATTATTATAAGCTTAGCAGAGAAGCAGGGGGCAGTTTTACTTTATGTCATTGATGATGTTTCAGGCTCTAAAACTAAGGATTATAGGCTCTTTTGTGGCAGGCTTCTATTTTGCCTCTACTGTATGTGGAGCATTCTCTGCTGTGCTATAATAAAGCAAATAACAAATAAGGGCTCTCGTGTGGATATGACCTCCTGAGCATTGCAGCCCAGCACAGTCAGATGTTTTATTCTTACACTTTCTAGCAATTATAGTTAAAAACATCTCTTTCCTGCGGAAGAATGAAGCACTCGCTGAAGGCTGGCATGTTCTGTGGCATGCAGGAAGGAAGGAAGATCGTTTATGTTGCATTTCCTTCATTTCAATGTGTCAGCAGGTCAAACATGTAGATGTGATGTGTCAGGAAGAGGGTTCGTGATCCCTAGCTGAATAAAGCAGGCACGGCTCCAGGTTCATTCTTGTCCAAGAAAACCCAAACTGGAGCATGACTGAAGGATGCCAAGTGGTGGGGCAAGGGCTCGCAGAACGCATGTGATTTGAATCATTGCTGTGTGACAACACATTGTACTGATTCATGAAGCAATGATGCTGCATCACAGTTTCCAGATTGCACTTTTCTGAGGACAGTGACACAAAAATAACAACTGTAATGATACATACAATGATGTTCTACTATTGTGCCGTGCATATGCCCTTATTAAGTAACTTCTCATAAAGCAATTATTTTGCTTTAAGGGAGCATTGTACACTTCTAGGGAAAATTAGCCCTTATTGTTCCCTTTAGACTACTATGTGGTGATGCATAGCTCAGAGGAACATATACTTTGGCATCCAGCACTGTTCACTAGACAGTGCTACCCCCTAAGACATCATTCAGCATGGCAAAGAATATACAGCATGGCCCCTTTTGACCCATTCACTAAATAGGCTGTAAGGTGGTTTCTGGTATGGAAGATGTGTTATGGAGTAAGAATCGGTATTGTTTTGTACAAAGCACCAATTGTTGAAAAAAAATGTGAAAGGAAAATACACATGATTTTCCAGCCCTTCTAAACAAAAATATTCAGTACATTGTTTTTGTTCAGTTCTCCTTAAAAACATATAAGTAAGCCTATAAGGTCATGTTACTAAGCTCAGCTGTGAGACACCTATTTACCATTCACGTCAAGGTGATTTCTGGCTTAGCACCCTAACAAATAAAGCCCTATCTATACAGCAAGTAACACAGAAAGAAGAGAGTGAGAAACTGTCCATTTAAAGAGCGCTGCAAGAGTGGTGGCAAAAGCCGAGCACAGCCAGCTACTCCAGGCTCTGTGGAGGTTCATTTGCAGATTTTTTTTACTACCTTGTAACAGGGGATTTATCCCTGTTCAGAAAACTTGCCTCTAATCCAGCAGTGTGCTGGTTAATTGACCAGCACCTGGCTGGTTGGAGGTTTGTTAGAGAAAAGGCTCCCCCTGAGACAGGAAGGGGAGACTCCTGAGCACACATGTGAGCTGAACAAGGAGACAGACAGAGGAGAGGTTCCTGAGTCTCACAGATGAGACTGTCAGAGGGCACACAGACGTCTTGAGCCTGCCAAAAGAGACTGCACGCTGCCAGCAAGACACAGGGGAAAGTACTTCTAAACCTGGATCCTGACATTGCCTTATCGGCACAAAGGTGTGGACACCAGGAGAACAAAGAAGCCTTCCCCTACAAGAGACAGATAAGACTTTTCTTATAAGACTGTTATCTATGTCTTTATATATATATATATATATATATAAAAATGTCCCTATGATTTGGGCTGGTGAATCGTAACCACGCAGTTAAAGAGAGTTGGACTACAAGTGTACAGTATATATACTCCAAAGGGGAGCGGATTTTGTTTGCTGATTTACATGTTTTCTGTGTTTAAAGTGACAGGCGCAATAAAGCCTTATTTTAATTTCACCTTAAAACAGTCTCCATTGCGTACCTCTGAACACGTCTCTTACATACCTATTGGCAGATTCATTGATTTACTGTGCATGAAATAAATTATGGTGGGTAAAACAGCGACAAAAAACCTCCACCGCACAGTGTACAGCAAACAAAAATATCACTTGTGATATGATACCCTCATATCTCAGATAGATCTGCAACCCTGCCTTTCCCCATTATCTCTTTTACTTCACGTCCATTTTAACATTGTAAATTGTACAGTGGAGGTTTTTTTTACCCCCCGTAACTTATTTAATATGTGGTTGAAACCTCTTCCAACTTCCCATTGCAAAGCCAGCATAACCAGCCTCACACAGAAGAGACTCAGGTCGCAATGAGTAGGTTTATTGGCTTTAACCCAGACTATGCTGAAACATCTGTGTAACACGGAAGGCATAAGCTTATAAGGGTCCATGTTAAAATGGACATGAAGTCAAAAGTGACACCGTGTGCTCATCTGCATGTAATTTCCAAGGATCCCTTGCTGCAGTGGTAGCATTATATGCTAAGACATAATGGGGGGAAAGTATGGTCAGACCTGTCTGAGACGTGTGAATGTGCTCAGACAGGCACAAATTATATTTCTGTTTGTTGTACAGTGGAGGTTTTTTTGTCACTTTTTGACCCACCATAACTTATATGATGTGTGGTTGAAACCTATTCCAACTTCCCATTGCAAAGCCAGTATAACCACCATCACACTAAAAAAAGACTCAAAAGGTTCAAACAGTTGTCTGCGTCACTGCCTTTTGATTAAGATCAAGTGTAGCGTCTGACCTGTGAAGGACAGATACAATGGAAATTCACTTGATCCTCTGGCTTGCCTGAGAGGCGGACATGAGAGCCCAGGCATTTCATTTTGAAATTGTAGGTCTTGTCAACCTGCGGGTCCACGGAGCCACACCAGTGGATGATGATGCACAGGGGTTAACTGTCCCCCTCACTATATCATTTGAGCACTATTAACACCTGCACAGAATATTTTTGCATGCCTCTTTATGCTTCTTTCCCTGAGCACCTCCCTGGCCTCTGGCTGGAGTACACAGGTTTTTGGGTTTTTACACAGGAGTCCATGGTCTTTTTTAACCCAGCCGGCCTTCTGGTCGGGGTTGCACTTGTGAACACTCCATTCATTTTCCTTTTAGCACTTTGGCACTGCATTGCACAGCACACTGGAGCACTCACACTAGGGACTTTGTTTTTGTTTTGGTGTTGGACTATTAGTCAGATATCTTTCTTCGGAGACAGGAAGACTATGTGCTGGTCTGTGGTTGGCCCTCTCCCTCACGAGAGAAAAGACCACGTTAGCATGAATAGTCCTTCGGGCTGAAAACCCTTCAGACTTGGACCCTTCTGTCTGGACTTGTGGCTTTGCGGCCACTGGAAATGCCGGGACTCTTCTGGACTTTTGGCTTGAAGAGATACTGGAAGATAAAGAACTGGCCTGATCATCGGAGAAGCAGTCACAAGTGGAGGGCACCTGGTACAGTATTGTAGACCTTAGCACAGATTACAAGTGAGACCCTAACCTCTTTCTAAAAAAAAGAAAAAATCTGTCTGAGAAGGTTTACTGTCTCTGCACTTCTTTATCCCAGGCTGTGCTGAAAAGCTGTGTAATACGGCAGGCATAAGCTTATAGGGGTCCATGTTAAAATGGACATGAAGTAGAAGGTGACACTGTGTGCTCATTTGCATGTCATTTCCCAGAATCCCTGGCTGCAGTGGAATCACTGTATGCTTAGAGATAATGGTGAAAATCAGGGTTGTAGACCTGTCTGAGACATGTGAATGTGCTCACAAGGGGTATTTTTGTTTGATTTACTGCAGAATAATGTACTAAGAACGGTGAAAAATTAATTTGGCTATTCAACATGGGCTGAATCATTTCACTTTCTCCCAGAACAGTGTCTGCTCATCCCCTCTGTTAATCCGTCTCTGGAAGGATTCTGCCCGATCCATGCTGGGTCTGCTGCAGTTCGGGCTTTCCAGCTTGCCTGCCCTTTCTCCTCAGTTCGACCATTTGGGTTAATGGCAGGCTGATACTTAAGGCTGCAGTTCCCAGTTGGAGTCGCCGTGCAAATTTCTGTTTGCTGCAGCTCTGGTTGATCTTCGCCATCACGCTTTACCCTTTTGCCTATTTGGAATCCCTGTTGCTGACCCCCGACCGTGACCCCGACCTCGCTGCCATCCGCCTGCCCTGACCTTTTGCCTGTCGCCTGGATTCTGCACCACTGCCGCCAGCACTGACCTCCTGCCTGCTTACCGACTACGGATACTCTAACAGGACTCTGTCCCTGGGCTCTGCTCGGTTATTCTGCATCCCTACCTCAGCCCTGCGGGTCCGCTTCCTGATCGGAGATGAGCACCGTCACAGTCTCCTATCTACCCATAAAGTTCTGGATCACCACAAAGCGCTCCTCTCCTTCAAGGCTATCCATTTTTTATTTTACAATTTCACACCACTACTACTTTTTTTGCTCAACATTCAATTTAAAAAAAATATATATATATATAGATATATATATATGTAAATACAACTGTATGCTCATCTGCATGTCTTAGGCAGGTCTGCAACCCCGCCTTTCCCCATTATCACCAAGCATACAGCACTTCCACTGCAGCAAGGGATTCTGGGAAATGACATGCAAATGAGCACACAGTGTCACTTTTTGCTTCAAAAACCATTTTTAACATGGTTCCCTATATTATATTTCTTCTAGTAAACCTCTCTCCCTTCAGCTTTTTAGGTATACATAAATTATTAACCTTTCTAAAATATGATGCAAATATACCTTTTTCCCCCCAGAATTTTGTTAAGCACAGGACAACTACTTTGTATGACAGACCGCTGCTTTTATTAATCTCAATACAGGACCCGCTTTCTTCAGAATAACCAGTTCCTTTTTTTTTTTTGCTCTAACCCATGTGAATGTAGCACTTCTTGTGCATTCTGTGCCTCTCTGGCTGACATACAGTATGCCACTCTTGTAATAGCTGCTATTGCCTGCCACCAAGTGCTTCTCTTGAACATGCCGACTCTTTCACCAATCATCCCTACTTTGCAAACAACCAAATTGCTGAGTCCAACCTGACTGACTCACCCTTACTTGCTGTCACACCCATGTATTTTGAGCTAATGGAAGATAATGTTATATAAATATAGAGGAGGCATTCGGGACTTGCAGGCTACGATGGTTGTGGCTGTCAGAAAGGTATTAAGGCCCCTATTCAATCTAGTGAGGAGTAGAGTAATGCACAGTTCATGATACAGTAACTCCCATTCACGTGATTATGTCACCGTACAGTAGCTCACCATATTAAGTTGAAATCTAGATATTTTGATTAGTTTACACAATATTATATAATTATCAACTATGTATTCATTGTTTCTTAATAGTTGTATCACCATTGTATTAGTGATGGACAGGGTCCAAAAAATCAACGGGTGCCGGGTACCCTGGGAAAAAAGAAAAGTTACCCGGCCGGGTAGCTGGGTACCTGGCCGGGTAGGGTTGCAGTACCTGCCGCCGGCAGCAGAGGGAGAGGAGGACCGCATCCTGCAGCGGTCAGCAGCCGGTGGCAGTGGGCGACGAGGACAACATCCTGCAGCGGTCACCAGCCGGCAGCGATGGGAGAAGGGGGCCATGTGAGTGGAGCAGGAGTGGCACAGGAGGACAGCCGGGAAGGAGCGCGCCCCAGGGGTCTGACCCGGAAGTCTTCTGACTTCTGGTGTCTGCCACTGCTACCGCGCAGCTCCTCCCCGGCCATCCTCCTGCTTCGCTCACATGGTCCTCTGGTCCCTCTGTTGCCGGTTGCAGGTACATCTCTTCTGCTGCTCTGCTCCTGCCTTTCTTCAGGAGGAGGACCAAGGGAGTAGAACAGGACGGAAATATCCGGCACCGGGTTACAGCACTGAGCCGGTTCTGGGTAATTTCCAGGTATCTTAAATATGGCCTGGTACTACATTATAAAAATAATTCAAATAGAATAATATATATCTACTCAACTCTTTTGTTTGTTTACCTCCTAAATAGCTTTCACTGAGCAAAGAGCCATGTAATTCTAAAAATCAATGTACAGTAGAAGCTAGGGTGACCAGATTTATAAAAGTAAAAACCACGACACATTAAAAAAATTATTTTTAAAACAAATGACATCAGCAATTGCGCCCGTCCCCTTTCTGTCTCTCCGTACACAAACACCTACACAGACACACCCACACATATTCTCTCCCCCTACCCATTGTGTCACTCTTCCCCTCCCCATTCCGTGTGTCTCCCTCCCGTGTCTTTGTCTCTCACCCCATTCTGTGCATCTCTCTCTCCCCATTCTGTGCATCTGTCTCTCGCCCCATTCTCTGCGTCTGTCTCTCACCCCTTCTGTGTCTGTCTGTCTTCACATTCTGTCACTCACACCCCATTATGTGTCTGTCTTCACAGTCTGTGAGTTTCTCTCTCACCCCATTCTTTGCGTCTCTTTCTCAACCCATTCTGTGTCGCTGTCTTCACATTCTGTGTCTTTCACTCCATTCTGTGTGTCTCTGTCTTCACATTCTGTCTCTCACCCCATTCTGTGTGTCTCTCTCACTCCATTCTGTCTCTCTCTCTCACCCCATTCTGTGTCTCTGTCTTCACATTCTGTTTATCTCTCTCACCCCATTCTGTCTCTATCAGACCCCCATTCCGTGTCTCTCTTTCACCCCATTCTGTGTCTCTATCTCCCCATTCTCTCTCACCCTATTCTGTGTGTGTCTGTCTCCCCATTATGTGTTTCTACAGACAGTCCCGACCTGTCACTGTGGAGGAGGGGGGGAGTGGTGTAAGGGGGGAGAATCCATCTTGGCCCTGGCAGCAAACACCGGAGGTTCTCGCTGCTGGTGCTCCTCTGAAGGTAACCCCACCCACACCATCTGCAGCTGGCCCTGCCCCCACACTCCTCTGCAGCCACAACCTGACCCAGCTTCTGCTCTCTTCCATGCCGGCCCCGCCCCCACCCTCTGCAGCCCCAGATCCAGCCTCCGCTCTCCTCCTTCTCTCCTCCCCACCCGCATCCTGTGTGCTTCAATTTTTAAAACAGGGATAGATGGAAAAAACGGGACATTTTAAAGTGTCAGATCACCGGGACAGACCTACAAAAACCGGGAGTAAACCGGGACGTCTGGTCATCCGAGTAGAAGCCCTATTTTTATTTTTGGTACAAAACTGGAGCTATAGAATATTTTGGAAGTTTTTATTGGGTTTTAACAATTAAGACATTGTAGGCCCTAAATGTTGACATTTACTTAGGATAACCCAAACCCCCTAATGTGACATAACCAGAAGACGAAGGAAAGGATTTTTCACTTCCCTTAGAAAGGCACAACCTCAGTTATTTCAAATTACAAAGGATATGTAAAACACAAATGTTATAGAGGAAATTCCTGTAATGTTTTGATATTAGAAAGTATATTTAGTTATAAAATGTTTTACCATGAAATAATGCATTGAAAGTTACCTCTCATTTTCAAGTACGTCCTGGGCTAATGGACTAATGTTATCTTAGTAATATAAGGATACATTGTAGCTGCTGAGTTACACTGACTAAAGCAGCCATTATGTTAGGCATCCTTTCAGGATTTTGACAAATTTATAACAGGAGCACCAAACAATTGCCAGCATAGGTAAGAATGTAGAATTCTACATTGTCACATACTTTAAATATACGAAAAAGAAAAATAGTTGAAAATTAGTTTTGCGGCTTTACATGAACAGTGTTATACACAGTAGCGGATTTTAAAAAATGGCGCCCTGATGACCTTACCTGGTGCTGCCCTTCTGTTCCCATGGCAACGTGACATCCCGCGCTGGCCAATCGCACATGCCCAGAAGCGGCAAACGCCAATCGCGCATGAGCGGGGCGGCAAGCTGGCAAGCCTTAGGCCCGGGCCTATCGAACCTAATGGGAAATCTTCCACTGGTTATACACCCTATTTAAAGACATATCATGAACAGTTAAAGATCATATATTTTATAGGCGTATACAACAGTTACAGACAAGATTAAAATGTGAGACAGCTGAAGTCTTGAAATAACTTAGAGCGGTTGCAGCTCTAAGAGTCTTAGTTAAGTTATTGCACAGTCCAGGCGCAGTCCCATTTTCCTTTGTACAACCCCAATTGTATTAGTAAAAATGTATTTTCACTCTGTAACAATCACACTGAGAGACTATTCATATTTTGAAGAGGTCCTGTTGCCCTATCTCTGCCTAATTCTTTTTGTTTCTTTACTAGCACTTTAGCACACCCTGTCTCCATTTACTAAATTCCTCATTCATTTCCCCTTCCCCAATTTACCCCTTAGCTGGTAAGGGAGAAGACCCAACAATCAGAAGTCCCCTGTCTAGATCAGGAGCCCTGGTATCTATGGCCACTATTCAGTTTGTTTAGGAGTTAAGCAACACAAAGTTAACAATGCATTGATTTCCATTCAAGTGAGTGGAAGTTACTACATTGCTTACTGTGTTACCCTATTTCCCAACAAAGTAAAAAGGGGTCCTTAACATATCTCAGTGTAGCCAAATAAATGGCAGTGCTCCTTTCTGGTCAGCATGGTATAAGTAACACGTGCTTAATTGTAACCACTCAGTCAGGTAACCACTATATACAGTTTATTCTATTTATAATATTTTTTTATTATTATTAAATAATAAGTGGTGTACTTTAACATTATCCAGACGTGTTTTCTCTGGATATTACAAATGATCATTTTACAATGATGAATATATAGATTGAAAGATGGTGTGTAAGGCCGCGATTATAGTGGCAGCGCGTGTGCTCGCGCCGCCGGAACAAACTACTGGAGAGCAATGAAGGCACACGGCCAAAAGCAACCAAGCGCACGCTTTTTGGAAATACATTTTGAATTGTTCTTGTAGCGCGACGGCCGCGTCACGTGAACGGTTCAGCCAATGAGGGCGAACCGGTCACGTGATCTCATGGTCACGCCTGCCTGTCGCCTCCCCATGCCTCGAGCCTGCAGTGCTTGTTTTGCGAGCGTGACGTCACGCGGTGGCGCGCACGCCGGCACTATAATCGCGGCCTAAGGTATAAAGGCAGAGTAAGTGGAATTAACCCAGTTGCTACAGGATTGAACAGCAGGTGTTTAGGCTTCATATAGTAAGGTACAACTTCTAAATTGACTATGACTTTTCAAGGTACCGAAAACCTTCATGCTGACTCCCCCGTTAAAAGATCTAAGGTTAGAATCTGCATGCCTACAGTACCTGAGCATAAAAACAAGGCCCATATTAAACCAGTTACTGCCACAGAGACTGCAACACTGAGCTAAGCATTGGATTGCAAGTGCTAGTGAAGAGGTTGATAAGGTCTTGTACACAATGACTGGAGTGTTGTTTAATTGACCTATGGTTCGGCTGTTTCATAGTTCAAACAATGACGTACATGTGACATGAACTGCAATTTTGTCTACTAACTTATAACCACACCCTCCTTTATTAAGGAGGCTTCATTTTGAGATCGGTATATTAGCACTACAATGAAAAAAAAAACATCTTCTGAACTTTTTCACAGAAATATTTAAATAAAGTGGATTAAAGGATCAAAGTAAACTAAGGGCAGTGGTTTATTTAATCAGTTAAATGTAGGTGGTTTCCAATTGAGCGACCTTATTGAATCCTTTGTATGTCATAGTTGAAAAGATGCATGCAATAATAAAATACCTGGTTGGATCTGCACTCAGCAACAGAAAGAAAAATGAAGCCTGATGAAGGGGCGAGCGGACCTTGAAACATTGCTCATTTTCCTGTGGCAATTATTTATAGTGTGTGTCTTCAGATTAAAACTCCACCTGAATGTTGGATTTTTCTGTACATTAAAGAAGAAACTTAGTTGAGTGCTGATCCAACCTGGTAGCCTGTGTTACTCTGTCTCTCAATCTATTGATCAAGGACATATGACTGTGATATAATTCACTTAGTTACTGCAAAACTGAAATCCCGAAAGCACTTTTTCCCCGGTTTGGTATGTGATTCTGGCTAGCTCCTGTTACATATTGCACAATATTTGTTGTTGTATCAGACTCATAGGGACGTTCATTAAATGGCAGGAGATGATTCACTTTAATTACTTTACTACATGTGGTAAACCTACTGTCCTTTAACAATTTTGATTTTGTAAATTGCTACATGTACCCTGATGGTGCAAACACCAGGAGGATCCTTTTGTTACGTTCAGATTTCAATCATCACTCCAGGAGAGGCAAAAACGATCTCCCCTAGACAACCAGCAAGAATGTGATGATATTCAATGAACGTCATAAGGACCATGAATAAGCATGTAGCACCTTTATGGTCAGATGTCCATGCGATAAGGCTAAGAAACATTTCCTAACTCATGAAATTAATGTTACATGGTTGTTTTCTATAACTTTGTTCAATCGCCCCTAGATGTGCTGTTCCTAAGACTCCCTATGAGCACCAAAATGTACCAACAGCAGTTGCATATGTAACACGGTCCCCTACAGTCTGCCCGTTTCCCCTCCCTTACCTCCACTGTTGCGGGGGATGTGTGGAAGGTGCAGGAGGCGACCTGCTCGCCGGCGGCCCTTTCTGCAGGGCGCCGCCATGGTTGGTTGCGCGCACTTTTCCAGAGGTACGTGCATGCGCAGAGCGCAGTCGACGGTCATTACGAGTCGCGCATGCACAGAACGCCATGTGCACATGGCCCCAGTGTAGTGAAGGCCATGTGCTTAGGGGCTGCATGCCACCTGACGCCAGGGAGCCAATAAGACGGCTGTTTCCCCTGGAAGGGGAAGAGATAGATATTCGCGCGCTGGGAGTGCAGAGGTCAATTGGGATCTGGACAGAGAGGGTGCAGGTAGGGTCCAGGGAGCAGTGCTCTTTTGGACTAGGCCAGATACCCCCCAAGGTCCCAGATAGATCCCCTGAGCCCCAGTAGATATTGTGTACATTGCATACTGTAGGGAAAGGCCTCAACTAGGGACCCTTCTCCAGTAATAAGAGTGAGAGATATGCTGCAGGACATTTCCTGAAGGAGAAGTGCTGCCTGTTGCATGGGAGCATACCAAGACTCTTTGATAAAGACTATTTATAGGGGCACACTCTGGCTGGAGATCCCTCCAGAGGCACCCACCTAAGGTTCACCCAGGAAAGGAGCAGCAGATTGTGGCGCGGAACCCCATCGCTGATCTGAGGAGATCTGACTAAGACCAGGGAGGTACTAGCCACGTGCACCAACGGGCTCCAACACAGGGAAGCGCGCTATCCCACACACACACTTTGGGGCAGGGATAGCTGGTGGACACTCAGTAGTTAAGTGCCCAGGCAGTCCAGAACTTTAAGTTTACAGTCGGAGTTGTTACTGTGGGGAGATACCTTGTGGGGCTGTGTTATGTGGATGGTATATATTCTTTGCATAGTAAATACTGTTATCATATACCTGTGTGCAATTACTGTGTGTATTGGTTCTGGAGAGGGGCTCCTCCCACCACGTTGGGATCCCTCGCCGGTGGAGGCGCTGCACCTAGGCGATAAATATACCCCAGGCTCCCAGTGACAGAGGCTCAGGCCTCTTGTTAGCCAAACAGGTGACAGCAGCACAGTTAGCTTCAGTACCCATGGGGTACAAGGGCTACGCAAATTTAATACATTTTTGGCAATGGATTTGTTTCTAAAATCAGTAAGGGTAATCAGTAAGGGTAAGGGTAATCCGTAAGGGTAATCAGTCAGGGTAATCAGTCAGGGTAATCAGTCAGGGTACGCACGTTCACTGGTGTTTTGGTTCTACACATTTTTAGTTTTTTGATCTTGGCTTTGCTGGAACTCAATTGTTTTTGGCTTAAAATATATTTTTAGTTATAGAAAACAAACAAAAAATAAGCATGATTTATTTTTTTGAACATTTTTCGCCACATTTTTTCACTTCAACCTTTATTGCAATATTTTCTGTGCTTTTACATTCGCAAACACAAAAGATTTTAAAAATTTGTTCTGACGTTCAACTCGGACTTACAAACAGATTTTGAAGTTCAGATTTCTAACCTGTGCACTTGCCCATCCTTACATATCAGCCACTTAATTCCATTTTTGTTAATGATACTTCATAAAAGTGGTAACCTGAATTTCCTGAAAGGAGGGTTTCACTTCCTTTAGCTGCTCCCAGAGCTGCAGGCAAAGTGACTGGCCTGTCTCTCCAATCTCTTGCTCAGATGTGTGCCTGGAAGGGGTGCACATGCTTATGGCGTTCTCATCTGGCAAATGCAAGCTTGTATTAAACAGTTTAGGGAGATAAACTATGAAAGTGAACATTTTGCTTTATAGTTTCCTTTAATTTAAGGGCTGTAACTACATGAGAACATGTTAAACAGAATGTTTTATTTGATGTCATTTAAGTGGACTGGCACTTTTTGAAACATTGTAGTGTAATTAGGGTTGCCAAGTAGACAGGACAAGCTGAATCAGTTAGGATTTTTTATTTTTTTTGCTCCTTTCTTAAGGCATTCTTGGAATTTTTGGGCCCTTCTCTTTGGTTGTGTAAATTCTCCATAAAACACGGACTGGATCAACATGTTCCGCCAACCTATGTTTAGTTTGTATATTTCAGTGTACTGATCCCTTTTCTGTAAACGCCTAGTTAAATGAACAAGAAATTGTAGTAATGTAGTATGACCACTACATTTATCCAGTACATGTATTCTAAAATCAGTATCATATAAACATGCCACTTACATTTATCTTAGTGGCTATTTTGAGAATGAGAAATATTGAATTACCTTTTCTTTCATTTCTTTATTGTCTAGCTTCACATGTTTAGAGTAGTAGTAAAATGATCCATACATAGTACTATACCAGGGTTGGGCAAACTGGGGGGCGCAGGGTTTACAGAGGCCCCGCGTGCTTCCCGAAGGCATTTAAATTAAATCCCGGGGGAGTAGCAAGGCCTCTGTAAACTTCACTTACCTTGGCTTAGGTTGCTTCTGGAGACACATTGCCATGGCAACACGGCAGGCAACGTGACGTCGTGAAATCAGAACCCCGGAACCAGGATAAGGAGGGGGGGCACGTGGAGGGGGGGGAGAGCCGGCAGGGGGCGCAGGGATAAAAGATTACCACCCCTGTACTATACAATGAAACAAAAATAAATAGATGTCATCAATACAGCAAATTCAGTCCACAATGAACCTGTGGTTACAAAAATCACCTATGTTCATTGCAAATATTATGGCAAACTGCAAAGATAGTTTATTTTGTATTTATAACTCAAACTAATTCATAACTTGACATCATCTTCGTCTGCCAGAATAACATTATCATTAAGGAGATAAAGTAAAGTACAATAAAAAGATTGAGTGAAGGAGATATGGCATGGTCAAATAGAAAATATTAGCAATGTATCTTTCCAACCATTACTCTGGTCAAGACCAAGCATAATATTCCAAGGGCTCTGACACGGATTCTGTATTTAAACTGGCAACATTTTAACATAAGAGCCCTTTCAAATAAGTAAGATATACCCATGTTAAAGGTCAGATCATTTCTAAGGATATTAAGGAGAGATTTAACCCCTTCTTTATCTGTATCTTGCAGCAGAATGTTTGTAGCCAGATTCTAAACTAGAATGTAACAACCACACATACGCAGCAACTATAACACAAGGAAACAAAAGATATGTATAGTTGGAGAGCCGGTTTTGTTCTAGTTAAAGTCAGGAACCTTAAGGATCTGTCATTGTCATCACTTAGTGGACAACGAGATCTAACTTACCTGCCTGGTTCTGAAATAACAGATTTATTATCAGTCCAGGAGATCCTGGGCATCCATCTGAGTACAGTATGTAAGATCTTGGAGCTTTTTCTTGGTGATACGTTGAACGTGACTGAGTAGAGTATATTTTAGAGAGAACTTTCTTTGTTTCCTTTACAAGTATAGCCCATACTCCCCCCCTAATCACAGATCAGGTCCCCTAAGGTGTTCTGGGGTCTAGCTATATGTCTCTGTGTGGTGCATACCTGCTGGCAACAGGACGGCCTAAGTCTTCCGCGATGACGTGGGGGACAACAGGAAAAGGTTACTGGGGTGAATGCCTTCGTTCTCGTTCAATGGTGCAGAGCCTCCATCTATAGTAAGCCCCAGGAATGCGGGGTGGAATCCCTACCACAGAAATCCCCCTCCCAGGGATTGAGAGATTCCAGTCTCCCACAAGGATTATCTTTAAAAGCAGCAGTCTCTTTATTCTCTTGGGCAGCAGCAGCAGCAGCATCCGACAGGTACAGTGATGCACAGTCCACTAACTGTTCTCCCTTGTGATGGTCCCTGCCGCCACTCTGGACCAAAGGCATCCAGAGTGGGGCTAGCTCTTCACTCACCCCCTAAGCAGGGTGAGAGGTATTTGGTCCACGTCACTACTATAGCTATAGCAGCTCTACTCATGAGCTGCTCACTCCTAACACTAACTCACTCAGACAACTCTCAGCCAACTGTCTACTAAATAGGAAGTGCACTGCTCTTTATGACTTTAGCAGGCACCGCCCCTGTTTCTCTTGATTGGACACAGGGTCAGGTGACCTACCTCCACCATTCAGGGCAAGTGCTTGAAGTGGGGGAAACCCATGATAACTCCTGGCAACCTGCCCTTACCCGGGATTATACCAGGAGGAGGATAGAACTATAGCCCCATTTCTTACCAGGGCTACACAAGATATGCAGGGTAGTCCTTACTGTACTTTGAACATTTAACAATTTAACACAGGCTGGTTTCAGACTGATAGATCAGTTGCTTTAGGTCTCAGCTCAGGCGACTATTCCACAGCATTCGGCATCTTCATGCTTTCACAATGCGGCAACAATTGTAAATTACGCGCCACAAAATGGGTTCACTTTTTATAGGTTAAACAGTAGAACAGCAACCTTGATGGAGATGAGATTTTGTGTGATTAAATGCAGGACTTTCTCCAGTATTCAGTTAGCAATTTGTTGAGCAAAATGTATTTTATCCAAAGGTTCTCCGTGAAATAAAGCATCAATCTGTGGTTGACTGACAGGACATTTGTCAAGTTTAAAAAAAAACGTGTGGCTGTGTTCACAGCAACAATCTTAGATGATCAATGCTGACAGATAATACAGGGAAATGTTTACAGATAACTTCAATGTTGTGTAAAAATTCAAGTACTTTTAACTAGCATAACAGCGGGGGGGGAAAGTACATTGCAGAGTAAGTACATTTATTAAGCTCCAACTGCAGACCCTCCCTGCTTCATGTACAGAACAAATTATATGTAGCCCCGGTCTTATTTTTCACTCACTGACCCCCCTCCGCGATTGCCGAGTGGTCGCGGGTGCCGCCGGAGGCAGCGACGGACCCGCCGGCACTTCGCGAGGGTGGGGGCCAGTGCAGGGAGCGCTCGGCTTCCCTGGAGCTCCGGCTGCGCACCCGGCTAGCGGGGGCCGCCATGACACGTTGCGCGAGCGTGTGCGGGATCACGCATGCGCAGCTAGAGACAGAGCGTCCCCGCAGCCCTTAGGAAGTCGCGCGAGGGCAGGGACGGCAAGGGAAAGGTTGCGGTGGCCATTAGGCGTTTGCGCATGCGCAGGAGAAGCGCGCACGCGGCCCCAATACAGAGAGCACCTACCAGGGACTACAACTCCCAGGAGGCCTAGGGAGGCAGGCACCAGGTGCCTGATAGGAGCCAATAGGGCTGGAGGATTCCCAGACAGCCAGAATAGGATACATTTCGCGCGCTGTGCAACGGCAGTTGGAGCTGGGAGCAGGAAGGGGAAAGAAGGGTGCAGGGAGCGAGTGGCTCCTGCACCAGGTAAGGATCCCCAAGTCCCAGGCAGGCCCCAAATCCCTGTTAGGGTAGTGGGTAAATGATAAGGGACGGCCCGAGATAGGGAGGCTGCCCCTTAGGTGTGAGAGCGTGTGCAGCGTGTGCGGTTTGTTATGGCTGCATGTTGCTGTCTGCAGGTTGACTGTGTGTGCAGTGTGTCTGCTGCAGGCGCTGTTAGTTAGCTAGTTGTTAGTGAGGCTTAGGGGACTTGGAGAGCGAGGGGAGTGGGACAGGTCATAACCCCTGCAGGCCCATAGGAGTTCCCCAAGCCACTACAGGTTGCTGTACTACAGGGACAGGCCCTAGGTTATGGTTCCTGTCACGTTAGTGCCACTTAGAGAGATAGGGACACAGCGGCTGCTGCTGTTCCTGGGAAGCGGTTCGGACCCACGTTGGGGTCCGCAGAGACTTTTCCAGAGTGGGACCGCCCTGGAGGTCCACGTGCCTGGAGTTCGGTTGGGGATCAGAGGACATCATCCTACAACTGACCCTTTGTGAAGAGTTGCTGACCCGAGCACCGGAGTGCTCAGCAGGTATCACATATTCCTAAGTGCACCACCGGGCCCTTAGTTAATAGTGACTGCGCAGTCACCCACGATCTCTGCAAGAGTGCGGGACATTGGGTGGGGTTCTAAGGACACTGGGTGGGACCACTCGGTGTTGGGGGAAGCGTTTGGGGAGACGCCTTGGTTATTAGTGTCTCCTCTGTAAAGGGACACCTGTCATTCTATGGTTGCTATATGTGTGTATGTTCTTAAGTAAATTATTAGTTATTATCTATACAGTGTATGTGTGTTGTTGTATTTCTTGCCCAGGGGAATCTCACGTCACGGGGATCCTGGGTAAGTGGAGGCGCTGCACGATGTAAATGTGTAAGTATTACCCCAGGCTCCCAGCTAGCGGAGGCTCAGATCTCCTGGAGCCACAGGTGTTGTGCAGTTACCAGTAGTCCCTTAGGAAGGTGTCAGAAAAAGGGCTACATATATATTTAATGTTTTCAAATAGCCGTAAGTGGACTGATTATGTGAAAAGTACAATTTGAATGAAAACCACGTTTAGATCAATTGTGAAATGGGTTTTCCGCTTCAGTTGCGAAAGAGTCTCTGTCCACTTCTCAGCGGTCAGAGCTGAGCGCGGGGAAACTGAAGATCATGCAACACATAGCCTGACGTTTCAGGGAGTTTTTATTTTATCAGGAAACACCGACTAGTACTGCGGATCCATACAATCAGCACCTTCAGTGAACCAGCCGTGTCACCCAGGCTCTGCAGCTGAGTGCTGTGCCATGCAGTAGGCCCAAAAACTTTAATTACTCTGGGGTTCTAGGAAACAGGATCAAACTTGGAAATATTGATCTCGTAAAAAATCTCCAACTCTAGGCCATGCTATATCATGCCATTTAGCCTACTGATGTAGCTTAAATAGCAGAAAAATATGGGTATTAACCCGTGAATATACCGAGGCTACTACCGTGTTAGGAACAGACACTGTCCTTAAGTCTTGGAGAGAGACACCAGTAATAAGATTATAAGGCTATGTAAGCTTATATAGAAACATATCAGGGTGGTGGGCTAGGGTTTTGTCCGGTAGAAGAACAAAGCGGTATCTCCTGGAGAGACACCTCAAGGTAAGTCACGGTCCAGTACCTGTCAGCCTCACCTGCAGCCCGTGTCCTGCGACAGGAAAATCAACTGGTCTGTACTCACAAACCCCGTTTTCAGTGGGATCAAACGCTGGAAAAGCTGCAGCTGCTATCTCTGCTGCTCGTGGTGTCAGCGTGCTCCGTCCGGAAATGACATCAAGTAGGAAGGAAATTGTAGACCGTGGTCACAGCAACTCCACCAGCCAACGCATTGAAAAAAGTAAAAAACTTTATTGAAACTTAACAGTGAGCATCAGTACCATACACTCTGACGCGTTTCGTCCAATGATGGACTTTTTCAAAGAGTGATTACCCCTGTATACTAACGGATCTTATATAGGGCATGACGTATCAAATTATTCAATCACAGGAATGGGACTTCCCCTTCACCTGTAACTCAATTTAGAACATTAAATTCAGTCCTGCTTCACCCCAAATACAAAGAGGCCGAAATATACAACAAAACACCACACAACATACAAATATTCTAAGAAAAGAATACAGAAAAAAGAATAACAATATAAAAAAACATGGTATTAAAAACAAGAAAACCGAATGCTCACATAATTATTATAAACAAGAAAATATATAATGCAATATAATAAACGTGGATACTGAATACAAAAATTAATTATATAAATCAGTTTGGTATCAATAATATTAATCCATTTAAAGGTGCCATAATTATAAATATTTTAGGGGCACATACATGGGAATGTAGGGATCCTTAAATACATATGAAAGTGAAAATAAAAAAAGGGTCACACAAATAGTACATACCTAATATCATTCACATAATATAAGCTATTCTAGTACTGTAATGATCGTTGATATACACCCTGAACACTCCCCCCACACATGTCAGCCAACCAAGAAGTGTTTAAGCTCCCACTCCTGGTTGATGCCAAATGGATGGAGAGTGTTCAAAGTGTATATCCAGTACATTTCCTGTCTATTCAACATGCCTTCTCTATCACCACCCCTTACATGAGGGGGAATGTGTTCAATAGCCATATATGAAAATTTGTCTATACCACCTCTAAGCCACCTAGAAAAATGTCTAGGCACCGGATGTGATACATCTTTTCTTTTAATCAGACGAATATGCTCTGCAATCCGCATTTTTAATGGTCTAATAGATCGTCCGACATATTTCTTATCACATCCGCATTGTAAGAGATATATCGTAAAGGTGGTATTACAATTCAAAAAGGTTTTAATAAAATAATTCTTTTTATTATCATCAAGCTTTATAAATTTAGTAGTATGTACATATCTACATATGGAACACTTTCCACATGCAAAAAAACCTTTAGGTATCCCTCGTATATTAGTATATTCTGAACGAGTCTGGAAAAGGCTTGGTGACAAGTGTGAAGCAAGGGTTTTAGCCTTACGATAAGCAAACTTTGGACCGTTTTTTACAAATTCGGAGATGTCCTTATCCAAAGACAACGTTTGCCAATGCTTATGTACAGTGGTTGACAAATCACCAAAAAATCTACTCGCCACACAAAAAAATCTACTCGCCACCTAGTACCAAACGTGTGCTGCTTGGGCCAATATTTACTCGCCCGGGGGTTAAATCCACTCGCCCGGGGCGAGCAAATGTATAGGTTTGTCGAACACTGCTTATGTATAATGTCATGTATTAATTTTGTTTGACGATTATATGTAGTAATAAACAGAGGACTTACATCGCTGTATCTGGAAAAGGATTTCACATTATTCTTTGCTACCCTCTTTTTACTTTTCAGGAGTGTTGATCGATCCATAGATTGTGCAGATTCAAACGCTAACTGAACATCAGAATGAGTATACCCTCTGGCTAAAAATCTTTTTGACAGTTCCCTAGATTGTACAAGGAAACTATCATTGTCAGAGCATAATCTTCTTAACCTGATAAATAGCCATATTTATCATAATATGACCATCCAAACAGACATTTTTAGAAAACCGAATTCAAGGAACACCCTACTTTCAGCTAAGAGTTGCCATCCCCGTTCGTTGGTAAAAAGCATTCCCAAGGCTCAATTTATCAGGTTAAGAAGATTATGAAAAAAAAAAAAAGAGAACATAAAGACATTCTGTCATGATAAATGTCAGTCACATCAATGTCATTTAAATATATTAATGTTGTATTTATACTTATTCAGCTGAAAACGGTCACATTTATTCTCAGTTACTGTACCATTTCTCATCTGATACCAGTCCTTTCACTCATTGCTGCAGTATAGTTGGTGCAAGGGAAAGGCAAGTGGAAAGGTCTGCACAGTCTGGTACGAAGCAGAAGCTGACTCTCAATGCATAACAGCTTCTCTGATAAATTCACTGCCTCAAATAGTCATACTATGGCACATATATCTTACAGTTAAAAGGCACTCAATTAGAGTGGCGCATGGTGTCTCCTTACTAGAGATGGGTGGGACAGTCCCAATCCGTTCCCCGGAATTCCACAGATTGCTTTGACCAGATCCTTCCTCCCTCCTAAAATCTGACCACAGATTTAGGATCACTCTCTAAAATAAAATAATCTGCAAATGCGGATTTGCCTTTTTGAGACTAATCCACGTACTAAAAAGAACCGGTTGATCTGAGGCGGATCCAAATCTGTAAAAAAAATGTCACCCGTCTTTACTAGCACTTTTCTTAAACATTACTGGAGACCTTCCAAATCAGAGAGAAGGTTGTAAATAAATGGTCCAACATACATTAATCAGACACATTATACGGCATCCTAAAATCCTACCAAGATATGGATAAGAGACCAAAAAGCCTCTAGATTCTCAATGCAGAGTTTACATGTTAATTATTCATGTTACTAACAAGTTAATTGTAACTCTTATTAATGAGTTCTAAGCAGTGGCGTAGCTAGATATGGACGGGCCCCAGGGTAAAAAAAAAAAATTAGGGCCCCATTCATATTAATTCTGACTGCAATTTTTTTCTCCTCCCCCATCCTCTCCCTGATCCTCTCTCTCATCATCTCTCCTCCTCCTCTTCCCCTCCTCCTCTCTCCCCCTCCCCATCATCATAATCTCTCCCCCTCCTCTCTCCCCTCCTCATCATCATCTCTCCCCCTCCGCCTCCTCATCTCTCGTCCTCATCATCACCTCTCCCCCTCCTCCCCCACATCTTTCTCTCTGCTCCCCGACCCCTCATGTCTCTTTCTCTATTTTCTCCCCTATCTCTCTCTCTTTTCTCCACCTCATGTCTCTCTCTTTTCTCCCTCTCATGTCTTTCTCTCTCTTTTCTCCCACTCATGTCTCTCTTTTCTCCCCTCGTTTCTTTTCCCCTCATGTCTCTCTCTCTCTTTTCTCCCTTTCATGTCTCTCTCTCTTCTCCCATTCATGTCTGTGTCTCTTTTCTCCCCATGTCTCTCTCTCTCTTTGCTCCCCCTCATATCTGTCCCCCCCCCCGTGTCTCTCTTTTCCCTTCATGTCTCTCTCTCTTGTCCCATTCATGTCTCTCTTTTCCCCTTTGTTTCTCTCTTTTCTCCCCGTCTGTGTCTCTCTCTTTGCTCCCCCTCATGTCTCTCTCTATCTCTCTTTGTGCCCCATCATGTCTCTCTCTCTCTTTGCTCCCCTTTTGTCTCTCTCTTTCTCTCTATATCTTTGCTCCCCTTCATGTCTCTCTTGCTCTCCATTCCACCCCCCCCCCATGTCTCTTTCTCCCCCTCATATTTCTTTTCCCTCTTATGTATTTCTCTCTTGTACGTCATTTTCTTTGTCCCTGACCCAGGCCCCGCCCACCTACGGAGGCTCTGCAGTGGAAGAAATGTCCCCTCTGTCCTTCGTGATGTATCTCAGGTCCTGCAATGTGTCACCAATGGGGTGGGGGGTGGAGAGAGCGGGCTCCCCAAGAGTGTGGGCCCCCAGACTTTGCCGGGCTGGCCGGGCTATAGATACACCCCTGGTTCTAAGCATCTCACATGAAACGTGTCTTATATTATCCTAAGTAGATCATAAGATCTGTCTTTCCTTTGTATCATTAGAGTGAAGTTAAGGATTGTCATCAGATCACCACACTTCCACATAAAGCGCACACACTCCCAGTCACGCTGCTCTTTTGCCTGCCGCAACATATCTTGCGTTCCCACCAGCTGTTGCTAGGTGGCAAATCTTTCCCCTAGAACAAAGGAAGTTTGCAAATCGTAGATTCCAGCAAACTGGGTTTTGTCTCGCCACCAAGAACCCCATGTGGGAGCACAGCAGATTAAGAACTGCGTTTTCCGAGTTGCGTGTGCTTTGATCATTAATCCTTTTAAATTGAATTGATTACAAATAGTACAGGTGTATTTAAAAAGAGTTCTAACTTTAGCTTTTAAATAATATGATCCACTTTATGGTGATTTTAGGCATCACACCATACTAGTGCAAACATTAGTCAATTCTCTTCAATATTCTCTTCTCATTCTTCCTTTACTTTACTGAACATTATGACTTGCAAGATTCCATGTAGAGATACCTGTACAGTACTTGATTTTAATAATTTCTTGGTTTAATTCTTTAAATGACTCGATGGGTCCTATTCAAATGCACATTTTCGCACAGAAACACATCCCACTGTATTCATTAAACAGTTCTCACATGTCCAAACCATTGGAATATGGCATTTTAGGTCACGGTTAGGTTCCAAAGTGCACATTTTGTCTACAAAAGGAGGAAATCTTGCCAAATTAAATATCCACTTTCTCTTCCCCTCTCTCAAAGCCACATTTTGCCTGTCATGGGGTTGGTAGAAAGTGAACTTGCATCAAATAGCACACATTTGATGCGAAAAGGGCATGCAAATAAAGTGTTTTTGTGGCAATTTTTCTGCATAGATCATTCTTAATAAATACAGTGAAAACTCCCATTTTTTACTGCATCAAATTTAATTCTGTTTTTAGACGATTTTGCATTGCAGATTATTGCAATGCAATGAATAGGCCCCAATGTCTACTGGTGCACACAATCAATCGCCAATCTGGCTCCAGTATCATATGACCAATTACTGCAATAATTTTCCTCTAGATTTCTCTTACCATGTTGCGAAATGAGGCTTTGGATCGTACCAGGATCTCAAAACTGCACATGCAAATGCCAGTTCTTGTTCCATCCTCAGTGCTCAAACTGTTAAAAAGTTCAATCCCTCTTTCGGTAAGAAGGGCGATAACATATGCCACCTTGGACCTTGCAGAGGAGAAACGAGAAGGAGTTAGTTGAAATTGAATTGCGCAGTGATTGAGAAAACCTCTACACCATGGGGATCGCCAGAATAGCAGTTGGAAGTAGGGAGGCGTGGCTCGGCAGAGAGGGTCTGCTCCGGAGAAGATGAAAAAACAGTTGCAGGTCTGAGGATTCTAGACTGTGATTGTTGTAGAGAAAAAAGTTGAAAAACTTTGAGTCAAGGACGCGACTTGAGTCTCCAAATGGTGAAAACGATCACCAATGGCAGACAGGGCTTGGTCCACCTCAGTGGGGTCCACGTTCGTTGGGCTGAGCATACTGTAACGCTTGCGCTCTCCACTTGGCAGGTAGTCTGTAGACACTGATCTACATGTACCACTGGACAGCAATCTTCTAGGGGACACACTTCCTCCAGGACGCGATGCCGAGGCGAGCCAATCGTCCTGGTAACCAGACTTAAGGAGCTACCATGCTCTGCGGTCACCTGGAAGCTCACACCCAACACCCCTGGGGCAGTCAACTCACCCTTTTCATCGTTGGTAGGTACTGATCCCAAGCCTAGGACAGATGGTACCATCGTGGTAGGCCGGACTGGCCGTTGTAGGGCACACGGGCCCACATCAGGGTCCGCTGCAATTGAGGTAGTTGGTTCTTTGTCCGCAGCTTCACTCAAGTGGTCCACCGCCTGGCACATCACCACAAGTTGTTGGTCACTGGAATCGCTAAGAGAGGGTGGGGGTAGAGACACCTTACCCTGTGATTCCGGAATCAGCGGTTCTGGAATCAGCGGTCCTGAGTGTGGAACTGAGTCTAGAACCGGGTGCACTGACCCCTGGAACATCTGTTATAGCACACTGACTCGGTGACCAGTGTCGCAGCTGTCCATTTTGATCAAGGTAGCTTGAAAATCTTCCGGTTCTAGAGCAGAGTCTGGAACCGTGGTTAGAGCGCACAGGCCCTTTGAATCTTCTGTGAGGAGGTAGATTAGTTAGCTGCATTGACCGGCCCAGTACTGAAGCCGATCACTTCTGCCTTGGCGGGTTCCGTTGGCCGCAGCAGCACGGCTTCAGGAACTGGTCCCCGCAGCAGGCACAGTCAGTTCGTCCCTAGAACAGTCACAGGTGGCAATAAAGCATTGAAGGCACTTTTCCCGGTCCACCTCTGTCCTCCTGATGTCTAGCGGGAGCTGAAATAGGTCGACTCCCTTCTCCCAGGTTTCTTGTAAGGAGGGGCACAGTAGCACTAGTGCGTCTATTCCTGGTAATTGCCGGATCACATACAGGTGAGGGTGTGTTTTACTGCACCCTTATGGTGAACAGTAGTTACTGGTTGACGCTCCCCCTGGTGGAATTTAAACGAGGGGTGGAACACTCTTTCAAGGATTGTTTCTGGTTCTGCACTGAGTCACTCACATTGCGGGGGCGCAACTCTGGTTTTCCCGCCAGTCCCGGACAGATTTTTGCAACACAATTTGGTGCAGGCTGGCAGTCGGCAGCACGTGCGCTCTCCTGATTTGGCGGGAGACGCCATTTTAGATGTGTTTCACTGTCGGCATTCTCTGATGAGGAAGCCTCCATTTTGTGCACAGTCCCATTAACTACACTGCAGCTTTTTGCGTATACCAGGGGATAGCCTTCTGGTGGAGCCTCTGTGTTTTGCGCCAGACATGGAAGGAAGGGTTCCAAAGCGCTTGCTAAGTCAGGGTAGATAAACGGACATCCACCAGTCGGGGCCTTGGGTAGCTTTAGGAATTGGGGGCCATCTTCCTTACGTATGGCATGGCCTATATCTATCAGTATAGCACTCCATAGCGGGGGTGAATCATACTTTCGCCCTAAGATCCAAGCACTAGCCATACCAAGGAGTCTCCGAACACACTCCTGGACGTCTAGCTTGGGTATACAAGCAGGAACTCTGCCTACGGCAACTAGGTGATTGGGCGTCTTGCTATGCTTAAAGGCCCATACAAAGACCTCCCGACTTGACAGCACAACCATGGTGAAGAATTAAATTGGACAATTTGACACAAAAATAAATAGAATAGGGCACCCCAGGTCCGCGCCTCCAAATGTAATGCATATTCCCCCACCCCCAATCGCAGATTAGTGTGCATGTGAGGGGAACCTATATGTATGTTACCAGGTGTGTGGTGCTTTAACCTGTTAGGCTCACAGGAGGCTTGAACCTCCGCCAGTGAGAGCCTGGGGTGAAACCTCTGGAACAATCTTACATACAGCGCCTCCACCTGTGTAGGATTCTAGGAGTGTAGAAGGTCCCCTACACAGGACCCACATATAGTAACCACATACACAGGAGTATAAGTATAACAGTTTACTATATGCAGAAAAGAACATAACACAATACACATACATCAACAATATGACATCAACAGTGACCAACAGTGTCACCCTGTAACACTACTAAGCACAACTATCCTCCGCCTCGCAGGGCCTTAACCCCACACTGTATTCCCAAAGTCCTTGTACCCAAAAGTCCCAAGAGTCCCACAACCCCACCCACGTGTGGGACAGCGCTGCCGACTAAGATTAAGTGAAGTTGGTGCACTTGGTGATTTGGATAATACCTGCCGTTGCTCCTGCACCCGGGTACTGCAGAACAATGGAAGAGGACCCTCAGTGTCCAGCGCCGAAGCCTCAGCGATGGCGTCCTCCTCCTGGTGGATGGTCCTTCTGAGCGAGCTCACCGCTCAGACTGTCTCTGCCTCTGCTCTGCAGAGAATGATTCCCTGCACACTGACTTTGCTCAGAGCACGCAGCACGGCAGCTGTGTCCCTGACTAAGCTGACTGCTAACAGGGAAAAGTCCCTACCTTAGGGACTTCCCTAGAGCAGCCACAAACTGAAGGGGAGTTGGGCCTAGCTGGGGCCTAGGGGGTAACCTGGCCTAGTGCAGGAGCACTTGCTCCCTACACACACCTTCCCCTACCTTATCCCAGCACCAATTGACTCGCATGGTCTATGCACAACAATGTATCTTTCTCCAGCAGGAGAAGCTGAAAGCCCTATTGGTTGTCTGGCTGCATGTGACAGGGATCATAGGGCAGTCCCCAGAGGCTGCTGGGTGTTGTAGTCCTTTATAGAGCTCTTTAACATTAGGGCCGCATGCGCAAACTGTAATGGCTGCTGCCGCTGCTAACTGCGCATGTGCGAACTGGGGAATGTCCCTGACTATGGAGCGCCGCTTCTGCCACTTCTCACTCCCTGTAATGGCTGCCGCATCACGTCTGCGCATGTGCAAGCCTCCGCGCATGCGAAGACAGAATAAAGATGGCGACGCCCTGCCACTGATGTCGCCGGGAGACCCCGGCAACGCGCTCGCCCCCGGCAACGCGCTCGCCCCCGCAGCAGCACACATGTAAGGGGGAAAGGAACCGGGAGACAGGGGGACCGGAGGGACCCTGGCTACATGTGTGAGAGTCCAATGAGAAAGGGGGACGGAGCGGAGGAGCGGCCTCTGTGGAGACAGGGATAGGCTGTGAGAGGCAGGAGACAGGTGAGCGAGATTATGAGTGGTGACACGCAGCTGGGGAGCGGTGCACATACATCACGTGTGCGCCGCACGGGGCGGCCGTGCATCGCAAACGGGGGGTGGAGCCAAGCTCTGTAGGGACCTTGAAAACCCTTCGTGGGTGCGCGGACTCTGTAAAGTGCACGGGAGGCTGTGAAACAGCAGATAAGGAGGGAGCACGCCGCGGGGGACGCGCTCCCCGATTCCTTACAGTAAGGTGCGTGGGAGGCTGTGAAACAGGAGGTAAGGAGGGAGCACGCCGCGGGGGACGCGCTCCCCGATTCCTTACAGTAAGGTGCGCGGGAGGCTGTGAAACAGCACGTAAGGAGGGAGCACGCCGCGGGGGACGCGCTCCCCGATTCCTTACAGTAAGGTGCGCGGGAGGCTGTGAAACAGCAGGTAAGGAGGGAGCACGCCGCGGGGGACGCGCTCCCCGATTCCTTACAGTAAGGTGCGCGGGAGGCTGTGAAACAGCAGGTAATGAGGGAGCACGCCGCGGGGACGCGCTGCCCTATTCCTTACACTGGGTCAGTGTCCTGCTAGGCATCACACTTTGCTGATTGAGCAGTCCAGCTGATGTTTAGGGGTATACACCCAAAAGTATAATGTCATTTTAACACCTACTCATCTAACCTCACACACTAGGTGCTTACTGTTGGGATTTAACTCTTTACTTTTCAATAACCCCGAGCATACCAATTAGGCTGCCAATTTAGAGTGCTGGGTGGCAGCGCTAAGTTTTAACATATATTCACTTATTGTTAATATTTATCACTTTTTGTTTAATTGTGTATTAAAAGCCAAGTTTTATATCACTCATTTACCTTCTGTTATTACTGTTACATTATGACCCACTATATTACATCTCCATAAATAGGTGTCTGTCTGTCTTTGTATCTCTATACTATTTGCACCTACAGTATTGAGTGGCACCTTCCCTCCTTGGAGATTACTGTGAGAATTAGTACTGATCCTAACCAATAATTATTTTTAATGTACAGTAAGTACTAAATCCTCAGCAAACTATATGCATCTTTTTAGTTTGCTGAGTAATATTTTGTACTTGCACTAAAATGAAATCACTCCGTCGTGTAATATATTCTTTCTAAAAGTCAACATTTTAATACTTACAGATATGTTGAAACGCGATTTATATGTATGCATGAAAGTCTACCAAAGCAAAAGATAAGATATCACAGAATAAACATGTTGCTTTTGTCATGGGCTAAATAGGGTCTCCAAAAATAATACAGGACACATTCAAAAGTTACAGTGACTGATCCAAGGTAATTCCCAATACTGTGACTCCCTGAAAAAAGAAAAAAATGTTTGACTTTTTCAATTTCTTAGTAACTAGAGAAATTGACAAATAATTGTTGCTATTGGGATAAAAATTAAGAAAAGTAATGTTATTTTTACCAACTATGTGGCACTGCACTAATAACTGAAAGGACAAAGTCATTAGTCCTTTCTAGTTCTTTAAAAGAGTTGTCCATAATAAAATCAAATAGCTCATTGAAGTTAGCAGTAGCTTAGAGGCATATGCGCTCACTACTTTGAACTTGATAGTGTTAAAGTCTGCTGACAAGCACAAACACAAAGTTAAGACACTATTAACTTCTGAGATAGACGGGTCAAGTCCTGGTATCACCACTTCTATCAGCTGCTTCGGTCTCTGCTGTGTGTTTTTCAAAGATACTAGATCCTGACTTAGCATAGAGTTCTCACAAGAATTTATCAAGATCTTTCAGTCGGCAAGAAATCAAAACGTTGCTGAGAAATCTGTAAGTATGATAACCCATTCAAGTTGATGTGTCCATTCCAAGGGTAGTTCATTTCGCAGGTTTGTTGTACTATAAATGATCGAGCAAAAAAAAGGTACTGTTTCAACGTTCATTCTACCAGATGTGTAATGTCCAGGCAAAAAGCACAAAAAGACTGGCTTACTTGGGGAATAACTGGCTTTATAGTTAAACATTTACAAAAATCGTTACTTAGTTGAAATACAACTCAAATAAACCCCCAAATGAAGAACGAAGACCGTTCTTTCCTAGAGAACAGCATGTCACACTCACAGTATACATATAATAAGGTATCAAACAAATAATGTATATGTGACATGTGGGGTGAAAAAATCAGATTATAGTAATAACATAGTATATTTTATTATTGCATCAGGCTTAAAAACCTTATGAATGAGAAATGTATATCTTTATGTGGCAAACTACAAGTTAATAAAACATACTAATTAATGTGGACATCCAAAAAAAGTCAATAAAATTTGCATCATTATAAAATAAGTAATTCAGAGGAAATATGAAGGATGAGAGACTTTTTTTTTCAAACGACTTCTTGTTTTTTTAATCTATTATTTAAGTATACAAAACATTTATCTTAGAAGTTATAGAACTCTGTTATTTTGCAATGTTATATAAATTATGTATCATGTAGGAAGATGTTGCTAAGTAGTACACTCAATCAAAGGCTCTGGTTCCACAGATCAAAATAAATCTTGTAGGGGTCCACGGTACTCAAAAGTTGAGAACCAGTGGTCTAGCTGCACATGATCAACATTCCAACAATAGAGGAAACCTGAATTCTTCACCATCGCTTCATCTAGGCTGCGAGCCCTGGCATATTGCCTCCCCGAACCTGAAACAGTTGGTGGGAGAAAAACAGGTCACAGCTTTATTAATACAACAAAAAAGGAAAAACTGCCCACCCAGTCACAAAAATATGGGAGACCCAAAAACCCCATATGGAGGGGAGTTCCCCTGTATGCATTAACTGTAGAGTCCTTCGATGTTGCCTGGGCCGAGCCATACATCTGGTGCCTTGTCCCCGACATTCTCTTAGCTTATTGTTGAGCCAGTCCGACCTTACAGTCAGTGTCTCTAATCTATCAATCTCTTTCAGTGGCTACACTCACCCAACTGCTCAGCTAGCACCGCTGTGCTTTTCTACATTAAAGCCTCAACTGGCCTGACAGTTCCTCCCCCTATGTCCCGTCAGGCCCCACCTTAACTGGAGCCTCAACCCATACTATGACACATTACATTGAGTGTATGGAATCCTCTAATGCCTCTTGAACTTCAATATATCGAGGT
Organism: Ascaphus truei; assembly: GCA_036426205.1. Classification (NCBI taxonomy): domain Eukaryota; kingdom Metazoa; phylum Chordata; class Amphibia; order Anura; family Ascaphidae; genus Ascaphus; species Ascaphus truei. Next base: position 177,217,478 of record CM071567.1, on the reverse strand, counting down.
CCAACTCTGACAAATGCACCCTATCCCTGTCGCTCCTATTCAGCCCCTTTGCACTGTGCATCTGCTTTACCATCCATGTGATCTAAAAAGTGTCTCAGTTGGCGCTTCCCAGTGCCTTAATATTAATTATATTAAAGTTACAGTACTAAAGTATATACTTTATATAGTGACATAAATACATATAGCTGTGATATTATAAAGTAGTATGAACAAGTGGAAATAAAAGTGCAAGCACATTACTGAACAGTGAATAGATTTTATATATATATAATCTGTGACAATAAAGGTGTATTAAGCTAAAGCACTGTGAAAATACAAAAAAATGATACTCCTCAGGAAGCTGAGTGTATCAGCAAAACATGTCGAGTTCCTGAGTTGCTGGTCTGTAGGGAGAACAGAGGAGGCTGAGAGACGCCGAAAGGCAGTGGAGGCGGTGAGATCGCGGCGAGGCTGTAACTTTGGATATTTTCTCCGCAATGTTTTAAAAGTTTTTTTCTATGCGAGTGCGCATTTTTTTTTTGTCCAGATAAACTTCATTTATACTATCTGCACTATTGCGTTTTTCTCCGCTTTCCCCCGAGATCGATTGCAGTTTACTGATTGCCAGATTATGGAATATGTTTATTTAATCCAATTACATGCGAGTAAACACTTCAGAAGAAGTCGCAGACACCTACCTAGTGTGCGATATTGCGCCATTGGTTTTTCCTATTTTCTTCTATCCCACATATTGGACTACATCCCCTGCTCCCATAAAACTTTACGATTCTTCATCATCCATGTGGCCTGGCCCTTATGGGCACTCCAGCGCCATACTGGGGCCTTCACTCCATCTTAATGCTTTGAAACCTTGAGCCTTCCCTCAAATACTATGTAATCAAAGAGTAACTGGGGATGTCATGCAATGTGTCTTTCATTTGCCAACAGTGAGTTGTTTTCAACAGTTTTAACAACCATAACACTATTTTTCTAATGATTAGTTCTTCTTTACCCATTCTATCGTTGTGAAACAAGTAACACCATGAAGTAGAGAAGTGATCACCAAATTCCAATGTAAAAGTGCTGTCAGGTATTAAAGCTGCATTAACAGTAGACTCATTTTATTAACATACCTTTCAAGTTTTAATGTTAAGTGCCCATAGGACAAAAACGGTCATAGAAACATAACAAACGTTGGGTGGAAATGATACATTTATTGGCTAATTAATATTACTAAAAAAAAATGCAAAATGAAACTTTCAGACCACTAAGACTTCTTCTTCGGCAAATTATCCAAGAAGTGGCGTGCATAGTTCTGAAAGCTGTATAGTATATTGAGATAGTGTTCCCCTACATACGAACACAGTATCAATGGTAATTCTACCATCAGAGGGAGCACTTAAATAAGTTAGTTGTTTTCCTTATCTACAAAACATTATTTAGAATTGGCTTAGTGGCCTTGCATTGTCAAAGGAATAACACTAAAGCCCATATTCACTGCACTGTCAATACGTTTTCCCTGCATTCGTCCTATTCATTTGAATGGTGCTGATCCCTTCTCTAGCTTGGGGAAACAGGTAGACAGCATATTGAATAGGCGCCTGAGTCATGTAAACCATTCTCTACTGTTTTCAATGTTTGCTTCCGAGATTGAAATGCACTTAGTAACTTTCCATATTTACACCTAAAAATTCTAAACGGCATAACAAAGATAAAACAGTCTTCTAATGGACTGCTCTGTGAGCATATATTAAGGCAGAAAATTAACACTAAAGCACGTTAAAGTGTTCAGATAAATTAAATATGTATATGTATTTTATAACTCATTTGGTAACTTGTTTCTCACAGAAAAGACTTCTGTATAAAAATTGCAAACTTGACATCCACTGCCGCTTATAGCACACACGGGATTTTAGCTATAACAATCCTGTTTATTTAAGCTTTCACCCATATCAAGTGCTAGCGAAAGTTAACCAGCTTTGAAAAGTAGGAGTATAATTTGCATATAACCTGCCAAAGGGCATCTTTCCATACAAGCGTTCCATCTGCCAGCTCAATAGAGTGAAGATGCAGTAATGAAAACCCAATGATGATTTATTCACGACACGAAAGGTTTAGCTAATTTCTCATATCCTATGTACCATCTGTGACATGAAAATGTTATTAGAAGCCCAAAGGTATCATAAAATGACTAAAACACATACACTTTCTTAAACTAAAACAACCCTCTAGTCAAATTTGTTGCCACTACTTTGCTGATTTTAAGTGAACATTGAAGTTACGTATCAAGCATTGTGGTTACAAACCGTATTTCCTTCTGTTCCACCATAAAAATAACACCAACCTTGTAGCTTTTAGTATATATGACTGTATTTATCTCATATCTACATCTACTTTGCTCTATTTACATTTAGTGACTTTTGCTGTTTAAATCTTCAATAGTCAGTATACTGAAATGCTGTACTTGGTAACACTTTTTTCTACTACTCTCCCTCCCCACGCCCTCTCCCCCAGACAACAACCCCAGTAGAAGGTACCACTTTGCAAAACCTTGTGTACTCGCATTGGAACCGGCCCCACAGGTTGGTAATTTCGGAGCTTAAAAGAAAATATGTTTAAAATCGTGTCACTTGAAGGCTTGATAAAGGGTGGTCACTCACCTGAAACGCAAGTTGCAGCAACAATATAAGTGTAACGGGTGTTCGTGTCTGGTCTGACCCACCCAATCTCACATTGACCCCTGTGGTCTATCCAACCCCGCTACATGTCTGTGTATGGTGGTGCACCTGTAGGCAACAGGACTCCTGAGTCTCCTGCTTGATGGTATTGGGGGATGTCAAGGCGGACAGGTATCTGAGGTAGTGGCTGTTGGAGTCTTACTCACATTACGTGCAGCGCCTCCACCTCATCAGGATCTATGGAGATGCAGGTAGATGGTCCTGATGAGGAACTCCTTCTTGGTGGTGAGGGCCCCCGGAGAGTAATTGCAAACTCACACCAGGGGGTTTCCTTTTTACAAGTCATCTTTATTGTACCAGAGGTGGGCGAGCTGCCCTGTGCAGTAAAACGTCTCAGCCACACATTCTCCGTGATTCCCTTCAAAAGGTACGCCCTCCCAATGGAGTGGGATTCCCTCTCCCCGTAGGGAGATCCCCCTGTGCCAGGTCCCTGGACACAGTTGGCCTTAGCTAACTTAAAGATTAGTTGGTACCCCTAGTTACGACACTAGGGGGGCACCTTACACTTGTGACTTCAACCTTCCACTTCTACTCACGCACGCACGCACGCACTAACTTTAGGCAGTGTAATGCCTTATATACCTCAGGAGGCAGGCACATCTCTGAGGTCACTAACAATGGACTCAGAACATGTAGCACTCCCATCCATACATAGGGCACCTCACCAGGGTGTGAGGGCAAACCTATATAATTACTGCTGGCACTCCTGTAACTTACCAGGTCTTATTGCCAAGAGGAGAGATGACAGTAGGCATTGTTAGGCATGACTACATAAGCAAAAAATACCAGATGGATGGAGGTTGCAGATATCATTTGGAAACTGGAATGGATTTTCTAGAACAGTTTTTTTTTCCTTTTCAAAAACAACTGAGGAGCCATATTATTATTGCAATTATGACATTGGGGGAAAACCTCTACATAAATCTATTGAGAAAATACTTCTATATACTGTACATCTATTGATTTAGTAACAAAGGAGGGAGAGGAGTAGGTGGTATGATACCTTTTATTGGACAAACAAGTAAATGTAACAAGCTTTCAAACCTCTTCATCGGGCATGGCAGACAACATATCGGGTATGGCTCTTAACATATAAACTATGTGTTGATCCAATAAAAGGTATCATACCTCCTACTCCCTCTCCCTCATTTCTTACTACATAGAAGAAACGACCAACACAGCTACCCAGCCTTCTTTGTCATACATCTATTGAGAAATATTCATCACACAGACCCCCTTGTCTTTAACAAACTCTTTTTGGTGGCATAAATCTGGAATTCGATACAGCATAATCATATCCTGAAAATGATATTTTCCCACCTGGAGTTATCTAATTAGTATTTTTAAATTAATTTGTATTTTTATCACTTAATACACTTTTTTCAGGTTATAACTCACTGTCTGTGTCAATATTTTTTGCATTAATATAGATTATATATACATACATACATATATATAATCTATATTAATGCAAAAACTATATATATATATATATATATATATATATATATATGTATATATATCAACTGTAAATATTACTGTATGTTCATTTGCATGTCTTAGGCAGGTCTGCGACCCTGTCTTTCACCATTATCGCCCAGCACACAGCACTTCTACTGCAGCAAGGGATTCTGGGAAAATACATGCAAATGAGCACACAGTGCCACCTTTTGTCTCAAGCTCATATTGCTATACTGTGGAGGGTTTCTGTCACTTTTTTTACCCACCATAACCTTAATAAGTGTGGTGTATATATATATATCCAGTGTTCGACAAACCTATACATTTGCTCGCCCCGGGCGAGTGGATTTAACCCCCGGGCGAGTAAATATTGGCCCAAGCAGCACACGTTTGGTACTAGGTGGTGAGTAGATTTTTTTGTGTGGCGAGTAGATTTTTTGGTGATTTGTCAACCACTGTATATATCTATATATATATATATATATATATATATATATATAGATATAAAGCAGAAAATAGCCGTCTCGAAAGCTTGTCCTATGACATAAATTGTTAGTCCAATAAAAAAGGTATCACCGAATACTGGAGAACTCATTTATATAGATATACATATACATATATCTATATCTATATCTATCTATCTATATCTATATATATATATACATATCCAAAAGCGGTCACTGGCACTCCTAGGTGTATAGGTATCAGAGCGGTGCTTAGCCCATAAAGATGAATAATGCATGTAATCACCAGCAAGATGATAAAAGAAGACAGCACTCAGCAGGTACAGTAAAGTCCAAATAAATTGTATTCAGAGTATTCACACAAATTCCAACGTTTCGATCCTCATCAAGGGATCTTTCTATACACACACACAAACACACACACACACACACACACAGATTTCCCATTAGGCCTAGCCCGACAAAATGTTGGGGTGGCAAAAATGTCTACCCCCATATACATTTGCCACGCTCTCTGGCCTATCGGGCCTGAAGGGAAGTCACTAACATATGCCGGGCGCCTCCTTTCTGCCGCCCTCCTCCTTCCAATTCGCACCATCAAATGACGCCGCGGACATCCCTGACGTGGTGTCACACGGCATCTCGTTGCCATGGCAATGTCACAATGCGGCGTCAAATGACGTCATGCCATCGCGTTACCATGGCAATGAGACGCCATGTGACGTCACTTTGGTGATGTCCTCGCCATCATTTAATGTTGCGAATCGAAAGGAGGAGGGTGGCAGAAAGGAGGCGGACGGCCTATATGAGTGCCTATGGGAGGCGGATTTTGAAATCCGCCGGTGTGTGTGTATATATAAATATATATATATATATACTGCTGCGACACACTTTATTCGAGCAAATACCCAGTATGTACCTGGCAGATACCTGGAATGCGCCGCTCCTCACCTCTGACAAGCCCCGTTGCATTTGCCTTCCCAGCCTGGGTTCATGCCTGGCTGACGGGCGGCTGATCTGTTAAATGATAATGATTAGGATTTAATAGGCTGCAATGCTTCGCGTGCCTACCAGATGGCATAAATTCATGATTTGTAATGCAGTATATATATATATACTGTGCAGTATTGCAGCCAGCGGGAATAAAATGCTTCAATCCCTGCCTGGAAAATAACCCAATGCACTCGGGCAGAAAACAGTCACAAACCTCAATACACCCGGGTATACCCGAATTCGTGGGACTAGCCGAGCTCGAATAAAGTGTGTCGCCAGTGTATATTGATTGATTTAAGGATTCTTTGATATTGCTTTCTCTGAGCTATACACTTTAAGTGCTTTATTAGGATAACTAAATTGTGGGGCTGGAGATAATTATTGTAGATTTTTTTAAATCACGTTTCATATGTTTCTTTGAAGATTGGTTTTACATGTTGACAGTTTAAAGTATGCCAAAAAGAAGATAAAAATTGGCAGAAATTGTTACACCACATTATTAAATGTGGTGAAGTAATATATGTCTCCTACCATCTCTTATAGCCCATCAGGAAATTCACAATGGTGGTCAATTTTTAATAGTTCCCAAATAAATGAAATGATATTAATATTTATATGTGAACAGAGCTTATTTCCTTTTAATCAAGAAAATCATCGATACACAGTACACAAGAGGAAATAAAGTACTGTAAGAGGAGCATAGGGCCCATACCATAGAAAAGCTTCTCATTTCAATAGCCATCATAATAAATGCAATGATTAACTGGGTCTGAACCCAGGTAAAGGCTTTGTAAATAAATCTGCTGTACCAGTTTCTTTGACCCACATTTAAATACAGATGTATCCTGTAATCAGCCTCCACCATCACAGCCCAGCACAGGAAACCAAACATCTGACCAGGATGGAGTCCATGCCACCAAGCTGAGAAGGCAAAAGTCATTAGTAAAGGTTGGGTTTTGCACTGTTGGAATATGAGTCTTCTCAGCCACTTTGCAGTACTTTTGTTCCATGTCCTGGCAAACACCGCGATAGAGTGAGTTGTTTCCAGGGTCCAGATATCTGTGTCAGAAAACTTTGCTCGCAACTCAACTCCTTGGCCACAGTCCAGCACAAAGCCTGCAGCGTAAAAGAGGGTTTCATCAAGCAGCCAGTGGGAGTAGTATGTCAGTTTAAACAGCAGGGCTGTGGTCCACATGATGTATATACAGCTTAATTGACTACAGTCCATGAGAGTGCAATGGAAGATGAAGCCCCCAGACACCAAACCTCTTAGCACTTGCAAGCAAAAGGCACAGATGCAGCCTCTGGTCATCAGCCAGGTGGACTGTGAAGCGTTGCGTACATCACACGTATTGACTTGCTGCTGAAAGTTTATGAAAGAGCACACTGGACCTCCCAGCAGTGCAGGAAAAAAGAGCAAGTAGGAGAGGAAGACCAGAGCATTGCATGCTTGCTGAGGATGGAAACCATTCATCACACTATTTACTGGTATTATTTTGACTTTCCTTTCGTGAATATCCAAAGCAAGTGACGTTACCCTCTGGGTCAATAGCATGAGAGATGAAATCATGATGGACAACCTAAAAGTTATTGAATATGAGGGTATATATGAACATTTCCTGACTTACTTTTACACAAGATATTACATTTTTAAGATATGTATTATTGGGCTAAAAAGTTGCACTTTTTATTGTCTTGTTACATTAAACTACATAATAACTAAGGTAATATACAAAAAAATCTATACTTCTATAAATTGAAAAGTTGGAATGCACATATAAGTAAGTGCACCATCTTTGGCACTACAATTAGTCCTGTGATAATCTTTATTTTAAAGATCTTGGGCAAGCCTAATATGGCTATTATGTGTCTGAGCATATAGGACAAAAAGGCCTAGTGCTACACCCAACTTGACAAACTATATACCGGTAGTTAAATACGTATCTATTTATCTTCTCATAAGCCAGGGTCATGCAGTTTTATTCTTTGGCCAAAGCATTTTAATCCTACAACCACATCATGGTATGGCCCATCTGTAGGTCCTAACACTGCTGTGTGTGCAACAAGTTCTCATAACCTCGCTCATGAAGGGAGAGCTGTTTTTAATAGACTAGTCATGTACAGGTGCTTAGCAAGAACTGCACTTACAAAGGTGGGATGGGTGAGCTTGAAAACAGGGAGGAGTGATCACTAATCTCCAAGTTGTTTTACCAACTGAAATTTACAAAAACACACAGTGTTAGGACCTATAGATGGGCCATAGAGTGACATGGTTTTAGGCTTAAAATACTTTGGTCAAAGAATTGAACTAAATGACCCTGGCTTATGAGAAGATAAGCAGATTAGTATTTACATATATCATTTGTCAAGTTAGATGGAGCACTAGGCCTTTTTGTCTTTTGTTCTATTCATGAGGTCACAATCCTAGTAGCGCTCTTTTTGACACAAATATATATTATGTGGTGGATTTGGGTTCTGAGTGTGCAGGGGCTGTGGGTGTCTGTGCATAGTTTTACTAAGTTTTACTAAGAGGTGCTATTCTATAAGGCACCTTCTGGCACCACATCTTATGACCCATTCAACGAAATGGGCCGTACGGTGCATTTCAGCACCAGATATCTTCTGGACTACCATCTCTTAGTAATACAAAATAGGCCGAACTGGTATATACGTTTTCTCATATGAGGTTTGATAGTTTATTCCTTTACCTTATACTGATGGTTTCTTGTACGTAGTATTCTTTGTAAAGTAGCCACAAGTGGCAACCAGTCTGCCAGGCCATCTGCAAAAGGAAAGCCCACCTGTGAACAGACTGCCAGCTGACAGTGTGAAACAGTACGATGGAGCCAAAGGCTGGGATGAAGAGGAGTATTGCATATGGTCCCATAGAAGCACATGCTAAAATAAGCCCTCCAGCTAGGAGATACATATATCTGAAATAGAAGAAGACTTTTAGAATAGACAGGTATCCAAAAAGAGCTATATAGAGATTGAAGAGAAGAAACATGTTTTTTTACCAAACAAAACAATACACATTTTCAGAACAGCTTGCTAAAGTTGTTTTTTTTTTAAATATTTTTATTTTGAGTGTTTATTCTTTTCTTTTTTAAAGAAATTAAACATTTAGGTATTCCTACAACAAAACATAATTGAAGTTAATTAATTTAGAGTAGTGTTTTAGGACCTTTTTTTGTTTAATTATATTGTGACATTCTGAGGAACCCCAACCCTCTCTATTAGTGTGTCTGAAATCAGATGCATTGTAAGGAGCCCCAACCCTCTCTAATAGCAAGTCTTAGAACAGATGCATTTGTAGCCAAGTCCCCCAGGTTTACCCTCACCTCTGCTGCAGTGGGAGAGTCAGGGAAGGTTGCAGAGCGTGCAGGGAGCGCTCCGGTGCACGGGAGACTCCATGACGGCCCGAGCGACGCCATTTTGGTACTCGCGCATGCGCAGTGAGTCCCGTAGGCGACGGCGCTGGAAGAGAGTTCGCGCAAGCGCAGAGAGTGGCTGCGGTTGCGGGCGAAGCCAAGACCAATAGGAGAAGGGCTAGAGAAGGGAACTACATGTCCCATGAACACCCACAAGATCAGGTAAGGTGAGAGAGCCAATAGGACGACAGGGACTCTGCAGGAAGAAGTTAGGAGGTTGCGCAGGGGAGCACGTTTGGCAGAGAAGACCAGGAAGGGGAAGAGGTAGGAGCTCTATGTGTAGAGAGGCAAGTAGCCTATACACCAGGCCTGCACAACTCGTAAAGTGAGAAGGGCCGAACTGCTCCAAGGAAAAAAAATGTGGGCCGCACGGGTAAAATCATCATCATCATCTGTCCTCCAGCACCTCTCATCATCATCATCCTCACATCTCCCCTCATCATCATCCTCATATCTCCACCAGCACCTTCATTATCATCCTCATATCCCCCCAGAACCCCTCACTATCAACCTTTGCGATACTCCCCATCTATCTCTCATACCCCCATCTCTCCCCCTCACCCACACACATAATACTCCCCCTCCACATCAAACACACAATAACCCCCTACACACCACACACATCCCAGCCCCCCTGCTCCTCACATCCATCTACCCCTGCACCTCACATCACTCCCCATGCACCTCAAATCACCCCCCATGCACCTCAAATCACCCCCCTTGCACAGCAAATCACTCCCCCCCTGCACCTCACATCACTTTCCCCCCTGCATCACACCTCTCTCCCCTGCACCTCCAATGACCCCCCCTGCACCTCCAATGACCCTCCCATGCACCTCCAATGACCCTCCCATGCACCTCCAACGACCCCCCCTTACACCTCCAATCACCCCCCCTGCACCTCCAATGACCCCCCCTGCACCTCCAATCACCCCGCTTGCACCTCCAATCACCCCGCTTGCACCTCCAATCACCCCCCTTGCACCTCCAATCACCCCCTTGCACCTCCAATCCCCCCCTTGCACCTCCAATGCCCCCCCCCCCCCACCTTGGTTTGCTGCGGAGGAGGCTGCAGAGCAGGGGCAGGATTTCACGCACACGCTCTAGCAAGCAGCAGGCACGGAAGTGCCTCAATGCTAGAGCACGCTGCTCCCGTGGCTCGAGGATGAGAGCTGGCTCCCGGGAGAGGGGGAGAGCGGGCTCCTGGGAGAGGGGGAGAGCGGACTCTTGGGGGAGGGGGAGCCGGATAGCGGACTCGGGAGGGAGGCGGAGGGGTTGAGAGGACGGGAGAGAGGGGGAGAGCAGAAAGCCGCCGCGGGCCGCACAGTGAGTGCAGGCGGACCGCTTGTTGTGCAGGCCTGCTTTACACTAGGCCAGAATATCCCTAGGCCCAGATAGGCACCTGAGTCCCAGTCAGCTTGTGATCAATGCAGGGACAGGCCCTAGATTAGGAATCTGCCCCATTAGTGTGTAAGGTCAGGGACACAGAGGTCGCTGCAGAGTTATATCAGAGGTTTGGGACCAGACCTCTTCAGAGACATTATCAGCCACCCAGGTGGGATCGCCCCGGAGGACCATCACAGACGGCTCCGTGTATTCGGATCCTTTGTGAAGATTGTTTGCGGGTCCGAGCGCAGGAGCGCTCGGCAGGTAATATCTACTAAGTGCACCAACTGTAAGATTGCTCATCTTAGTGGCTGCGCAGTCACATACACACACACATTTGGGGATTGAGGTGTGGGTCATGGGACACGGTGTGGGGAACACGGTGGAGGGTTGCGTTCTGCGAGACATGTTATCTAAGTGTGTCACACATCCATTTCTATTTAGATGTGAGTAACCTATTATAGACATCCATTATTCCAAAAATGTAATTAGCTGTCTACTTGCTTACATTTTCTTCTTGTAAGGGCCCTTTTTTGTGCCCCTCCATTATAACACGTAGAAAATGGAAAATGTTGCATATAAATAGATGAAATAAATTGTATAATATGACCAGCTACCTTTCGAAGAAATAAAAATGGAATTGAATTATAAATATGCCATTACAGAGATCCACGATTCAGTCCCCAGTTGGAACTCATAGAAGATGCCACCGGACCCTGAGAAAGTTGTTACTGAGGATCAAAACTTTGTGCACTGTAATTTTGTATCTTGAATACATTTTCTTTCCAGAGAATTGGCCATAATGGTTACACCCAACAGACATAGGTTGAAGGTTGTAGGTCTTGTTTTCTTACAGCACACTCAGCAAATGAGTCTTTAGCATACATTGTATAGACCATTGGGAATCTGTACTACATATTACTATTGGTCACATATTTCCATACACCAAGAAATTCTGTTATTTTAATAACCAACGTTTCTATCTCTAAACAGATCTTGTTCACTAAGACATACCAGGTATATGACTGTGCACCATAAGCACATGTATTACATAAGGAAATAAATAGAGTTGTACGTGTTTATATTCCTTAGAGTGGTAATAAACAACAGATTAATTATTCACCAGCTGCAGTGTGGAAAGACCCATGCAAAAGCAAATAAAAATATAGTGTCATATTATTTACTAAGCAAATCTAAGCTATAAAACACTTTACGACACCATATTAAATGCGGGCTTAAATGTCAATTATTTGTAGCCAGGTCACCTGATGGCTACTATTCTGCTTTTGGGCTGGCAGTAAACCCTGGTACAATCAGGTTGCCAGTAGTGGATATGGGGGTTTCCCCCTCTGAGGAACTGCACTTGAGTGACAGCGGGTGGCGGTGACATCAGGCCTGGTCATGACCAATCATTAGCCAGACCTGGTGCCCACCTCCTAAATTTGTAGGTTGTACCTTCCCCACTGAGGAAGGCAGGTCGCACAGTGGAAAGGCTGAGATTGGGCCTTCTCCAGCCCTCTTCCCTCCGGGTTAGAGTGAGTGTGGACCATACCTCTGCCTCCGCTAGTGAGCTCGGGAAGAGCTAGGAAGGCTGCGGGTGCCCTTGGCCTGTAGTGATGGTCCAGGGACCATCCTTGAGTGAATAGCTGAGAGTACTGCATCGGGCAGAACCTGCCTTGTTCATGTAACTGTACAGAAGAGTAATAAACCCGTTCCTGTTGTTATACCTCCTGCCTGGTGCATGACCTTACTGGGGGGAGAGGTAATAAGTTATACCGTGGGAGATCACCTTCAGCTCTATGGCTACGGCAGATGGAGGCGCTGCACTTCTAAAGAGATATGTGGGGTATGAACCCCAGAAGCCTAGTCCTGGGTCCCCACTACCACCGGTGGACGACTCAGCCATCCTGTTACCAGCAGGTATCATGCACCACACGACAAGTAATGGCCAAATCTCAAACCGGGTGGGGGAACACCGTTACATATTATTATAGAGATTTTAGCCGCACGTATTTGTCTGAAGAAGACAACGTTTTTTGCGACACTGTTACATTTGCCCTTATTTGCTTTTGAAGTCTAGTGTTCTTATTATTTGTCTTAACTCTATGCCCAGGACATACTTGAAAACGAGAGGTAACTCTCAATGTATTACTTCCTGGTAAAACATTTTATAAATAAATCCCTGTTCCGCATCATAACTGCCCTGTATTTTAATCTGTGTCAGATAACACTGTACAACAATAATAACTTGCACAGGTTCTACTTTTCTGCAGAGCCGACATAGTTTTGAGACTTCTGCATTATGATCTTGGACAACTAACATAGCCTGATAGGTTTATAGAACAGAACCATGCCTTGAAAAATCAGACAAGTATAATTCGATTTTAATGACTATTTAAAGTCCATGCTGGACATGTTAAAAAAAATTGTTATTACTTTGACCCATTTTCTTATGCACAAATCATATTAAACAAAATGAAAACAAAAATATATTTTCAAACATTTATAGTTTACGCATAAACTGTATAAAAAAAATAACGAATATAAAAAATACTCAGAATGATTCCAGGTTTCTTTTACCTAATTATTTTATTTAAATATTAAAATATAATTCGCATTTTCTCCTACAACTAAAACACGCAAACTCCATTCCAAAATGTCTAGTCTCGTTATCTGCCAAACCATGAAATAACAAAGGCACTCAGACTAATTACCCAAGTTTTAGTTCACCCTAGAAAAGTAAACGCACGGCCTTACAAACAGTTAAAAGAACAATGGCTATTAACCTTATGAAGCTTACTCTCACTATACTCTCCTTTTCCTCCTTAGCAGCTTATTAGCATCTGCACAGTTCACTTGACAGAAAGCAACATAAAATTAGCACTTCAAAGCATACCTGGGTGTAATCGGCAAATGGCCAAAGGAACAGAGATAACTATATAAAATAGCACATGGAAATGCAGCCAACTGGTACAGTGCGACTGGGTGAAATGTTACTTGAATGTAGTCCATTAAAAGCTGAGAATTCGTCAATGCAAAAATTAAATCCCCCCTCGACTGTGTTGAATACAGTACATGACTGTCATCATCCTTATATACCAGCACAAGGGGAGCAAAGAGATTGAAGGATGGGCATTTGTGAGAATAAAGATAACCTATGCAAACTTGCTTTTTGATGCTGCCACAGTTAACCAGGGTGACTGAGTTATCCTAAAGAGGATATACCGCCAGGCAAAACAACAGATTTGTTTTCATAAGAGCTGTTTCAAGCATTTCTCTTTGTGACTGGGAGCGGTTGGAGGAAAGCTGTGAAATGTTTAGCCTGCTAGGTTCACCAAAAATGCCACATTAGAGATCAAGTGGGGAGATAATCGCAAAAAGGGAAATTAGAGCTATCCTAATCTTTTTTTTTTTATCAGGTGGGACAAGAGCTGCTGAAAGACTAATGGAAAATAACGTCACCCGCAGTCCTAATGGAAGAATGTGAATTGTGATCTTGTTCGGGTGAAGGTGTCACGCAAACGGGATTTTTGTATTAGATTTACACGATGGATCTTACCTAAGTGTTTCCTCACTGGCTTTACTTCAATGGGAGGGAAATCCCTGAAATATTTTCATTATCTTCTTAACAAAAATGTGTCTGCAGGGCCCTGACATGCAGTATGAAGTTTAATGATAAGCCCCCTTTCAAATTCTGTCTAAAGAGAGGCATCATGTCATCATTGGGAGGTGAGCAAACGCTCTTCATAGATGCTGTCTGCTCTAGACTCTAATTGTAGTTGAACAACATTAAGAAAAGTAAATATGCACTGAGCCACTGTGGTCAGACATAGAACTACTCCCCCCCCCCTACCTCCTCCTGAATATTAAAACCTGATGCAAGAAAATAAAGAAATAAGGAATTTCATCTTTAAAGGAGTGAAATTAACTCTTGTCTCACAAAAAGGAAATTGTATAGACGGAAACAAACACAGCTTGTAAAAGTCCTCCACTATTAAGGTTATTATGAAAGATTGCTGGGTGCAGTGACTCTGGAATGCAAAATACTCCTCTGGTTGGTCCCACTTCAGTGGCAGTAATTATATTTGAAGTGCTAAAGCATTAAAAAAAAAGTGTGTGTCTGCCGAGCACTCGCATTTTAAGTGAAACTTCTTTTCTTTTGTCACTGTTTTGTTGCAGAAATTGTATTTGTAATGGTGATGTTTTTAACTAAAAATCAAAACACAATTTTAGTGCCAAAACACAAAGAAGTTTGAGTTAGAACGAAGAAGTTTGACTTTAGCTACTTGCACTTCTATATTTATAGTAACTGAATTCCTTGTGTGTGCTTGCGTGCGTATCAGTCAGTCAGTGTGTATATGTATGTGTGTCTCTCTCTCTGTGTGGTGTGTGTGTGTGTGTTATTCTCGGTGTCCTGCCACCCCTCTCACCTGACTCTCTTTCCCCCGACCTTCTACCCCTCACCCTACACTCGTGGCCATGATACTGCGTCCAGCACAGATTCTCAGGGCCTTCACGTTGCCAGTATTGTGACAAGCGATGTTAAAGGCATGAAGAGTGGCATCGGTCAAGCTGGGACTAGTTTATTTTCTCCTTGCGAGGACAGAAGGACCGAATTGATCACTCTATGACCAGCACAGTCTCGTGCCCCTAATATTTATCATCTACTAACCGGCACCACAGCACTTTGGCCATTAACATATGATGACCGTTATTAACAACACCTGCTAAAAGACCCCGGCCAACCCACCCTCCTCCCAAATCGCAGGCTCGCCCTCCTGCTTCTAAACTCCCCCCTCCCTCTACCGCCTTAGCACTTCAGGAGTGTTGTTGTTTTATACCAAATAGTGGTGGGGAGGGAGAAGAGAGTAAGGCAACCAAGAATCCTCTCCCTTCCAGGCCTGTGGGTGCCCTTCTACCCCCCTACATCATGATTTGCCTCCCAACCGCCCTCGTTTCTCTTTTACCCCAGTACCCCACCCTTCTGACTCCCTAACACTTAATCTGCCTTTGTAGCACCCCTCTGTACCCATATTACACCGCATCATTCCCCTTAAAACGTCTCCCCTCCCTGTCGGTGGTGCTGACCTTTGTAGTGGACGCGCAGGTTCCTGTGGGACAGGCCGAGGTAGCTGCACTTGTCCCGGGGGCTCCAGGCTCGGAGCCGCGGGAGGAGACCCCCCGGTTAACCCAAGCAGAGGGGCAAGGAGAGGAGGGGAGGACATGACATAGAGGGGGGGAGGGACACACAACAATACTAATAATAACAAGCAGCAGCACAACAAGGAGACAACCACATGGGGGCTGAGTAGAGTGCACAGGAAGTAGGAGGAGCTGCCCACAGGAGAGAGAGGGGTGTGTATGTCCAGAGCTGCCTTCCTCCTCCTCGTGACTCCTCCTGGTGGAAGCTGGCAACACTGACACCCTCTTCTGCCAGTAGTGACGTCACTTCCGTCACCACTGACCTTCCACAACAATCAACTGCATTCACTGCCAGGGAATTTTCTGATTTGGTAGGTGCCGCTAAAGAAGTTTCACTTCAAAAAGAACAATACAGATTACTAAAGGTAGCTACAAAAATCAGTAATTGAAGTGTGATGGTATTTTGTTTATATGCAAACTTATTTATTTTTTTAAAGAAACATTTATACCTTATAGTGATTCTACCTGAGCTGCGGAGTATGCTGTCCGCCCGTGCGCCCTACCGCGACTGTCGCGGCCTACGCCGATGGTACCGTCGGTCCCAGGCCTGGGACCAGTACCGACCTACAAGAGGGGTAAGTGGACTGCCCCTGGGGTGTCAGGTGTGGGTCCCCGGGTGACCGCAGGGCATGGTGGCTCCTTAAGTCTGGTCGCCCGGGCAATTGGCGCGTCCTGGCGTAGGTGTCCCCCCTAGATGACGAGTTGTATGCTGCGGGACCTGTGGACAAAAGACACCCACATACCTGCGCAGCCCAGATGAGTTCCGGTCCAGAAGAACCCGTTCCAGCGGATGCGGAGGTTCCGGAGACTCCAGAGAAATCCCCAGCTTCAGACGACATCAGAGGACTCCGTCGACCACCTGCGTAGCCAACGCTGGACGTCCCCTACCTTGCTGCGGGTGAGCAGTCTGATTCTCCTGTTGCAGCGCAGCCGGTCACGGCCTACTCGCTAGTAGCACCGGTTGCGGCCTCGTCCGGTGCGCAGCCTGGTGACGAACGTCCGGTCTCACCGGAAGTGACATCATCAATGGCGCGGAGCGGTGGCAACACCGGAAGTCTCGCGAGAATGGCGGCCGGGAGTGACGTCACGAAGATGGTGCCTGCGGAGTGTCACGGAAGGTCACGGGTGCTCACCACAAGCCGGACTGGACCACGAGGCCGAGGTGGGGATACAGGTAAACCCCCGCCCTACTGTAACGGATCGGGGGACTCGCTCTTCCCAGCGTGTCCCCGTCACCTTGGTTCCTCCGGCTAACCCTCCCCCTTCATTACCTTCCCGGCCTCTGCCTCATTCCCTCGCGGCACGGTCACGCTCCCGTTCGTGGTCTGCGGGTATGCGCGGTCCCCTCACTGTGCGCGCGCGTTACCAGTCCCTGGTCTCCCGTCAGGGGACTCACGCCCCTCGGCGTACCTCCGTCTCCCTACCTGGTTCCGCCGCTCCTTCCCCCTCTCATACTCACCAGCCGAGTACCTCCTTTGCGATCCTTCCTCCACGCCCTGGTACTCGCGCGCGACTGTGTTACAGAGGGCGCGCGCACCCGCTCTACTTACCAATCCTCCCCAGGTACTGGCTCCGCCCCCCGGAGCTTGCAGGCCATAACCTAGATTACCTCCCTGTCTCCTCCTCTGCTCTCACACCTATCCCTGCAAGCTCCCAGACAAACCCCTGCTCCACCCCTTCCTGCTATTTGTCCTCCCTCCTTTATAACCCCAGTCTGTCCTCTCTTTCCTTGCTCTGCATAGCTTTCCTGTAGCTCCTGTGTGTGCAGTGTCTATGCCCAGCTCCCTTATTTGTTTCAGCTCTGGTTCCTGTCCCTGCCCCTGTTTGGATTCCCTTGGTTTGAACTTGAACTCTGCTTTGGACTTTGACTACGCTGCCTTCTCCTGCCCTTGAACTCTGGCTTTCGGACATCACTATGCTGCTCTCTCCAATCTCTGGACTCTTGGACAATACCTTCCGACCTCTGGCGCCCCGGTCTCAGCAAGTATAACGTTAACCCTTACTCACCAGGTCCGGCAACGCAACTACCACACTCCGGGCACGCCCTCACTGCTGTGGGTGCGTGTTATACCCTTACCCACCTCAGTACTGGGGACTTGCCAGGTCTGCGGGCATACAGGCGTTACATTATGCAGTACCCAACAAATGCAGACCCCCTGAGGTGGGCCAAGGTGTTTCCATGGAACACTGGCAATTTCTAAGCAATCAACTCACTGATGTCACTGAGAAACTTTCTACCTTATCTCTCGGGGAATCTCCCGTGACACCACCTATCCCGGTCCCAATGCCCCTAAGTAATCTGGGACCACATATTCCACCCCCCCCAATGGGGACCCCCACACTTGTCGAGGATTCCTGAATCAGTGTGAGGTCCAATTCGAAATGTCCCTGTCCCACTTCCCTACTGGTCGTTCCAAGGTGGCCTACGTCTATGCCTTACTCACTGGCGATGCCCTAACTTGGGCTTCTCCCCTCTGGGAACACCGATCAGACCTAACCCAAGATTATCTCAAATTCCGGCATGAGTTCCAACAAGTTTTTGATACGCCGGCGCGTAGGGAGACTGCTGCTTTCTCTTTATTTCATCTCTCCCAGGCTCGTAGGTCAGCTGCAAGATACGCGGTGGAGTTCCGCACCATCGCCGCAGAGACGCAGTGGAACGATGAAGCTCTCGCTGCGGCATACTGGCATGGTTTGTCCGAATCTCTCAAGGATGACCTTGCAGCTCACGCCAGGCCTTCATCTCTCGAGGAACTCATCGCTCTCAGTATCCGGATGGATCAGCGCACTCAAGAACGACGCCACGAGCAGCACCGCTCTCGTTCTCTCTCATCCTTGCCTGTTTCCCTTAGGTATCCTCCACTGCCCTTTCCTGCGTTGGACGCTCCCTAACCGATGCAAATTGGTAGCCAACAGCTTCGGGCTGCTGAGAAAGCACGACGCCGGGAGAAGGGTCTCTGCTATTACTACCGTTCCCCAGAACACCAACTTCGCCAATGCTTCTTGAATCCGGGAAACGGGAATGCCCAGTAAAGGTAGAGGGGCTTCTACTGGGTACTATCTCTCCTTGCCCCTCACTCCCTAAGGAACTACCGAAGAAGATATTCCTTCCCATAACCCTTGTGGGTCCTGATCTCCAAATAGAAGTTGAAGCGTTCATCGACTCGGGGTCTGGTGGCAACTTTTTGATCACGCCTTCGCTTGCAACAACCAAATTCCGCTAGTCAAGAAAAAGTCACCCATCGGTCTTGAGGCCATTGACAGTCGACCGCTTCAACCAGCATTCATCATTTAGGAATCCATTCCACTTACCCTGATCACCGCGGATGGTCATACCGAGGTAATGGTCTTTGATGTTTTCCATTCCCCTACTGTCCCGGTTATTCTGGGATTGCCGTGGCTACAGCTTCACAACCCGCGTATTGATTGGACCAATGTTCTGCCGATCCAATGGGCTGACTCCCCAGAGAAGACGGTTCATCCTCCTGTTGCCGTGCTAGCTGGCCTCGACACCTCCTCTTCTTCTCACTCTGAATATTTAGATGTCTTCAATAAGACTCAGGCTGAAGTGTTACCTCCTCATCGCCTTTATGACTGTCCCATTGATTTAATTCCTGGAACCATTCTCCCCAAATCTAAATCTTATCCCTTATCAGTGCCCGAGACGGAAGCGATGACAGAATACATCCAGGAGAATCTTAAGAAAGGGTTCATCCGGAATTCTACCTCCCCCACTGGGGCAGGCTTCTTCTTCGTGAAGAAGAAGGATGGCTCTTTAAGACCCTGTATTGACTTTCGTGGACTAAACAAAATTACAGTAAAAAAAACGGTACTCCCTTCCTCTGATTTCAGGAGCCTCCATTTTCTCCAAACTCGATTTAAAAGGAGCCTACAATCTCATTCGTATAAGAGAAGGGGACGAATGGAAAACCGCGTTTAACACGCGTTCGGGACATTACGAGTACCTTGTGATGCCGTTCGGCCTTTGCAATGCCCCTGCTGTTTTCCAAGAATTCATGAATAATATATTCCGGGACGTGTTGGATACATTCGTCATTGTATATTTGGACGACATCCTCATTTTCTCCAAAAGCGTGGAGGAGCACATTCGCCATACCAAGTTGGTTCTCTCTCAGCTTCATGCTAATCGCCTCTACGCGAAGATGGAGAAATGTCTGTTCCATCAATCTTCCACAGCCTTCCTGGGCTATATAATTTCTGACAAAGGCTTTACCATGGACCCCGAGAAATTGAAGTCTGTACTCGATTGGCCATTACCGAACTCTCTCAAGGCCATGCAGCGCTTCCTTGGCTTTGCCAATTACTATCGGAAATTCATCCGTTACTTCTCTACTATTGCTCTACCAATCACTGCTCTCACCAAAAAAGGTGCTGATCCGACTCTTTGGTCCCCTGAAGCCATCGAAGCCTTCAACGTTCTCAAAAGAGCCTTTGTGTCCGCTCCTATCCTTCGGCATCCGGATACTACCCTTCCTTTCACTCTCGAAGTAGACGCCTCGGATGTGGGAGCCGGCGCAGTGCTTTCTCAGAGATCCTCCCCACTGGAAAAACTCCATCCGTGTGGATTCTTTTCCAGGAAATTTTCTTCGGCCGAGACAAATTATGATGTCGGGAACCGCGAGCTACTGGCCATCAAATTGGCCCTCCAAGAATGGAGACATCTCCTCGAAGGTACCAAAGAGCCAGTAGCCATCCTCACTGATCACAAAAACTTATTGTACATCGAGGGGGCTCGTCGTTTGGGATCCCGTCAAGCTCCGTTGGGCTTTGTTCTTTTCTAGGTTCAGTTACACAATTTGTTATATTCCGGGCACCAAGAATATCAAGACCGACGCTTAATCTCTTCAGTTCTCCACCGAGAACGAAATTAACGAATCCTCAGAGTCGATTCTTCCTGCTAAGTGTATTATTGCCGCCAACAATTTTGATATCTTGGACGAAATCAATAAAACCCAGGCTCATATTCCTAGGAGATTTAAGGTGCCAGAGGGACGGTTGTATGCTGCCCAGCGTTTTCGCCACAAAATTCTTCTATGGGGACATTTGTCTAGAGCTGCTGGTCATCCAGGCTACAAGACAACTGTAGATCTTATCAAACGGACTTTTTGGTGGCCTAAAATGAATAAGGACATTTTCGAGTTCACCAGAGCTTGTCCGGTCTGTGCCCAGAGCAAATCCGCCCGACACAAACCTTCTGGTCTCCTCATGCCTCTTCCTATTCCGGAACAACCTTAGAAACATATCTCCATCGACTTTATTGTGGAGCTTCCCAATTCTAAAGGGATGAATACGATCCTTGTCGTAGTAGATAGGTTTTCCAAGCATACACACTTTATACCCCTCAAGGGTCTTCCTAATTCAGCTACTTTAGCCGACGTTTTTTCCAAGGAAATTTTCAGATTACACTGTGTACCTATTTCCATTGTTTCTGACAGAGGTACTCAATTCATCTCTAAGTTCTGGCGAGCTTTTTCTCAAAAACTTGGCATTTCCCTTCTATTTTCCTCGGGTTATCACCCACAGACCAACGGTCAGACGGAGAGAATGAATCAGACTCTGGAACAGTATCTCAGATGCTTTGTGTTCAATTCTCAAGACAATTGGGTGGACCTATTACCCTGGGCTGAGTTTGCTATTAACTCATTAACAAAACGAATCCACGTAAGAGTCGCCTTTTTTCATTAACTATAGATTCCACCGCAGCAGTCTTCCCCTCTCCTCCCTCCCCTCTGGTGTTTCCACAGCAGATTCTCACATATCCAGTCTTCAAAATTCCTGGAAAAGGATCATAAAAGCTTTGCAAAGTTCCGTTCAAAGACAAAAGACGCAAGCGGATCGGCGACGTCAAGTGGGCCAAGAGTTCAAACCCGGAGACAGTGTTTGGTTATATTCCAAGAATATTAAACTCAAGACCCCTTCCCAGAAACTATCCCCAAGATTCTTAGGTCCTTTCAAGATTCTCGAAAGGATCAACCCGGTCGCATACCGACTTGCACTCCCTTCTACCATGAAGATTCCTTCGGTATTGCACTTATCTTTACTGAAACCTGTGATCCAGAATGCCCATTTTCCGGACCGTCCTCGGAGGCCTAATCCTGTCGTCATACAAGGACAGCAAGAATTTGAAATCCAATCCTTACTCGATTCTCGTTGGTCCAGGGGCAGACTTCAGTTCCTCGTACACTGGAAGGGATACGGTCCGGAGGAACACTCCTGGATACCATCTCTTCATGTTCATGCCCCAGCACTCCTCAGACAGTTCCGTCGGCAATTTCCTCATAAACCTTGGTAGGATCGTCCGGAGTCCGATCCTCAAGGGGGTGATACTGTAACGGATCGGGGGACTCGCTGTTCCCAGCGTGTCCCCGTCACCTTGGTTCCTCCGGCTAACCCTCCCCCTTCCTTGCCTTCCCGGCCTCTGCCTCATTCCCTCGCGGCGCGGTCACGCTCCGTTCGCGGTCTGCACGCATGCGCGGTCCCCTCACTGTGCGCGCGCATTCCCGGTCCCTGGTCTCCCGTCAGGGGACTCACGCCCCTCGGCATACCTCCATCTCCCTACCTGGTTCCGCCGCTCCTTCCCCCTCTCATACTCACCAGCCGAGTACCTCCTTTGCGATCCTTCCTCCACGCCCTGGTACTTGCGCGTCGCGCGCGCGTGACTGTGTTACAGAGGGCGCGCGCACCCGCTCTACTTACCAATCCTCCCCAGGTACTGGCTCCGCCCCCCGGAGCTTACAGGCCATTACCCTAGATTACCTCCCTGTCTCCTCCCCTGCTCTCACACCTATCCCTGCAAGCTCCCAGACAAACCCCTGCTCCACCCCTTCCTGCTATTTGTCCTCCCTCCTTTATAACCCCAGTCTGTCCTCTCTTTCCTTGCTCTGCATAGCTTTCCTGTAGCTCCTGTGTGTGCAGTGTCTATGCCCAGCTCCCTTATCTGTTTCAGCTCTGGTTCCTGTCCCTGCCCCTGTTTGGATTCCCTTGGTTTGAACTTGAACTCTGCTTTGGACTTTGACTACGCTGCCTTCTCCTGCCCTTGAACTCTGGCTTTCGGACATCACTACGCTGCTCTCTCCAATCCCTGGACTCTGGCTCTTGGACAATATCTTCCGACCTCTGGCGCCCGGACTCAGCAAGTATAACGTTAACCCTTACTCACCAGGTCCGACAACGCAACTACCACACTCCGGGCATGCCCTCACTGCTGTGGGTGCGTGTTATAACCTTACGCACCTCAGTACTGGGGACTGGCCAGGTCTGCGGGCATACAGGCGTTACACCTACAGCCGCGTGGGATGGTCCGGTAAGCAGTTGTGGATAGCTTGGGTCAGGGTAGGAGAGTGTCGGATCATAGAGGTACTTGCCATGATCGGGGTTGGAGAGGTCAAGAGTAGTCGAAGTCCAATGCCAGAGGTCAAGGAGAGGAGAAGGTAGAAGTCCGATAAGCAAGCCAGGGTTCAAGGGTGCCAGAAGTCAGGAGTCCGGATACAGAGCAGGATCTATAATAAGGAGACAGGAACAGACTGCGAATTGGCTTGTAGCAAGCACAACCAAAGACTGACTATGCTCAGCAATCAGCCTAGGGCTGATTGCACTATATACCGAGAGGAGCCAATGGGGAACTACCAGCAGTGAGGTCAGACATAGGTAGAGCGCTGGTAGGCTGAAGCTGGGTGCAGGACAGGTGTGAGAGACTGCATGTAATTTGACACCGCAGGGATGGCCATGCACGCGAGATCGCGCACGACACCCGCCGGGGGCGGGATCGTGATACAGCAGTGAGAGGGCGGCTGGCAGGCACTGGCGCACGCGGAGGTCTGCCCCGGCAGTGCGCACGCCCTGCAGGAGGTGCACGTGCAGCCGGACGGAGAGAGGGAGAGATGCGGGACCGGGTGCTGTGCGCCTCGGCGGCGAGTGGTGAGTAGTGTGGAGCCGTGACGGGACGCCGCGGGAGGTTGGAGACGCGGCGTCCTTACACTACACTACACTACCGCTGGAGCCTGAAGCGGTGTGTGGACCTGGCCCCACCAGATGTCGCCAATAGAATAAAGAGTCCCTGTGCAAAGGGAACGAAGAGTGTTTCTGCCTTGATGCCTACCACTGCTGGACTTGGTAGAGGACATCGCTTGGCAGCTACCAAGGCATCCCTCCCAGTTGAAAGAGAGGTGAAGCCCAGGATTGTAAAACAGAGTTATTTGAGTCCCAGTCCCTGGCCCTAGCTTTAGGTACACCTTCTGCTATTGCCCCAGTACTGGACTTAAAGGACTTTGCCCAGAGTCACTCAGCCCCTACCACTGCCCCGTCATCCATGTGCAGTTCTTAGGGTGTGAGATCCATCAATCCTGCTATTCAAGGGTTTATACTAACTAAATCCCTGAAGAAGAAATAGATGTTAACAAATGGTTAAGTGATGGTTCAGATGACGACAAATCTGTTTGTAGCTATATTAAAAGGCCGGAAAGTAGAGGTTCCTTTCAGTCCTTCAGGAGGTCCTCAGGGTCCCTGTCAAAGGCCTCTATAGTAGTCGCCACCGGGGTCAGCGAGTGCCTTGTCCCCTTTACCAGCCAGATCTGTAACTACCGGATCTGAGTCCACCTCTCCAGAACCATGTCACTGGTGGTACCCTTTGTTCCAGGGTTATGCTCCTGAGTTAAGATACACAAGGTTCATACTCCGCAGTGGTCCCATTGTGGACCATTGGTGGGAAGACGGAGCATTTTATATAGATGAAAAAGCAGAGATTCTCTTTAAAAGAGAAAACGAGATCAAGATGGGTTTCTGCCTCCCTAAAGGTTCTCCCAGCCTGGATAGGAAAGTTAATCCACAAGAACCAGGGTTTTGGGTATTACCAGGAAAGGGAAGAGGCAGGAAAATTGTCAAGCTTAGCAGGGCTGATAGGGCAATACGTACCAGGTTTAAGCAGTCCCATGGGTACTACTTCCTGTATATTCCTGAGCCTATCGTGCAGGACATAGATGATAACCGGTGGGAATGGTTGAGGTTGGCTGTCATTGATTATTTCCAGAGAAAGACCAGCTACAAAGAGTTTATCACTGAATCCCTGATATGTACCATCATGGGGGAATGGATGATTGGGACGTGCATATTTAAAGATCGAGCAGAGGTACGGTAAGAAGCAGGGTTTCCTAAAGTGTATTCTGTGTGGGTTGAAGAGTTTGATGGGCAGCCTGTTAAGAAGCCAGACCCGAGATATTATCTTTGAACAGAGTATATTGTAATGTGTTCCTACCATCCCTGATGTAAATGGATGGTACAGTATTAATTATGTTATGTAATTTTTCTGTCATTCTGCAGGTCTCCTAAATTCTGACCCAAGCAGGGTCGTTGGGGTTTTTCACCCAGGGGAGTTTGTAACATGGTATGTCCCCACATTGCCTGTTCCTCTCCACCCAGTGTATCTGCTTTGTAAGCCCTGTTAAGATCCAGGCATTAGCAGGTTAATTTGTGGGCCCTTGACCCCCCATTCCTGCTTCCCCAAAAAGTGAAGGAAGGTCTGTGGTGACTCATGGCCTGTGTACAGCCCCTAGTAGGTGGGTACAGTCCATGAGCCTGCCCCTTCTAGAAGTTTCTAAGGGGAGTAGGCTAAAGTTTGAGCAGTTCCTCTCAGCTCCTCATGGAGTGAGGAGGTGAAGAAGAGGTCCTCTCAGCTCCTCCTGGAGTGAGGAGGTTGATGGCCTGATCCCATGCTAGGGTGAAGGAGGGATGGAGATGATGGGAACCGTGAGTCCGCCCCATTGCGGGGTAAGCAGGTTAAATTGGCTGGCTAGTCAATACCACCAGGAGCTAGAGCAGTGGAAGTAAGCACCGTCCAGAAATCCTGAGGCGTATGCAGAGAAGTATGCTGCTAAGCTGTGTAATGAAGGCTGTGAATAAAGATCCTGCAACTATACTTCAGCCTATGGTGTCAGTCCCTGGGCTGATAGAAGGTATGTGTGTAGTGGTGGATGCTGACGCCTACACTGTGGGAGTCATCACTACTGAAGGCGCTGAAACACCGAAAGAACCAGAATCCTGTGGACCAGTCCTGTTCTATTCTCATAACACCCTGCAGAACACTCAGACCTCCTGCAAACCAACAGGTGACGCACCAAAAAGCAAGGTAATGTGCTCCTTTCCCACATACTGGCCTCTGACTGAGGTGGAGGGGGACGGGTTACATCGTACGTAACTGGTTATGTTTTTGTAATATACATAACTCTGTACCCCATTGTACCGCGCTGCGGAATATGTTGGCGATTCACAAATAAACAATAATAATAACAATACACTTAAGTACTAGGAGAGGCTAACGCTTTCAGTCTTTCCCCATAATGCTTTTACTGCAATCACTGTACCATTTTAATAGGCTTCCTTTGGCTGACCTCTACTCTGTTTACATACATCTATGGACCTCTAGAACTGGGCAGGTTTCTTTCTAAGACATGATCTGTATTGGTGAAAAGACATTGTGCAGGACATAACTCCAGCATGACTACATACATCTTAGCAGTTGACCAAACTTCAGCTGATGTTTGCAGCTGAGATATATCCTTCTGTAAAGGGTCAGCATGACACAGGAAAGAATGCACCAGTAACAAGGAGGAAACGTGTTTGTAAGCAGAGGAAAACACCCACAGATGAATGTCAGAAGATAAAAAGTAAATCTACTGGACTGTAACAACTACATTAAAAGTGGAAATCAAAAACAGCCAAGGCTGTCAAGGTTCAAAGACCAAAATCAGTGAGAGTTGATAATAAAAAATTACAAAAAATAATTACAGCAAATAAAAATACCACTTGTGGGAACATTTGCATGTCTGAGACAGGTCTGCAACCTTTCTTTCACCAATTATCAATGATAAAGTGAGATACTTCACTTAGCTGAAAACACATACTGTATATGACATCATAAGAAAACTAATTTCAAAAGGGATTTGGGAACGCAGTTCCTGGACCTGCAGTAGAAAGAAAGAATGTTTATTAGGAAGAAAAAAAAATGATATGTTTAACCTTTCACTCAGAGAGTCTCTCTGATAAATACTGTAGGGAGTGTTAACTAAATTTGAGGAGAGAGAGAGGAGAGAGAGAATGCTTTTTACTTTTACTGCACAGGATTGATAGCAGAGGCCGGCAGACTCCCAGAGGTCCCCACGTGTTCCCGCAGGACCCCATAGCTCTGGGGGTCCCCAGGAGCCCCTGCATCTCCGAGGGGTCCCCGTGGATCCCTGCAGGTCCCCGAGGGTTCTCTCAGGTCTCTGGTATCAATCCTGTGCAATAAAAATAAAATGACTTAACACACAATATCTCACCAAGGAAAAAGAGGATAGTAGGCTAGAAGAGCAGGAGCTGTGAGATAAAGGTGGAATGAGAAGGGTATATTGTTCAGGGGGTAATCATTTAGAGGGTGTAAACATATCCCAAATTGATATAGGAGCCTCACACAACAAGCACACACAACGCAGAGAGGGAGGGCTCACACACAGGGTGCTATGCACTAAGCAGTGGGCTTTTGCGCGCAAGTATGCATTTTGTGATCATACTTTAAAAAATGAAGCCAAACGCGGGATTCACTAACAAGTGAAGGGCATTTTGTTAAGTCCGATCACAAAACTGCACTATCGCTCGACCTGTTTTTTCCCCCTGCTATTGGGCTGTGAATTCTACAGCATGATAGCTGATAGAAAAAAAAGCCGTCTGTAAGAGCTGCAGGAGACGCTGCAGGGCTCTTACAGGCGATCGTATAGTATACATATACATTTTAATACTAGTGTACATATGCAGGGAGTCTCCTGAGCTGAACCGCATTGTTTCAGCCTCGGGGACCCAGAGAAAAAAAGATTGGTGTGAAACAGCGCTAATAATAAAACTGAATAGTATAAAACACAGGCAGCCAAGTAAAAAACTGATAGTACAACCAGTCAGAAAAACATAGCAAACAAAGGATATACCGGCGCCACAAATGGTTAATGAAATCAAACCGATTGGTGTACAGTCCAAATGGAGTCCTTTAAATGATGGAATTCGAGGATTCTCACATCAACGGAGTATATGTGGAAAAAAAAAGAGAGAAACAAATAATAGTGCAGTATATCAAACACTATGATTGTGGGGACAAACTGACAACACAAGACATACAGGACATACAGACGATAAACACTAGCACGGCCTAATATTAATGAAAAGCAAATTTATTAGGTGTGAAGAATACATATAACTCATCCGGAGGGGTAAAATTACAACCCTACTCACAAGATGCTGGATATATACAGGCAACGAACTGGATACATGCAGCTGGGCTCCCTAGATGGCGACCGGAGCACTCTGGTTGGCGTCCTCACGTGACTGGAGTGGAAGGTGGGTCACTCAAATGACAGGACTTCCGGGCGGATGTGACGTCACGTCCACTGAAGTCCCACCACAGACGTTCCTCCTCTAATCCTCCTCTGCAGGCTCACTGCGATGCCACCACGAATCAGTTGTTGCACTTAAAAGACTGCAAATTTCTCCACAGGGAACTGCAGACTTCTCCACAGCCTAGACAAACTCTAAAAACACTCGAAACGTCCCGAAGCGTTTCGTATGCATGCGCATACTTCTTCAAGGGATATCATCGGGGACCCCCTACTTCATGAGGTACAGGCCCCGTTATGTTATGGGGTGCCGGTATCCCCTGTGCTTTCGAAGCTCCCACGTCATGTGACAGAGGGATTTAAATCCTGCAGGGGGATATCGGCACCCCATAACGGGGCCTGTATCTCATGAAGTAGGGGGTCCCCGAGGCTGAAACCAATGCAGTTCAGCTCAGGAGACCCCCTGCACATGTACACTAGTATCAAAATACACATAACAATAAAAAATAATTCATTACCGTAACGGCTAGCCGTTATGGTAATGAAGCTGAATTAATATAATTTTTATTAATAGTGTGAGTGAGCAGGGGGTCTCCCGAGATGAACCCCATTGATTTCAGCCTTGGGGACCCCCTGCTTCCCGAGTTACAGGCCCAGATATGGGGTGCCGGTATCTCCTTCATTATTTAAATGTCCCGCGTCATGTGACGTGAACGTTTTAAAAATGGCAGCAAGACTGGCATCCAATACCCCATACCAGGGTCGGTAACTCGGGAAGCAAGGGGTCCCCGAGTCAGAAATCAAAGCGGTTCAGCTCAGGAGACCCCATGCTCCCGCACACTATTAAAAAAAAATACATTAAAGCAACTTCATTAACTTAGCGGCTAAGGCAATTAAGGGGTTAAGGCCCAATAGCAGCTCGCAATATGTGCTACCCACCCCTTTACCCCCCTAACACAGAAAAAAAAATGAAGCATAGGAAGGTTACTATAGGCCGGTGGGGGCCCTCGGGTGGTCCCCGTGGGTGTCCGGGAGCCCCGCTGGCCTGTGGTACCAATCCTGTGCCCCCCTCAAAAAAACATGGAAATAAATACACCCCCCTCCCCTATAACAGATACAGTACAGTAATGGGCAAAATTACTATTATCCAGATATGGATAATAGTGCATTTGCCATTAAAAAAAAAATATTAACAAGCCGAAATAAAGTAAATAAAACTTGCACTCACCCCTGCCAGGCTGCTACGATGATGGGCATCCTCACCCTCATCCCCGTCTATGTCCTCCGTTGCCACAAACAATGTACTACAATAACAAATACAATCTAATGTCCCCTAACCCCTTAATCACCTTA
The DNA here is from genome assembly GCA_036426205.1 of Ascaphus truei. NCBI lineage: Eukaryota > Metazoa > Chordata > Amphibia > Anura > Ascaphidae > Ascaphus > Ascaphus truei. The sequence goes on along the minus strand of CM071567.1, from coordinate 177,188,100 downwards.
GCGGTTAGTAACCACTATAGTAATTAAAGCTGCAGTTCATGCAATATCCTGCATGTGTGGTTTTTTTTATAAATCAGTTCTGTAGTAAGAAAAAATACTTTTAGCATTTTCTGTTTTAAAAAAAACAACTTTGAAAGACCAATTTTCTTGTATTCTATTTTAACACGCATGCTTGTTCCTATAGCAACGATTTACATTCCCCATATTTAAAAATGTCGCCAAACTTTGCCATTCAATAAACGGAGAACGAATTGACTGGCAGCTATGCTGTTTTTTAGGTAAGTAGAGATTGCACAACTGAAACTATTGAAGTAAAAAAAAAAAACTAAAAAAAAAAAACGGGAGCCTGAACTGCAGCTTTAAGGGGTTAACCCACCCTACCCCACTACCCACCCTGGAGGCCTAACCACCCATTCCAGGCAACTACCACCACCCTCCACCCATTTATTGGTACAGTGTGTACATCATGCCCATATAATATGGGCCTGATTTACCACTATAGCAATAAAAGGTGATATAAACAAAAAACAGGCCCAAAATAAAACACATTACATAGCCAACTAAACACATAGCAAATGCCAATAAAACAATTGATTGGCAGAGTGGGTACATCATGCCCATATAATATGGGCATGATTTAAAACTATGCCAGTCAATGGTCAATCTAAAACAAAAAACAACCACAAACAATATCCAATGTAATCCAAACAATCACCAAATAAAAAACAATAAGCAAGTAAACACAACAACATTACCACCATTCAATTAACCAAATACCAATTAAAAAACAGAATTAACAATTAAAAACACCAAAACCAAACATCAATAAATAAAAGAAAGCTCCAAATAAATGCCATCAGTCAAATTAAAATTAGCCAAAATAATCCACTATTAAAAATCAAACACCAAAGACACCCCTGAAAATGCCAGCACACAAATTCAAAACACAAAATAAATAGCATAAAAAAAAACAAAGTACCAAAATACATTTAAAATACATAAAAGCAAGCATTTGCCAAAATATCCATTGCTTGTCAATGTATTTATGTATAGCCCTAAAGGGTCATACTGTACATATATACATTTGCAATCAATGGGCAATTCAAAAAAATTACATCAGAATAAAAATACAATGAAAAAAAAATGTAAAAGGAATTTTTTTCCTTATCTTTAGATGTCTTCACCCTCCTGGGTGGGTAGTGGGTAGGGTGGTTTAACCCCTTAATTACTATAGCGCTTACTAACCGCTGAGGTGATTAAGGGGTTAGGGGACATTTGATTGTATTTGTTATTGCACTGTATTGTTTGTGTCAACGGAGGGCATGGACGGTGATGAGGATGAGGATGGCCTTCATCGTGGCAGGCTGGCAGGGGGGAGTGCAAGTTTATTTATTTTATTTCTGCTTGTTAATGTTTTATTTTTAATGGACAAATGCACTATTATCCATATCTGGATAATAGTCATTTTGATCATGAATGTACTTTATGTGTTAGGGGGCAGGGGTGGTGTATTTATTTCAAAGTATTGGCTATGTTTTCTTGGGCACACGATTGGTACCGCAGGCCTGCGGGGACCACCGGACACCTGCGGGGACCACCCAAGGACTCACGGATACTCACGGGGACCACCCGAGGACCCCTAGACACCCGCGGGGACCACCCGTGGACCCCTATGGGGCCCACGGACACCCACCGGGACCACCTGGAGGTGGTCAAAGGTCATGTTGACTGGTATAGACCCATGTAGTTCTATGTCTAATTTTGGGTTTCACTCTGTTGCTATAGAATATGTTGTTGTCCCTCCCCCTCCCTTTCTCCTCCCTCCACTCCAGTCAAGTCCTTAAGGTAGCTACCAGGTTAATTTTCTCACAAAATCAGTATGGGTCTCTGGGCGGTCCTGGAGATTGTCCAGGAGACATTCAAGCAGTAAAGAGACAGATAAAAAATGTAAATAATAATACTGTCACATAATGTTAAAGGTTTTAACAGCCCAGTCAAGAGATGCCTAGCCTTGACAGATTACAAAAGAAAGAATGCAGATAAATCACTAAAAGTATGGTGTTATAGACAGCACTCTATAGGCAGCTGCTCAAATGGACTGACAACTCTGATTTTGTAACGTATGGCCTTTGCATTGTTCGTTCTATGAGGCACAGTGGCTGTTTTTGCTTTATGGTACCAGACTGACATTATCCATTAAGGAGCTTTAGCTTGAACTGTTTACTTACCACTGCGCCTTCTGTACAGAGGGTTAGTGTTACTTTAGACTTAAAGGCCATACTTTGAATTTCCTTCTAGCCTATCCATGCTATTTGATCTCTATAGGGTGTTCACTGTTACAGTGATCTTCATGCTTGTTAGAATTTGTTAGATCCATCTGGTGCAGTTATCCTATTTTTACAGAGGGAGACCTTCGTGGTTTGGGTCAAAAGGAAGTACCACGTCTCCCTCTTGAGAGGCGCTGTGGGAATGGGCCTGAGGAAGGGGCATTTAGCGCCGAAACGTTGCCCCCCTTGTTTCCGCCACATCAGCACAATGGCTGTATTGCCATTTTGTGGCTATTGTTTTCCCTATTCTTCTCCCCCTTTTTTTTTCTTTTCCCTATTCCCACTCCCCTCCCCCATATGCCAGTTAGGCTGTACCTTTTTTCCTAGATATGTGTATTCATGCGGTATCTGTCACTGTATATATATATCCTTTAAATTGTTTCATTTTCAATAAAATTTCAATTTTTGATACAACAAAGTGTTGAAATATTATTTCCTACATTTACTTACGCTTTGAGTGCTGGGAACACCAACCATTTTCCTGCAGATATATTACTCTTACAAGAAACTCACTTCAGCACTGTAAGCGCCCCCTAAATACTTCGATAAAAATTACAGGCAATTTTTCCTCTCCCCAGCTCAGTGCAAGAAGAGAGTGGCAATCCTAATCAATAATCGGCGCCCCCTGGTAGTGGAATAGACTAGGAAGGACAAAGAGGGCAGGCTTTTGATACTTGTGGGATACAGGGTACAACAGTAACAATTGCTAATGTATACGCTCCTTGTGAACAGGACTCATTTTTTTCCCCTTTCTTTGAGGTGCTAAGCAAAATGAAGAAAGGATATACTATACTAGCAGGGGACTTTAACACTGTGCTAGACCCAGATATGGATAGGTCAGTAAGACGGACCCACATGCGAAGGAAGGAAACAAATATACTTCTAAAAGGTATAAAAGAAGCACAGATATCTGACATTTGGAGGGAGACACACCCAAACGAGAGAGGATATACTTTTTTTTTCTACCCACTATAGTAGAATAAATTACTTCTTTATTTCAAGCAGATTGGTCCCGAAGGTCACAACGACCCAAATGCATGACATTACATGGTCTGACCACACACAAATCGAGTTGAAGTGCGCGGATCCCAGCCTAAACAGATCAGGAGCAAACTGGAAGTTAAATGAATGCCTCCTAAAAATACCAGAGGTGATACAAAAAGTAAACAAAGAAATCGATTATTTCTTCAAAATTAGGAAAGGAAGTGTAAGCTCACATACAACACTGTGGGAAGCGCATAAGGCAACCGTTTCGGCGCTAAATGCCCCTTAGAGGTTCACTCATTAGCATAGTGGCGGGGAGGAAAAAGGGAAAAAACAAAAAGATTTTGGAATCAGGCAAAATTGGCGAACTTGTCAGGCGAACATAAAAGTAACAATAAGGCAGAAACGCTAACAAAATTAGATACAAGAATTGAGCTAAACTTGCTCCTAACCTCCCAGCCAGAGAATGCACTGAATTGGTGAAAGAGGACATTTTATGACAAGGCAAACAAACCAGATACCCTGCTGGCATCAAAACTAAGGAACAGACAGGGAAATTATAACATCCAATCCATCAGTCGTAAGTCCGGAGAGTTGACTTCCAATCCTAAAGTGATAGTAGAAGAATTTAAAAGCTATTATGAGCAGCTATACGATGGGGAGAAGGTCACAAAACGGGCTGTAGAGACCTTTTTGGAAGAGGCTGTGTTGCCTGGGTTGGGTGTGGAGGAGAAAGAATCCCTAGCAAGAGAGTTCACACTGGAAGAAGTAACTCAAGTAATTAAACAACTATAGCCCTCCAATACCCCTGGTCCAGATGGATTTTCAAAGTTGTATTATACAAAATGTATTGATTTATTAGCCCTCATTTACTCAGGATGTATAATGCAGTCCTAGCTGGGGCCCCTTTCCCGTACCAGATGCTCCAAGCTTCTATCTCCCTGATATTTAAAAAAGGGAAGGACCCGTCTAACTGTAAGAGTTATCGACCAATTTCCCTAATAAATTCAGACATTAAAATTTACTCTAAAATGCTGGCTAATAGAATTAGTCGGATTTTACCCAGACTGATACTGTTCATCCAGATCAGGAAGGTTTTATTTCAGGCAACCAGACAGCAGACAATATAAGGCGTATAGTTGATCTGATGGAATTGGCAAACACAAAAAAAAACCCAATCATGGTATTAAGCCTGGACACAGAAAAAGCGCTTGATAGAATAGATTGGCCATATCTTAAAGACAACACTTGGAGCATTTGGGTTTGGGAACAGAATTTTAAGTGCCATCACTGCATTATATTCCAATCTGGTTGCCAGGGTAACTCACCAAGGTTTCCCATCGGACCTATTCAGGATCAAAGTGGCACCAGGCAGGGTTGCTATCTTTCCCCCTTACTTTTCGCCATGTGTATGGAACCTTTAGCTAACCAAATACAGTACGTAAAAACCCAGATATTATGGGGATCCAAATTAATAAATCAGACACATAACGTTGCTCTGTATGCGGATGACGTCTTCTTGACCCTGTTGAGGCCTCTTACCTCCATACCCAACTTATTTAAACCCCTCGGTTCCTTCAACAAAATCTCAGGTTTTAAGATAAATAACACTAAATCAGAGGCACTAAACATTAACCTTCCGAGGGAACAGGAGAAATTGATAGAAATGAATTTCAACTTTACATGGCAATCTCAGACGATTTGATATCTGGGAGTATCGCTTCCGAGAAATTACAAATCCCTTTATCAGGCAAATTACCCTAAATTAATTTGAACATTCAAAGAAGATATTAGAATTTGGTCCGCGTATAACATCTCCTGGATAGGCAGGATACATTGCATTAAAATGAATCTCCGTCCCCATGTACGCTATCTGTTCCAGAATCTGCCAATATCAGTCCGGTTAAAGGATATCCTTTGCAGTAGAAGTAAACCCCTTCATTACCTTGGTGGTTACAATGCTATGGTAATGAAGGGGTTAACTACCACCGTCACTCACCCTCTGTACCAACAACAGGAATGGGTAAAAGTGCTATTAACCAAAGATAGCTAATAGCTATCACAGTACAGTACAGTACAGTAAGGGGCAAAATTACCATTATCCAAATATGGATAATAGTGCATTTGCCCATAAAAAAATAAAACAGCCAGCAAAAAGTAAATAAAAGTTGCACTTACCCCTGTGGGGATGAAGGTCGCCGTCATCACCGTCCTCCCCGTCCTTGTCCTATGTTGGAAGAAACATTACAATAGAAAACAAACTAATGGCCACTAACCCCTTAATCACCTAATAGGTTAGTAACCGCTATAGTAATTAAGGGGTTAACCTTCCTCCCCGCTACCCACCCTGGAGGCCTAACCACCATCCCCAGGGCAACAACCTCCACCCCCGCTACCCATTAATTGGCACAGTGTTAAACCATGGCCATAATATGACCATGGTTTGTCCGTATGGCCATATAAGGGCAAGCTAAAAAAATAGCAACTAAATAAAACTCAATGTTTACATCTTCCGAGTCACGTAACCGGTAAATTTAAACGCACAGGAGATTTCGGAACCTCATACCAGGGCCTGTAACTCGGAAGGCTGAAATTAATGCGATTCAGCTCAGGAGACCCCCTGCTCCCGTACACTATTAGTAAAATTCACATTAAAGCAGCTAGCCGCTACGGTAATGATTTAAAAAAATTATAATAATACTGGTGTGCGGGAGCAGGGGGTCTCCTGAGCTGACCGCATTGATTTGAGCCTCGGAGACACCCTGCTTCCCGAGATACAGGCCCTGGTATGGGGTGCCTGCATCTTCTGCAGTATTTAAATCCCCCGGTCACGTGGGCCGTGACGCGAAGGATTTAAAAATGGCTCCCGAACACTAGTATTAAAATGAATATCTAAACTGCACGAACGCCTGTAAGAGCCATGCACGGAGATGCAGCTCTATCCAAGAAGCTCTTTCAGGCTGCAATTTAAACAAAGACTTTCAGTGCGATAGGACTTAGAAAAAAAACAAATAGTGCGATCTTGCATTTTTTGACCGCACTTTAAAAAAATTGTGTTTTTTATCAGTGAATACCGTTTTGACACATGTTTTAATGTGCGGTTAAACAATGCAAAGTCGATCAGCAATACAATAATTTTATGGAAGTTTAGTGAATAAGCCCCTAAGGCTTTTATCGATGGATTCTAACACAACTAATTATTACATTTTGTTCTCTTCTATGACCGGATTGTGTAAGTTCCTAAGTAAAAACCTACTGGAAATAAATGTAACATCTTATTTACAAATTAGGTTAATAAGGCACTGGAATGTGGTGAGGATATGTGGATATGGTGAGCTTCTCAATGTGCCAGTCAGTGTAGCAGATGGTAGCACTCGAGAGAGAGAAAGAACTAATAGTGCAGATCAGTATGATAAACACAGCTTTATGACAATGAGTAAAAATGAACACTTACAATAGTGCTATAAAAAAGCGCAATGGATATAATCAAAGGTCGCGGTGCATCAGATGTTCTCACCACCTCCCTGCAGGGGGGATGCGTGCAGCCGGTCAGCCTCGCGGTGCGCTTCGTCGCGCAGTCGCCTCTGTGACGTCACTTCCCCCAGCTTCTCTCCGTGGCTCCAAAGTGCTCCGCAAACATAGGATTAGTCCAACTGGCTCAGGAACTTCTCCTCAATGTGTGCCAGAGACCCCACAAGGTTGGTGAAACGCGTTGAGGAGAAGTTCCTGAGCCAGGAACGATTGGCGTTTTGCGGATTTTTAATTCTTATTACTAATACACTCCGCGGATTTCACAATCCGTTGCCGGATTTGGGTCGTTTTAACACATGCGGATTTATCCAAATACACCATTGAATACAATCTGCTGACAGATTTGTAGAGTCCAATCCACAGATTCAGTAATCCGCTGACGGATTCTTTACACCGCGAAACGGCTTTTGGGGGTAAAATGCGAGAAAATCAAGGAAACGTATTTGAGCGGATTCGCCCATTCTACCTATAAGAGCCAAGATTTCCATCGAAACGTTACCGACAGTCTTAAAACGTTGTTGCACTATGATGTGTTGTCTTTTTTTATGGTGACCTCCTTTGTTCCCCCTGGAATTTGGAGATGCATATTCATGAGGAAGTTCAGGAGACAGACCCTACCGGAGGAGGGTTTGAGCAAGCAGTTCTGTCATGGAACAGGTATACCCCTGTCTACACTTCTGTTTCACCCCCCCCCCCCCCCTTTTTTTCTCGCAGCCCTGCTTGTCAGCCTTTTTGTGCCAGCTGTATGTGTTTGGTTCTGCACACAAATATAGTGCCATTTCCCCTCACCCAGCAGCTTGCTGTATTAAAGATGCAACATTATTGACACATGTTGTAGCTCCCCCAGACACTCCTGTGAGTTGTCATGGCAGCCCCAGCCTTTCTCTCAAATGGGCTAGTCTGCTTTCTCCCCCTCTGCTCTGCCCACAGATGGTCTGTCCCCAGACTATCTTACTACCCAGCAGACATTGCTTTTTCCTTTCCACCATTTTCACTGGACTCGTGAGTACCTCACTGTAACCCCTGTAATGGTGATGCAAGATTATCTTTTCACCTCCCTTTACTACTAAGCACACACAGAGATTTAGACCTACACCTCTACACAAGCAACTGTATTTACCTGCTTTCCCCAAAATAAAGCAAGAAAAGAAACAGACCTTCTCGTGCTTGGAAAAGAGGGCGAGTTGACACTATCTGAGCTAAGTCATCACCACGTGACCCTCTGGTTTCCAGAATAAGTTCTACCTGTATTTATGTCACTTTTTCACTTAAGTCACAGATAATTTGTTACACATTTTAGACACTGCATTATTTCAGTTGTCAGCATCAGACAGACATGTTGTATATGTGTTGCACTTTGTTACATTGATTATATAACACTATTTTACTATTCACTATCACTTACTACACGTGGAATATATAGAAATGCCGATTCTGTAATAAACATACACCAGTGTCCAACCAATAGTAGACACTTGAAGGTAAAGTACTATATATTTGCATTACCAACATACAAAAATGTAACAAACAGCAATACTCCTAGGTCCTTGCTAAACATCCGTCTACATTATATACGATGCTAGAAATGTGTTTGCTGTAGATCTGCAGAGACACCTGGTGGTCAATAATGCTAAAAAATGCTGAGTGAGTCTATGTGTGTTTCTGTGTTAAGGTTGCAAGGTGGCTTGGGCAAAAATGCTGGACACAATGGTAAAAGATGCGCCCCCCCCCCCAAATACATATAACAAATACCCCCATGCCCCCCCCCCTCCACCGAATACATATTAAAAAAAACATGCCCCGAATACATATAAAAAATACCCCCACGTCCCCCGAATACATGTAAAAAATACCCCCACGCCCCCAGAATACATGTAAAAAATACCCCCACGCCCCCGAATACATATAAAAACACCCCCACACCCCCTGAATATATATATATATATATTTATTTATTTATTTTAAGTTATGGTGGGTGAAAAAGGCGACAGAAAACCTCCACCGTTTATTTATTTATTTATTTATAAAATATTTTACCAGGAAGTAATACATTGAGAGTTACCTCTCGTTTTCAAGTATGTCCTGGGCACAGAGTAAAACAAAATAATACATGGTTACAAATACAGTTACATAAATGAACAGGGTATACATTATATACAAGACATTGCGTGCACAGTTAAAGAAAATATATATTATGAGCGTTAATATAATATATATTCACCGTTAGCATGAAGCCAATAAAGAATATCACTTGTGAGCACATTCACATGTCTAAGACATGTGAATGTGCTTAGAAGTGATATTCTTATTGATATAGATATATATATATATATATATATAATATAATATTATATATATATAGATATATAAATACCCCCACCACCCCAATACATAAAAAAAAACACACCTACCCCCCCGATACATATAAAAAAAATACCCCCACCACGCCAATACATAGACAAAATACCCCCACCTCTCCAATACATATAAAAAAAAAAGTCAGACTTACCTTGGGAATGGTGTCAGGTCGGGCCTGGTGGCTGTGGGGGGGCGGTGGCTGCAGAGGGGGGCAGTGGATGCAGAGGGGAGCATGGATATGGAGGAGGGGGTCAGTGGATGTGGAGAGTGGATGTGGAGCGAGGCTAGTGGATGCGGAGGGGGCAGTGGATGTGGAGGGAGGCTAGAGGATGCGGAGGGGGGCAGTGGATGCAGAGGGGGGCAGTTGGATGCGGAGGGAGGCAGTGGAGGCGGAGGGAGGGCAGTGGATACAGAGGGAGGGCAGTGGATACAGAGGGAGGGCAGTGGAGGCGAAGGGAGGGCAGTAGATGCGAGGGGCAGTAGATGGGAGGGGGGAGTGGGATCATAGGTGAGGGCAGTGGAGGCGGAGGGAGGGCAGTGGAGGCGGAGGGAGGGCAGTGGAGGCGAGGGAGGGCAGTGGATGCGGAGGGAGGACAGTGGATGCTGAGGGGGGGCAGTGGATGCGGAGGAGACAGTGGATGCGGAGGGGGGGCAGTGGATGGAGGGGGGGCAGTGGATGCGGAGGGGGGGCAGTGGATGCGAAGGGGGGGCAGTGGATGCGGAGGGTGGCAGTGGATGCGGAAGGAGGGCAGTGGATGCGGAGGAGTGCAGTGGATGCGGAGGGGGGGTCAGTGGATGCGGAGGGGGTCAGTGGATGCGAAGGGGGGCAGTGGATGTGAAGGGAGGGCAGTAGATGCGGAGGGGGGGCAGTGGATGTGGAGAGTGAATGGCGGAGGGCGGCAGTGGATGTGGAGGGGGGAAGTGGATGCAGAAGGGGGCAGTGGATGCAGAGGGGGGAAGTGGATGCAGAAGGGGCATGGATGCAGGGGGCAGTGATGCGGAGGGGGGCAGTGGATGCAATAGGGGACTATGCAGAGGGGCAGTGGATGCAGGGGGGAAGTGGATGCAGAGGGGGGCAGTGGATGCAGAGGGGGGAAGTGGATGCAGAAGGGGGCAGTGGATGCAGAGGGGGCAGTGGATGCGGAGAGCCTGGTGGCCGGTCAGAGGCGCTGACATCAGAGGACCCGGCGCGCATATGCATCAGACACCTTGGCGTGGGACAGACAGGGAGAGAAGCCTGCAGCGGGGGAGAGCTGGACATGGCAGTGTGACAGGGTGAATGAACGTCACCAGCCATATACCTGGCAAATCTATGTTTAGGCTTGCAGTGCAGCAGTGACTAGGTTAAGTTTCAGTTGAGAAGGGCTGCTTAATTAGTCTGACCCCAGCTGCATAATCAAGGTGTTTAAAACCCCCAGGCTTTACACACATGCAGGCTAGCTGGTCAGGAGACAGGACTGAAATACTGAAGAGATTACTGCTATAAGTCTTTTTTTCAAAGTACATGTGATGAACTGTCTGTGTCCTGCATGCTGAAGAGAAGCTGCCTTGTTTTCTATGCTAAGAGAAGCTATTTTGTTTTTGTCTGCTGAAGAGAAGCTATTTTGTTTTTGTATGCTGAAGAGAAGCTATTTGTTTTGTGTGCTGTATGTTTTTAAGGCTCAATAAAGAAGCCTTATCAAGAGAAACCACGTGTGTGGTTGCATGTACCCTGCAACAGGCAGCAACTGCTCTGACCGGCCACCGCTCCTCCACCCCCCCCCCCCCCCCCCCCACCCCCCCCCCCCCCCCCCCACAGCACAATACTTTCAGAGAGAGGTAATACCGACACATACATGTTCGGTATTACCTTTCATTTTATACCGACGCAGGGGCAAAATACAGACACCTGGCAACCCTAGTTGTGTATTTGCACATTGTTAAACGTGCCCATATTGACAATTACAATTAGAGGTTAGGCGCTCTTTTTTCTTTTACATATGGATTAGGTTTAGCTTCAGAAGAGCAGCAGAGGGAGAGAGAGAGGGGGAGAGGAGAGAATAGGTAGAGAGATAGAGAGATAAGCTAGATAGAGATAGAGAGAGATCGATCGAGAGAGATGGATGGCACATTAATGAGTATTTTGTATGTGTAAGAGACGGACTGTGTGCATATATATATATATGAGACAGAGAGAGAGAGAGAGAGAGAGAGAGAGAGAGAGAGCGCAGTATGTATGGACATGGCCTTTAGCACTCATGGGAATAGAGTTCTCTCATGTCAGTACTGACTCATAAAACTTCGGTCTCAGTATAGGCCATCGCTAAGTGTCCCGAACAGTTGCATAAATTTGTATTCATGCAACCATCTGTCTTTCGGTTTTCTAAGATTACCTTTCTGTATGGTCACCTTCAGATCGTTCATCTTGTGGCCAGAGTCAGAGAAATGTTCTTTGACTGGACTGTGTCTTGTTCCGCGTGTGATACTGTGGCGATGCAGATTCATTCTTTTGTTTAGCCCCTGTCCCGTCTCACCTATGTAGTAGCAGCCCCCCTGGACATTTCATGCACATGATGAGGTACACGACATTGCTGGAGGAACAGGTAAACCTTCCTGATTTTGTACTCCAGATTCCAGTGCGGTATTTGTATTGTGCCCGCTGTGTGGAGCATTGCGCAGGGTTTGCACCTTGCGTCCTGGCATGGTCTTGTCCCACATTCAGTTGTACTGTTGAATACTTTACTCCTCACCATAATTTTTTTGAGATTATGGGGTTGTCTGTATGATAATAACGGTGTTTCAGGGAAGACCTGTTGCAGTCTTGTATCTTCCTGGAGAATGGGTTTTAGTTCGTGTCGATCTTACGTAGGGCTTCTAGGTGTGACCACCAAAGGTACCATGTAGCTTGTCTCTTTCTGTCTGTATTCAAGGAGATCACTTCTTGGTATTCTGGTGGCTTTGTGGATTTGCTGGTCTACAATTCTGTGGTTATATCCACGGTTTATGAAATCCCATCTCAAGGCTGTAATCCGCTGGCCTCTGTCTACTGTCGGAGCATATCCAGTTGTATCGTATGGCTTGACTGTAGATGGTTGAATGCCTAGTATGTGTCGGGTGGAAGCTGTTGTCCCTGAAATAGCTGGCTCTGTTTGTAGGTTTACGGTATACAGAAGTCTGTAGTTGGTTGTTCTTTATAGTAATGGTGGTGTCTAGGTGTTTTTTTTCAAACAATCCAGGAGCATGTAAGGGAAAAGAAGACAAGAGAACACACAATATAAGTGCAGATGTATGGAAAATGAGATAAGGCACGTAGTGGTATCTTGACTCGTGTGTCCTGCCTACTCACAAGATGTAGATGAATAAAAGGCGGTTTGCAAGAAGGGCTGCTACCTGTTTGGAATGAGTGTAGTAAGGATCCCCCCTCAAAGGCACAGTCAGCAGTGTGACGAGTTATATGAGAGATGAGAAAAAGCTACATAGCGCGATCAGGCTGATAGATACTGTAAATTCTTTATGTAAAAAGTATATAAAATGCACACTTACAATGTGCAAATTTAAAACAAGCATGTATCACTTTATAAGTGAAAATGAAGGTTCATTGAACTGCTCACCACCTCTCCTGGGTTCTCCAAGCTTCCCCCACTCATGATCTGTTAATGGAGCTTGTTCTCTTGCGCCCGTCGGAACATCTGACGTCACGGCTGCAGGGCTGGTGAACTACGGATCGCCTTCAGGATCAAAAAGGTACCACTCAACGCGTTTCGCCCAGTTTGAAAAAACTGTATCCGGCTTCGTAAGGGTGTCTAGGTGGTGTCTTCATCCGGGGAATGGGTGAGTTTGAGGTTGATGGTTGGGTGGAACGTATTGAAGTTCTCATGGAACTGTAGGAGGTCCTGTTCACCAGAGGTCCAAATCAGGAGGATGTCATCAATGTAGCGAAGGTATGTAAGGGGTTTCAAGTGACAGGTGGAAAGAAAGTCACTTTCCAGTTTTGCGCAGAACAGATTGGCATACTGTGGCGCCAATAGCGGTTCCGGTTGTCTGGAGGTATGTGTCATTTCTGGGGTGTCTTCCTATGGTTGGTTGGGTATTTATACCCTGTTCTCTGTGGTTGTTTTGGATTTCATTCAATTGATCCATTTTGATCGTTATGTATGTGGTGTTTTTATTTTTCACTACATTAAATCTGTAATAGTTTGTCGATGTGTATGTGTTTTTTAATATAAAGAATTGTGCACTAATTCCGGTTTTCTGGCTCGCTTTTCCATACGCTCCTATTTTTGTGTTCATTACCAAATGTGAAGTAGTTATGGGTCAGAACAAATTCGATGCATTTTGTCACTGTCTCTGTGAGTGGCTCCTGCGGTCCCAGAAAGTATCTGCAGGCTGAAATCCTATCTTTGTGGGGGATGTTAGTGTACAGTGACTCTACATCAATGGTTGCTAGTAGTGTTCCTGTTGGGAGGGGGCCAATGGCATTAAGTTTGTTAAGCAGGTCGGTGGTGTCCTGGATATAGCTGGGTGTGATGACAAATATATATATATATATATATGTCACAGCAGCTGGCACACACATGTATAGAAAAAACTCCAGATGCTAGTCCCATAGAAGATAATAAAGGTAAATATTACCAGATGGTGGTCCAGTAAGGAGAGTCAGCACACACGGGATGAATTTCAAAGTGATGTATTGAACACAAAAAAACAAAGTTTCTGTTCCTGCAAACGGAACCTTCCTCAGGGTTGTACAATATATATATATATATATATATATATATATATATATATACACATATATATACACACATACACATATATATATGTGTGTGTGTATATAAATATATACATAGAGGTATATAGATAGAGGTCCCACGTCTGCAGATGGTTGAAGATGGACAGTGGGCAGATGTGCGGAGGGAGAACAGGGCCCATGTCTGCAGTTGAATGAAGATAAGAAGACAGCGGGCATGCGGTGGCGGTGGCGGCAGGAGATCATAATAGCAGGGGAGCTGAGCAGGAGCAGAACGGCATAGGTTAACGGCTTGGGAGGTGATCACTGTAACACCGGAAGTTGACCGGTGTCTGACTTCCGGTTACAGTGCGCTATTCCCAAGCCATTCCCCCTACAGTATGAAGCTCTGCTCCTGCTCAGTTCTCCTGCTATTATGATCTCCTGCCGCCACCTCCACCGCACGCCCGCTGTCTTCTTATCTTCATTCAACTGCAGACTTGGGACCTGTCCTGCTGCCGCACTCCCGCCCGCTGTCCATCTTCAACTATCTGCAGATGTGGGACCTCTCCTGCTGCCTCCCGCTTCGTCCTCCGCTGACATGGGACCTTTCCTGAAACACGGTAAGTGAAAAGAGGGGGTTAGTACTGTAAACACTTTTTATTTTGTATTTTTTTAATACATCGATTCTAAGACACACCCCGATTTCAGACATGTGAAAATCGGAAAAAAGATGCGTCTTATAATCGAGGAAATAGGGTACATATACACTGTATACTAGGAGATGACAGCGAAAAGCAGAGTTGCAGACCTGTCTAAGATGTGAATGTGCTCACAAGTTATATTTTTATTTGCTATATGCTATACGATTGAGAGTTTTCAGTCACCATTTCACCCACCATAACCTAAATAATGTGTGGTGATAACCTACCCAAGTCTTAAATTGCAAAGCCAGTACAACCAACCTCACACTGATGAGACCCAAAAGGTTGAAAACAGCTGTCTGTGAGTGGTTTCATAGGCTTTGCATCTAATCCCATGCTGTGCTTAAAAGCTGTGTTAACAGCGAGCATTAGTTTATAAGGGTGCCATGTAAAAATGTATTTCAGGCAAAAGGTAAAACGCTGTGCTCATTTGAATGTCCTTTCCCAGAATCCCTTGTTGCTGTGATAGCACTGTATGCTAGGTCAGCGGTGCGCAAACTGGGGATCGCACCCGCAGGGGGGGGGGGGGGGGGAGATTTTGCTAGGGGGGCGCGGGCGGTTAAAGAGGCCCCCGCGCTCTTCCCCACACCATTTATATTAAATGCCAGGGGAGGCATGAGGCCTGTGTAACTTACTTACCTGCTGCCACCCAGGTCTTCATTGACACGTCGCCATGGCAACGCGAGCACAAGGGGGAGTAGGCGGGGGGGGAGGGCAAAGCGCGAATAATTTGCGCACCCCTGTGCTATGTGATAATGGTGAAAGGCAGGGTTGCAGACCTGTCTAAGGCCTTGGTCCCGCTGCTGCCGGCGGTGCGTGCGGCCGCGGGCCACCAGCTGCTTGCCTCCGTTCTGGAGGTCCCCACTGGCTCCTTCCGGCGTGGCTGACTGCGTGCTGTGACGCGTCAGCCAGCCGGAGCTACAAGGAGCTTGTAGTTTCGGAGAGTGTCGCGTCACGTGACACGCAAGGGAGCCAATCCGTGTTCCCCCTCTGCTCCGATCCCCCGCCCCCCGTTCCGATTTCCCCCCTCTGCTTCGATCCCCGTTCCGATTCACCACCCCCCACCCCCCCGTGTGTATTTGCCTGTGTGTGTGTGTGTGTGAGTGGAGGGGAGCAGGGAGGGAAGCTGTGTGTGTGTCTTGAGTTTTTTGTGGTTAACTTTTGGCCGGCTCGGGAGGAGGGAGGTGCGCCCAGCTAGAGGCAGAAAATTTGTATCTCCCGCTCCCTGAATCTGAACTCTGCTGCAGCCATCCGCAGGGGGGGGGGGGAGGGAGATTTACGGGAGCAGCAAAGGGCATGTGGAGGGAGGGGGAGAGAAGCGGGTCCCTCCGCTCAAACAACGCCCCCCCGGCCGCCTGTCTGCAGTGCGGGCGCACTGACTGAGGGAGCGGGGCCTTGGCCTTAGCCTAAGACATGTGAATGTGCTCACAAACTATATATTTTTTTTACATTGCAAATAGCTGCTATTCAGTTGAGTGAAAAATATAGGCGCAATTGAGTGAAGATCAGAAGTGAATAAACAAATTTAAATTGTATAAGTGAAAATGTGCAGTGCCCAACAAGTGAATTAAATCGCTCACAGCTGGTCAAATCCAAGTGTTGCACCAATGGTAGTGATGGATGCAAAACAATGCAAACTGTAGTTCTCCTCAAAATTGAATAAAAGAAGAACATGGCATAATAACGTTTATTGCAAAACTATCAACGTGTTGGATCTGTACAGGAGGTCTTCTCAGAGACGAAACTGAGCGAAACTACATGAATTTGCCTAAATCTAAAAAAGGGGAAGGGTAGATGCTTTAACCTATTCAGGGCTGGCTCGCATATTGCAAGTCCCTCCAGCACCTGAAGGGTTAATACACTGACACAGGTGTAAAAAAATAACTGGTAAACTGCAATAATGTAGGTAAAAGTAAATGATAAAGGTACATGCAGATATGATATGCTTAAACTATCCCAAGTAATGCGTCTGGGAAGCATCACCCTGTGTCCCTCGCACTGCGTCACTGTAGCCCTCGCACTGCGTCACTGTATCCCTCGCACTGCGTCACTGTATCCCTCGCACTGCGTCACTGTATCCCTCGCACTGCGTCACTGTGTCCCTCACACTGCATCACTGTATCCCTCGCACCGCATCACTGTATCCCTCGCACCGCATCACCCTGTGTCCCTCGCACTGCATCACTGGGTCCCTCATACTGCGTCCCTCACACTGCATCACTGTGTCCCTCACACTGCATCACTGTATCCCTCGCACCGCATCACCCTGTGTCCCACGCACTGCATCACTGGGTCCCTCACACTGCATCACTGTATCCCTCGCACCGCATCACTGTATCCCTCTCACTGCATCACTGTATCCCTCACACTGCATCTCTGTGTCCCTCTCACTGCATCACTGTATCCCTCACACCGCATCACTGTATCCCTCACACCGCATTACTGTGTCCCTCACACCGCATCACTGTGTCCCTCACACCGCATCACTGTATCCCTCACACTGCATCAATGTATCCCTCGCACCGCATCACCCTGTGTCCCTCACACCGCATCACCCTGTGTCCCTCACAATGCATCACCCTGTGTCCCTCACCCTGTGTCCCTCACACCGCATCACCCTGTGTCCCTCACACCGCATCACCCTGTGTCCCTCACACCGCATCACCCTGTGTCCCTCACACCGCATCACCCTGTGTCCCTCACACCGCATCACCCTGTGTCCCTCACACTGCATCACTGTATCCCTCGCACCGCATCACCCTGTGTCCCTCACAATGCATCACCCTGTGTCCCTCACAATGCATCACCCTGTGTCCCTCACACCGCATCCACCGCTGTGACTCACAGCCCCGCAATCCCCGTGTCCTCACATCACCGCAATCACCCTGTGTCCCCAAATGCATCACCCTGTTCCCCTCACCCTGTGTCCCTCACACCGCTCACCCTGTGTCCCTCACATGCAATCACCCTGTGTCCCTCCACTGTGTCCCTCACACCGCTCACCCTGTGTCTAACAATGCCCTCACCCGTGTCCCTCACAAAACCGCATCACCCTGTGGTCCCTACAAGCTCAACCCTGTTTCCCTCACACTGCATCACCCTGTGTCCCTCTGCACTGCATCACCCTGTGTCCCCACCCGCTCACCTATCACGGTGTCCCCTCACACTGCAATCATCACTGTCCCTCACACTGCAATCGCTGTTCCCTCACACCGCATCACCCTGTGTCCCACAGACACCTCAGTCACTGTGGTCCCCTCACACTTCTCACTGTGTCCCTCACAACTGCATCCTGTGTCCCTCACAAAGCCTACATCACTGGTCCCTCAAAAACCGCATCACTTTGTCCCTCCCCACCGCCTCACTGTGGTCCCTCCCAAAAGAACCCCTCTCCCACAACCTACGCCTCACTGTATCCCTCACACCCACCGCATCACTGTATCCCTCACACCGCATACCACTGTACCCTCACAACAACCGCATCACTTGTCCCTCACAAAGCACCGCATCACTGTGTCCCTCCACTGCATCACTGTGTCCCTCACACTGCTCACCTGTATCCCTCACACTGCTCACTGTAATCCCTCCCACACTGCATCTCGGTGTCCCTCACACACATACCGCATCATCATCAATGTATCCCTCACATCACAGCAACC
This sequence comes from Ascaphus truei, assembly GCA_036426205.1. Classification (NCBI taxonomy): domain Eukaryota; kingdom Metazoa; phylum Chordata; class Amphibia; order Anura; family Ascaphidae; genus Ascaphus; species Ascaphus truei. Next base: position 177,169,829 of record CM071567.1, on the reverse strand, counting down.
GCATCACTGGTGTCCCCTCACAATGGCATCACGCCTGGTGTCCCTCACACTGTGGTCCCTCACACACCGCATCACAACCCTTTTCCCTCACAATGCATCACCCTGTGTCCTCACACCGCCTCAACCTGTGTTCCCTCACACCGCATCACCCTGTATCCCTCGCACTGCTCAAACCCTGTTCCCTCGCACTGCATCACCCTGTGTCTCTACCGCATCACTGTGTCCCCGCACACTGCAATCACTTCCCTCACACGGCATCACGTATCCCTCACACCGCATCACTGTATCCCTCACACACCGCATCAACTTGTCCCTCCACCGCATCACTGTGTCCCCTCACACGACACAGACCGCATCACCCTGGTCCCTCACAATGCATCACCCTGTGTCCCTCACACAGCATCAAACCCTGTGTCCCTCACACCCGCATCACCCTGTATCCCTCACACTGCCTCACCCGGTGTCCCTCGCCTGCATCACCCTGTGTCCCTCAACGCATCAACTGGTGGTCCGCTCACACGCACACACTGTCCTCACAACTCATCACTGTATCTCCCTCACAACCGCATCACACTTTCCCTCACAACCGCATCACTGTGTCCTCACAATGCTCACCCTGTGTCCCTCACACTGTTTCCCTCACAACCCCGCATCCCCCTGTGTCCCTCACAATCACACCCACCCTGTGTCCCTCACACCAGCCAGCATCACCCTGTGTCCTCACAAACCCGCATCATCACCCTGGTATCCCCTCACACTCTGCTCTGCATCACCCTGTGTCCCTCGCACTGCATCAACCCTGTGTCCCCTCACCTCATCACTGTGTCCCTCACACTGCAATCCCTGTCCCTCACCCTGCATCAACTGTGTCCCTCACACACCGCATCACTGTGTTCCCTCACACTCGCATCACTGTGTCCCTCACATCCGCATCACTTTGTCCCTCACAGCCGCACACGTGTCCCTCACACTGCATTCACTGTGTCCCTCCACAGCTGCATCACTTTTTCCCTCACAACCGCATCACCCCGCCGCCGCTTGGTCCCTCCCCGCTCCAGAACGAAAAATAGGCCAACGACGTGAAAGGGCCAACGGGTACGACACCCCTACCCCGGATCCATGTCCTCACCCTGTTCCCTCCCAATGCATCACCCTGTGGTCCCTCACACCGCATCACCACTGTGTCCCTCCCACCGCATCACCCTGTGTCCCTCACACCGCATCCCCCTGTGTCCCTCACCCCTGCATCACTGGTATCCTTCACTCACGCACACCCTTGTCGCCTCACAATATGCAATCACCCTTGTGTACGCACACCAACCGCATCATCACCCTGTGTCCCTCACACGACCGCATCAACCCTCGTGTCCCTCACCTGTGTCCCTCACACCGCATCACCCTGTGTCCCTCACACATGCATCACCCTGTGGCCCTCACACTGTGTCCCTCACAACACCGCATCATCAACCCCCACCGTTTCCCTCACAATGCATCACCCTGTGTCCCTCACACCGCATCACCGGTTTGTCCCTCACACACCGCATCACCGCTGTGTCCCCTCACAAATCCGCATCAACCAACCCTGTGTCCCTCACAATGCATCCCCCCTGTGTCCCTCAACCCTGTGTCCCTCACACCGCATCACCTCAACCTGTGTCCCTCACAATGCATCCCCGTGTCCCTCACCCGGTGTCCCTTCACACACTCACCGCATCATCATCAACCGTTGTCCCTCACAATGCATCACCCTGTGTCCCTCACACCGCATCACCCTGTGTCCCCACACCGCCTCACCCTGTGTCCCTCACAATGCTCAACCCCTTTGTCCCTGCAACCCTGTGTCCCGCCACCCTGTTGTCCTCACAATGCATCACCCTGTGTCCCTCACAATGCATCACCCTGTGTCCCTCACACTGTGTCCCTCTACATTCATCACCCACACCCATGTTGGTCCCTCACAATGCATCACCCTGTTTCCCTCACAATGCATCAAACCACCCTTTCCCTCACCCTGTTTCCCTCACCTGTGTCCCTCACAACCGCATTAACCACCCTGTTCCTCACAATGCATCACCCTGTGTCCCTCATCACCGCATCACCCTGTGTCCCTCACATGCATCACCCTTTGTCCCTCACTGTGTCCCTAGCACCGCAAGCACCCCTGTGGGTCCCTCACAATGCCATCACCCCTTGTTCCGCTCACCCTGTGCCCTCACCTCACCCTGTGTCCCTCACCACTGTGTCCCTCACACCGCATCACCTGTGTCCCTCACAATTCATCACCCCTGTGTCCCTCACACCTGTTGTCCCCTCACACTGTGTCCCTCCAATGCATCACCGTGTCCCTCACAATTCTCACACTGTGTCTCACACTGTGTCCCTCACAATGCATCACCCCTGTGTCCCTCACATCATCACAACCCCCCTGTGTCCCTCACCCTGTGTCCCTCAACCCTGTGTCCCTCACCCGTGTCCCTCACACCGCATCCACCCGTGTCCCTCACAATGCATCAACCACCCTTTGTCCCTCACCTGTGTCCCTCCCACCCGCATTACCTGTTCCCTCAGCAATGCATCACCCTGTTCCCTCACAGCCCGCATCAAGCCTGTGTCCCGCAACCCACCGCACCACCCTGTGTCCCTCACAATCATACCCTGTTTCCCTCCCCCCTGTCCCTCACCCTGTGTCCCTCACACCCGATCACCTTTGTCCCTCACAATGCATCACCTGTGTCCCTCATTCTGTGTCCCTCCCCGCATCACCCTGTTCCACTCACAATGCTCACCCTGTGTCCCTCACATGCATCACCCTGTGTCCTCACAATGCATCACCTATGTCCCTCACCATGCATCCAACCCTTGTCCCTCACACTGTTTCCCCTCACACCGCATCCACCCTGTTTCCTCACAGCTGCGAAACCTCTCTTATAAGGCACTGCACTGGCAAGCATCACACCCGGGACTCTGTGACGTCACGGGTAGCAGCCAATCACAGCGCAAGTTCCAGTGTTCTCTTTCTTCCGCGTTCCAATCGATGTGTCTTGCCTTCCCATGCTACTCCTTTAGGCTGTTCAGTCGATCGCCGAACTAGTCTACTCCTGAGAAGATGGCGGACCTGAACAAACAGACGCTGCTGCAGAAGAGGTGGTGTGTGTGTGTGTGTGTGTGTGTGTGTGTGTGTGTGT
>CM071567.1:177103394-177166543 GCA_036426205.1 Ascaphus truei | reverse complement strand
TTGACGTTTGGGCTGCCCGGGTGCGGACTTTTTTCCGCGCCCGATTCGTTCATGATGATCTGTTGGCGCCGTCTCAACCTTTTTTTACCGCTATGAGACACTCTAAAACCATTGGGCCGTGACTTGTGTTCTCCCGAACAGCATTGCGCTCGCTGCATCCTGTACACTTTCTTTAGCAAGATATTACTGCAATTCCTTTTAGGCAGTCAAACCCTGTGGCCATCTATAACCGCATCACCATGTGTCCCCTCACACCGATCACCCTGTAATCCCCTACACTGCCATCACCCTGTGTCCCTCGCACTGCAGCCCCTGTGTCCCTCAACGCATCACTGTGTCCATCACAACTGCATCACTGTCCCTAACACTGCATCACGGGATCCCTCACACAGCATCATGTATCCCTCACACCGCATCCACTGTGTCCCTCACAATGGCATCACCCGTGTCCCTCAACACTGTGTCCCTCACACCGATCACCCTCTGTCCCTCCAATGCATCACCCTGTGTCCCTCACCACCGCAATCACCATGGGCCTCACACCGACATCACCCGTAGCCCTCACACTGCATCACCCTGTGTGCCTCGACTGACATCCACCCTGTGTCCTAGACACCGCATCACTGGGTCCCTCACACTGCATCACTGTCCCTCACACTGCATCACGTGACCACTCACACCGCATCACATGGTAGGCCCTCTCCTTGAGTATCACTGTCCCGACCGATGGCTCCTCACACCGCCTGGGTCCTTCCTGCTCCTATCCACCCCGTTTTTCCTCCCCCCTACGATCTGGATGCATCACGTGTCCGCTCACACCGCCATCATGGTCCCTCACACCGCTATACTGTGTCCACGATAACACTGATCACTGTGTCACTACACAATTGCATCACTGTGGCCCTCACACGCATCACCCTGTTGTCCCTCACACGCATTGGTCCGGGGATGTCCTCACAATGCAGTCACCTGTGTCCCTCAGACACCGCCAATTCACAGTGTGTCCCTCACACCGCACATTGCAACCCCTTGCAGCGGCCGGATGTTCTAGCTCACGACACGCATCAACCTGTTGTGCATCACACCCAATGCATACCAGTCGGTTATTACCGCCCCTTGTACAGCATCACCCTGGGTCCAACTCACCAATCGTTTGCTTAGTACCCCTGTGTCCTCACATCGCGTTATCCCATTTCCTGGGCTCTGACGTCACACGGCCCCCATGACAACCCCTGTGTCCCTCACCACATGTGTCCCCTACACCGCATCACCATGTGATCCATCACATATGCGCCACTCAATTGCCCACTCCTCCGCTCGCTGCCACCCTCACCACACTGTCCCCTCCCCCTCCCTTTCTTTCATCACAAGAATCACAGTGTGCCCTAATTCTAATTGCATCCAACTACCTGTGTCACCTAACACGCATAACTTTCCCGGTTGTCCATACCCACCCGCATTTCACCCTGTGCCTCCCCGTACTCAACACCCCTACGCAGTAACCCTGTGTCCCTCCACACACATTCCGCATCCACCTGTCGTCCCCACAGGGTCCCTCACACCGCCACCTACACCCCTGGTTCGTCACTCCACCAATGCAACATCACCCATGTGTAACCTCACCCTCGTGACCTCACACCGGCATAACCGTGTTCCCTCACAAAGCACACCTGTGTCCCTCACACGCATACACCCCTGTGTCCCTCACACCGCTCACCCTGGGGTCATCTCACAATGCAATGCACCTGTGTCCCTCTACCTGTGTGTCCTCACCTGTGCCCTCACAATGAATCACCAAGGTGTCCCTCACAATGATCACCCTGTGGTCCACTCACACTGTGTGTCCTCAAATGACACACCACTGTGTCCCTCATCAATGCATCGACCCGGTTTCCCTCACAATGCATCACCCTGTGTCCTCACCGGTTCCCTTCACCCTTGTCCCTCACACCGCATTACCCGTTTGTCCCTCACAATGCATCCACCCTGGCCCTCAACACCGCTCACCCTGGTCCCTCACAATGCATACCGTGTCCCTACACTGTGTACCCGCACCGCATCACCCTTGTCCCACAATGCATCACCCTGTGTCCCTCACCCTGTTGTCCCTCACCCTGTGTCCATCAACCCTGCTGTCCCTCCGCACAGCACATCACCCTGGTTCCCTCACCAATGCATCACCCTGTGTCCCTCACACTGTGTCCCTCACACTGTGTTTCCATCACAAGGACATCAGCGGTTGTCCTCACATGCATCACACTGTGTCCCTCACCACTGTGTCCCTCACAATGATCACCGTGTCCCTCCAATGCACACCCTGTGTCCCTCCCCTGTGTCCTCACCCTTGGTGTCCCTCACCCTGTGCCTCCTCGAAACAGGAAGCACCGCATCACCGTGTCCTCAACCATGCGATCACCACCCTGTGTCCTCACCCTGTTGTCCCTCACACCGGCATTTACCCTGGTGTACCTCAACATGCATGCCAAAAAATGTCCCTAAGGGGCGGGTGAAGCCTGCCACACCGCACACCTCGTACCCTGCTACCGATCACCCGTGTCCCACAATGACATCCACCCTCTGGTCCCTCACCCATGTCCCCCTCACACTGTTGTCCCTCACACAGCACTTGTTAGCACCACCTCCGGGCATCACCACCCAACCGTTCGCACATCACAACCGTTGTCCTCACCCTGTGGCCCTCACCAAGCCGCATACCAAACCGCTGTGCCCTGCACAATGCTCTCACCTGTTGTCCCTCACAATGGCATCACCTGTTGTCCCCTCACATGCATCACCCTATTCCCCACTCAAATGAATACCCTGTTCCTCACCAGCTGTTCTCCCTCCCGCATCACCCTGTTGTCCCTCCACGCTGCCACTCTGAGCAGCACTCGCACTGGCAAGCACTCACACCCGTGGACACTCGTGACGTCAACGGGTCCATCATACAGCGGCAAGTTTCCAGTGTGCTCCGTTCTTTCTTCCGTCGTTCCAATCATGTGTCTTGCCTTCCCATGCCTCCTTTACTTTGGTGGTTCGGTTCAGTCGATCGCAGAACTATTCTACTCCTGAGATGATGGCGGACCTGAACAAACAGACGCTGCTGCAGAGAGAGGTTGGTGTGTGTGTGTGTGTGTGTGTGTGTGTGTGTGTGTGTGTGGGTGGTGGTGTGTTGTGTGTGTGTGTGTGTGTGTGTGTGTGTCTTAGTGTGTGTGTGTGTGTGTGTCTTAGTGTGTGTGTGTGTGTGTGTGTCTTAGTGTGTGTGTGTGTGTGTGTGTCTCAGTGTGGTGTTTTGTCTCAGTGTGTGTGTCGTCTCAGTGTGTGGTCAGATGTGTGTGTGGTGTGTGGTGACACTTGTGGTGTGTGTGTGTGTGTGTGTGTGTGTCAGTCTGTGTGTGTGTCAGTCTGTGTGTGTGTATGTGTGTCTTTTTATAATCAGTGTGTGTGTGTGTGTGTGTGTACAGATATATATATTTTCCCTCTGTGTGTCTCTACACTCGGCTTAATGCAGAGACCCACACATTGCGTAATATTTACTGGGACTTCATTTATAAAATTCGCTTTATTTTAAGGCACTGCTTCCCAACCTTATTTTACACTGTTCACCCCTTTCTGGAAAATATTTGTTCTGTGAAACCCTAATAAATCTTATTGTCTACTGATCAGACGATTGTTAATAAAACTGAGTGATCCCAGCACAGTGTCCTGAGCTCTTGGGAGGTACACACGGCTTAATAATGCCCCAAACTGCACCTCGGTATGGCTGAAAGCATGGGTGGCTTTCGCTGTGCATTACTGTGTCACGCCCTACAATGCCATGCCGCTGTAGATGCAAAGCATTGTGGGGAGAGCGACTTTGTAAGCTCCTGCTGTAATTGAAAGCTATGCCACCCCTGCTAAGGTGTAGTTTGGGGCCTTACTAAGTGTGCACTTTCTACTCGGATTCAGAAGCCCACTATACTGCCTGGAATCCCCATTACAGATTTATTTATTTTTGCCAACCCCATGGATACACCTTACAAATCCCAAGGGATTCCCAAAAGCCCAGTTGGGAATTAGTGTGTTAAGCTTTTGCAAGATATAACATTTGTATTTTTTCATTCCTAATTTGGTACGTAGGGTTTCATTTAATTCACTGATGCGCCTCAATATGACAGAAAAGCCTTGATGCTAAGTTACAAATGAAAGTGGCTGCCACCCATTGACTTGACAAGCCTGAGCTAATCTGACTCTGATGGGTGTATATTGAATCTATCATAACAAACATGATGATTCATTTAATAACACATAAACATTAAACATGCTCAAAAGTTTGAGGTATATGTGTGTGCATATAAGTATGTTTTAAGAGTGGCATTTGTGTTCTTCCATCAGTGTGAAGATCGCACCAGGAGCCGTTGTCTGTGTGGAAAGTGAAATCAAAGGCGATGTCACGATAGGTCTGTGCAAATGCATCAGTTCCTTTTATACAACACATTACAGTTCTATATTGGTGTCATTTCATTGCGCCGCTTTGAATCAAGTTTATGGTTAATTACTGTTTAGAGCTCTGTAATATAAACGGAAGTTACATGTACAGAACCATTTCACATGTACGAGATTCAGACATAAGCAAGTACTGTGGAAAGCGATTCAATTTCTGAAATGGTGGGCAATGTTAGTAGTTATTGAGTGGCTTGCAAGAGCCAAGTCATAATGGTTTCTATCTGGCATATAGCACAATAGGCATTTTTGAAATAGGTGAACAGTACTGGATGCCTAATGGAAATTCTAGTTAACCAGTCAACTAATTGATTTCAACTGTCTGTTAAGAGCTTTATTATTTTTTCATTTAATACACTGAGGACATGAAACAATTACTACTAATATTTTCACATACTAAAAAAAAAAATCCGTAGACGAATACAGACACCGTTTTTTTACATTTTACTCATCCCAACCATAATGTAAATAACAGCCTACATTGAATGTCCACTTTTAAGGCATCACTGTATTTTTTTAAGCAGCCACTATGATGAGTGATAATTAAGAGGTTTACTGTATGTAATTCTATTTACTCCAACATTTCTATAAGCTTAGACCTTTGTCCAGGATTTTGTGACCGGATTGTTGGCTCAAATAAAAAAAAAAAAAACACATTATACCCAGTAACCTCTATAATACAACTCTTTTTTTTTTACATCTCTACTTCCACCAACTGATCCCATGGTGATGAGTGAGCACCCATTTCTGAATCCTTTTCTAATGTATCTGTCCCTTTAGTTTGAATTTTGAGTGCATGCTGTTTTCTATTTTGTCTCAACAAGAATTAGGACATAGCGCCATATTTACTAAGTAGTCATCTGCCGTTAAACACCCTCCTAGTGCTTTGCAGCCCATTCAAGTCAATGGTAAGGTGTCTTCCAACGCCGGAAAGTGTCTTATGGTAGAAGACTTATTAGTAAATAAGGGCCCTAGTGAGGAAATGATGGACAATGTTTCCATCATACTCCAGAACTACTTCAAAATGTGAGATGTTGCTAACACCACACACAATATAATTTCCTTATTTTGTCAAGGCAAACCGTGGTCAGATACAGATGTAGCAGGCTTCATTGTTCTTTTTTTGCGGTATGACTGGACATGCCTATGGCAACATTACCTTTGAATGCTGAGGAAACACTGATATTCTGAGGAATGCCTGGATATGTTGTTATCTAGGGCAGCGGTGCGCAAAGTGGGGGGCACGACCCGGGGGGGCGGTAGATTTTCCTGGGTGGCGCGGCTGTTACATAGGCCCCGCGCTTCCCCGAAGGCATTTTAAATAAATGCCTGGGATCGCGTGATTCCTCTGTAACTTCTTAACTTACCTTGGTTCCAACGACACGTCTCCATCGCAACTGGCGTCACACGACCCCGTGACGTCATTTGACGCCGGAGCCATGCCGGGGGGGGGGGGGGGGGGGGGGAGCCAAGGTGAGAGGATAAAGGGGGCGCATGAAGGTAAGTCTGTGCACCCCTGATCTAGGGAAACGATAAAGCCTGCTTCCCACTTTTTGTTAATCTGTGTTTGCCACTTTATTTTGCCTTTATTATGATATCTTATAGCCTGTGTAGTCTGTAGGACATGTTTGTTTGTTTATTTTTTCTATGAAAGAGTGGACTCCATATGTTTTAAGGTGTGTTTTCTTACAGGACCAAGGACAGTGGTTCACCCCAAAGCTCGAATTATTGCAGAAGCGGGTCCAATCATCATTGGTGAAGGCAATCTGATCGAGGAACAGGCTCTTATAATAAACAGGTGAAGCAAATGGCATTCCTGAACCCTGTTGTTGCGCCTACAAAATACGCTCCTCCCTCTCTCTGCCCCATTCGAATTGTAGGCCTCTCTGTGAGCATTACAACAACAGATACTACGTCGTATAAAATGATATCACTGGTGGTGAGTTTATACTTAGATATTCCAACAACTCGTGGCCTGCTCTCTCTCTTACAACTAGTAACCCTCCACTACCTTTACAGTGTTATTATTTTACTGTGGGAAGGGATGTATGTGGTGGTTTATTTTTTGTAATCCCTTGAACCTGCGGCACATTGCAGAGTCTTTGACATTCAAAATATTCATTTTGTGGCTGAAAGGCCTCCACATTAACTATTTAGAAAGCATCAATATAGCAGCAGACATAAGCTTAAAGGGATCCATGTTAAAGTGTATAAGAAGCAAAAAGTGACACACGATGTGTGCTCATTTGCATGTCATTACCCACAATCCCTCTCCATAGTGGAAGCATTGCATGCTGTTTGGTTATGGGGTAAGATAAGGTTGAGGGTCTGTCTCAGGTATGTGTGTTCATAAGTGATCTTTATCATTACTGGTGATTTTTTTTTTCCCCGCGCTCTAACTGGGTGTTGCGTAGTTGTTAACTTCAACATTATGTTTAAAACACTTATTTGTTACTGCTCTAGTTTTAGCAGCACCCTTTTTAACAGTCTCCTCTTATACAAATCAATACATTGCTGGTTCTTTGGCACTCAGGTGATTACAAATCCTTACAAATTAGAAATCTCATACAGAAGGAAACCCAAATATTGAGCCATTAGCTCCCACAGGTCAACTTTTTGTAAATCATACAAACATCCAACAGATGAGACTGGTTTGTTTGCCTTATTATAGGAAAGTAATGGGATGAATAAGTTTATATTTGCACTTCGGGAGGATCAGATGCATTTTCTCACTGTCTCATGCAGTCTTCCTGAAAACATTGCACCCGACGCAGATGGTGTGGAGCCAAAGACCATGATCATCGGGACCAACAATGTCTTTGAAGTTGGATGTTGTATCCTTTTCACTAGTGTGTGTGTGTGTGTTGGTTTCCCTTTAAATCCATCTGTTTTTGGAGTAAACCGCCAGTGGTGAAGGTTGATTTGGGTTTGTCACTCTATAGGAACATAATTCATATATAGTTTTGCAGGCTTATCCAAATCTTTCTATGTGAATCTATATAGGGCAATGTAAACACAAAAAATGAATTTTGGTTGGTGCTGCTGTAAAAATTGGAAAGGTAGTGCACTCTATTATACCTAAAATTCATGCTTCTTAAATCACGTCCAACATACTTGAATTGTGTACGTCAAAATGTCATCATCAGATGGTGCATATAGTTTTGCCCCTAATCAAGTTCTTAGATATACCAAACATTGTCTCCAGCTGTCAAGGGAAATAAGGATTGTTTTTACTTGGTAGAATACATATAATTGGGATATTGATGTTGTGAAGCTGCCTTATTTCTCTGTAATTATCTGTCACTTTGTGTCTCTCTTTTTGTCACTTAATCTTTTGCCAATTTTCTTTACCACTTTCTGAATTTCCCAGTTTGCATGTCTCCTCTTCAAGGTCCCTGGTTTATAGAGGTTTAACCCTGCCACCCCTAAGGTTGGGAAACACTGTCTTAAACCATTCTTATTTCTAAGAGTCTTTACCCCCACAGGAGACATCAGGATTTTTAAGGGTCTCCCCAAAAAAATCCCCCCTGGTTTTATGCTCATTGCACTATTAAATAGCAGGTCTTATTATGCACCAGTGAATGACTAGTCTATAAGGACACTTCTCCCTCCATTAGAGAGGTTAAGAGAGCGTTTGCAGGTAGTGTTAGTACTTGCAAAAGAGGGGATACCTTGGAGTGGTTACAGGTTTAAAATTCTCTGTTAAAGAATTGGAACTAAACGACCCTGGCTTATGAGAAGATAAACAGATAAGTATTTATTGGATGCAGCACTGGGCCTTATTGTCTTTTGTTATGTCAAAAAAGTAAGCACAATCTTCAGGCGTTTCAGAAATCTTATTTCTTTCACGTGGAATTTTTGGGGAGACAACCAGGAAATACCAGGAGGGTGAGGTTCCCATGGATGAGAAATAATTACTTTTGAGGCGTAAAAAGATTGGGAACTCGTGTGCTAAGATGAGCTACATTTGTCAATGTAATCATTTTAATTTGCTCACAGTTTCAGGGCTGGTTTCTTCAAAATTGTGATTTGAGGTAAAGTAGATATCCTTAAAATAGGGTTCTGTTCAATTTTTTTTACATTCTATAATTTCCCAAAAGTAAGCCGCTCTGCAAAAGAAAATCATCCAAACTTTGTCTTCATTTCTATTTCTGGGGAGTGGTTAGAATAAGGAGAATATTGAACCTAGCTATACCTTAACTGCGGTCACTAGATTCTCAAGCAATGAAGATGGGAGATAACAATGTCATAGAATCCAAAGGTAAGTGTGAGCTGTAGGGTTCGAGCTTTTGGCTTTTCTGAAAATATTCGTTATTTATGCAACTTAACTGACGAACAGTGATTTATATTTAGTTTTTAGATGAAGGGAAGTAACCTGCATTAATTTATTCCTGTTATCTCTCCTGCTTTTTAGAAAAGATGAAAAGGTTCTTTAGGGTCAGTGTATGTTGGGAGAACTTATTATATGTTATGAACCTTTAATCAGTTCTCTGGATACAAAGCAGGAAGCTATGTAGGTTTAAGCAGCAATTACCAATTTTTTGACACTCCCCCCACCCCCCCCTCCTCTGTAAAAATAAGTATAATTAAAATATAAGTTTAAATATGTATAGGATTTCTTAGCTTAGTACTTTATATGATATCACGAGACATTCTGCAACAGATCATTATGTGATTTATTGATGAAGTGCAGATAAAATATGATGCCGACAATTGAATAAAAGCAATCGCAGTCAAAACCATTTTATTGTATTTAATAACTCCTGAAATTTGACTTGCCTTTGTGATTCACATTTACACTTCTCCTGTGGGTTTTGTTGCTTTGCAAGTTTATGATTAGATACGTGATGCTCTAATCATAAACGTGTAGCGTTATCTCCGTTCATGTCTTCTTCAAAACTGTGATCCCCTTAACCTTATGATTGCCACGTCCCCTCCAGCACAGCGCGGTCACGTGACTTGCCAGCCCTTAACCCGGAAATAGAAGAGGAGTTACCGTTTCCCTTCACTACAGATCGCGTCCCGCGCCCCAAAGGAACGCAGGGCGCGATCAAAAGCAAAACATTTTGTCTTATATACAGTATATATAAAAGCGCCTTGGGCATGACATGGTTCTTTAACAAAATAAAATGATTAGAGTTGTGTGAATGGCTCTAAAAATGTGATTATTTTTTGGTGAGTCAACTAAAAAATGTCTTCATGCCCTTCAATAGCATAATGAAATAAATGCCTTTTATCCTGTTGCATGTACAGTAAAATCCTTTTCATCAGATATTTAACAAGAAAAAAAAGCTCTCCTGAGAAGGGACAGGTCTGCCATTAAAATGTTGTGGTTACTAATGGTGCTCCCTGCAATCTCCCAGTTTTGTTCAGCAGGGGGACCTGTGTATAAGAAAAAAATATATTGATAAAAAGTATTCCTCCAATATTGTTTTTTTTTTATGTCTCATTTAGTAGAACAAGTAGACAGACACTTTTTTTTTTTTTCTTTACATTATTTTTATTAAGAGAATATTGGTTACATGATTTAATTCATCACATGGATGGATACACACAAGATGATTTGAAAGTGGTGTAAACAAAATTAGCAGTAAGGGACAGACATAGTACAACAAGATGTGCCAAGACAAATCTATATAACTTTTGGAAAAATAGTTGAAAGCGGGACATGATACCCGGTCCTGCCAAGTTTTTCACCCAATCAGCTTTCAGTTTTCATTCACAGAGAGTGAAATTTGCTCTTAGACAGGGGAGGTGATTGGACAGAAGGCAGCAGCAGGGCACTGACTCCTCCCCCTCCCTGCCTGCAGAGAGCTCCGCACAGGAGAGTGAGGGGAAGTGTGTGTCTGTGTGTGTTTTGTAGGTGTAAGGGGGGCAGCAGAGTGTTTTATTGGTGTTTGTGTGTCTTCTGTTGGTGTGTGTATTGTGGGTGTAGAGGGGGCAGCAGAGTCTTGTTGGTGTGTGTCGGCTGTGTATGTTTTGTGTGTGTAGAGGGGGAGCTGCAGTGTGTGTTTTGTGGGTGGAGGAGGGGTGCAGAGTGTTTTCTTGGTGTGTGTGTGTGTCTACAGTGTGTGGGTTTACAGGGGGCTGCAGTGGGTGAAAGGGGGGGAGCTGCTGGTGTGTTTTGTGGATGTAGAGGTGGGAGAGTGTGTTTTGTTGATTTGTGTGTGTATCTCTGCAGTGTGTTTTGTAGGTGCAGGGGGGTGGGAGAGCTGCAGTTAGGGTTGCCAGGTGTCCGGTATTGAACCGGACTGTCCTGTATTTTGGATACTCTTTCCAGTAAAAAATGAGAGGTACTGTAATACTGGACATGTATGTGTCCGATATTACCTCCCTGGACATAGTGACCTGACGCACCTTTCACCATTGAGTCCAGTATTTTTGGAGAGGCCACCTGGCAACCCTAGCTGCATTGTGTGTTTTGTGGGTGGAGGAGGGGTGCAGAGGGTTTTGTGTGTGTGTGTCTGCAGTGTGTGGGTTTACATGGGGGCTGCAGTGGGTGTATAGGGGGGCTGCTTGTGTATGTTTTATGGATGTAGAGGGACAGCAGTCTGTTTTGTTGGTGTGTGTGTCTGCATTGTGTTTTGTGGGTGTAGACGAAGGCTGCAGTGTGTGTGTCTGTTTGTGGGTTTAGAGTGGGGGCTGCAGTGTGTTTTGTGGGTGTAGAGAAGGGGGACTGCAGAGTGTGTGTGTGTGTGTGTGTGTGTGCAATTTCCTTTTAATAAACTTGCAGTAAAAGCATAAGAATGTAGACAATCATGCTGATAAAAATCAATATGACTACAAACATTTATCTTTTTGATGAAAATTTAAAAAAAAATTACAAATAAGCCTACATTTAGCCTATAATAGTAAAATCCCCTCAGAACAGGGCATTACTGGACAATAATGCCCTGGCTGGGTTAAAGTCCCTCGGCTTCACCTCGGGCCTTCAACTCTTCCAGCAAGGGCATTATTGGCCAGTAATGCCCTGTTCTTTTTGGGATTATTACTTAAATAAAGTATTTAAGATACCAATAATCGTGTTGTAAAGTATTCATAAATACGAAGATTCTTAGCCACGCTTGCATCGCGTTATAAGCGGATTCGCGTTATAACGGGGTTGAGCTGTATTGTTTTCGAGTTGAGATTCTTTGATCTATATTTTATCTTCCAACTTGCTATCCTTCCCTTCTTGCTCATAAATAAATACTTTTAAAGAATTGGAAATGCAGCTGAGCAATAGCATCATTAATGGACAAATCTGCGTCTTCCAAGAAATTTGCAAAACAAATTTATTTCTTAATCCTGCAAAGCTCTTTGGTAAGACTTCCAAGGCTTCAGGGTTTAATGTAAGTGGGGAAGCATATCTTGTTGTACTTGAAATTTAATTAACAGATATTATTCAAACAAAAGGCAGGAAGCGTAGAAAGGATATGTAAACTTCTAGCTAAATGCTATCGCACAACTGGGGCAGAGAGGAAATGCCATTGCAACCGTTGTCTAATATTGCATTGTATCGTGGAAATCCAAACCCAAGAGGAAGCCAGATAAGCGATCTTTCTAATTATATGTGCATTTTTAGAAAACGCTAGACTGCAGAGTAATGTTCGGCCGTGAGAGCTCTGAAAAAACAGTAACAGAATAAAAAATAACAGGCAATCTAAAACTAGTACTATTGTGCAGGCAAAATAATGTAAATGCATAGAAAAATCCCTTTCATTTGTTACGTACAAACATTGCAGATTATGCAACCTTTTAGTGGACAATATTTACTAAACAGTGTAGTGTACCAAATATAGGGTCCCTTTCCATATGTACTGTACCTCTTTAATATATCTCTCTTTTAGTGGGCAAGCATGGCCGTTCCTTAAAGATGCAGCTGCATATGGGTTTTTAGGAGTTTACAACAAAAGTGTTTCTGTATGAACAAATAGGGAACACACAACCCATAGGGTGGGCTGCATCCCTACATTTGTATTACTATTACAGGTTGCCGTGGTATATAGAAGTATGTTTGCCACCCTGGTATATTCCTTGTTTACAGTAAGGTGTGTAATACACCATGTTGTACAATTTATGAAAGAAAATCAAGACTAAACACGCTAAACACACTCAGTATAAATAAAAGGCAATAAACAGTTGCAGAAACTGCAAGAAGCAGAAAAATAAATATATGACACATTATCCAAGTAGCATCCCCCTATGTCACTGTGCAATACTATAGAAATTTGAATGGACACATGTCAAGAGAACAAGTAAACACCAATTACGTTGTCATACTGTAGATACGTTTATTTAAATTGGCTAAAAATAAGCCAGGACTTTGTATTTCTGTTAGCCAGACGTTTACATACTAGGGACGCACGCGCACGGCCTTGAGCGGTGGTGCGGCAGACCAGGGAAATTGCAATAAAATTGGATCGCGGCGCGGCAGCAGCGCGAAAATACAATCACAGCGCGGCCCAACGCTGTGACGCCAGAGTCACGCTCTGAGTGCTGCTTCTTTGTTTTCTCGCCTGGGAAAGCATTGATTATTTTTATATATAAAAAGTATGAGATATATATATATCTCATACACATTTTAAGTTCCATGTAAATGGATTTCAGGCAAAAATTGGCATGTGTGCTCATTTGCATGTCATTTCCGAGAATCCCTTGCTGCAGTGGAAGAACTGTATGCTAGGTGATAATGGTTGAAAGGCAGGGTTACAGACCTGTCTAAGACATGTGAATGTGCTCACAAGTGATATTCTTTATTGGATATATACATACATGTATACATACATACACCCACCCACCCACACACACAAGACTTCTGCTTTTAAACTAGTTTATTCTAGCATAAACTCCGCACAGCTGCAATGTCCTTTCAGCCAGCAGCTGGGAAAATAGAGATTAGATCTTAAGTAAATAATTCAGCATCCTTTTAGCATGCATAAAATGTAATATAGGAAAAAATTCAGCACATTATTATACATTGAAGTTTTAAGAATGTTATCTCAAAACTGGAGATATTTAAGTTTCAATTTAAGAAGAATTGTGTTATCATTGCTGATTCCCAATGCAGTTTATTTTGTACATTCATTAGCATCTGTTGTTGGATTGCCTAGAATTATGCTTCTTTTGCCGATACCCGACAAATCATTCCACAGATCTTGAATTTTGTGACAAATGTTGAAAGTTTTCGGAGGTGATGCAACATGGCAAAGTTATTTACTTTTTAGCACATCTACATTGCACCATTAAAAAGTGTATTTAGTAATGTTTTAAAACCCAAATTCACCTGTGCAGTTATCCTTTTTTTATTCCCCAATTCAAAACTGGAAAATAAGTTGTTTCAGGTTTTTGAACCAAGTAGTCGACGCACATTAAACATATCATTTTTTATGACCATTTACTTGTTTTATTTGTGTATCTAAATAGGATTCCATTGCGCTTTTTTATTCTAGCATTTGTAGGTAGGAATGTTATTCTGACCAGTGGCTGTATCATCGGTGCGTGCTGCAATGTGAACACTTGTGAGGTTATCCCTGAGAACACCGTCATCTATGGATCTGACTGCCTGCGCAGGGTGCAGACGGAGCGCCCCCAGGTCAGTATACAGTACTTCGGCAATCTTCCATTTCCCATAGATAGTTGTGCTGATTTTCAGCTGCCCCTGAAGTTATTGCTTGGTGAAATAATAGAATGTTCAGCTTAGACCATCCTTTCTTGTTCCTGGCATTGGTTGATGCAAAAGCTAAGCCATGGAACATTTCCACAAAGGGATTTAATTGGGTTTGAAGCGGCAATCCAAGCTCAGCATTTTTTTTGTTTGTTTGTTTTTACACAGGATTGAAGCAGGGGGTCTCCAGAAATGCATTAATTTGATCTCTGGGGACCCTCTGCTTCCCGAGATACTTACCTCTGTAGGGGGTGCCGGTAGCATCTCTGGCTGGACTAGCTGTGGTTAATGTAATGGCGGCATTAAAGCTTCCACGTCCTGTGAGCCAATAGGAAGCTGTGACGTCATCTGGTGCGGCTTTCTATTGGCCCACGTAAGCAAGGACCTTTAAACAGAAGAGATGCCAGCATCACTTATGGAGGTAAGTATCTCTGGAAGCAGTGCTCCCCAGAGCTGAAATGAATGGGGTTCAGCTCCAAAGAACCCCTGCTTCAATCCTATGTAAAAAATAAATAATTGCAGCGCTTGGATTGCACCTTTAAAGCAGCAGACCCTACGGTGACCAAAGTGGCAGTGGACAGTTTAATGGATTAAATGTAAGTGACTAAAACTTTTTTTTTGTAAAGATCAGAAGAGTAGAATAGTTTTTAAATAATTGGGACATTTTTTAATGTTTCAATGGTAACATTTATTTGTGTTTGTTTTTTATTCACTGCGTGAGAGTTCCCCTTTAAAAAGTAGCCGCACCTTTGAATGGACAAACATGAACTCACTTCATACTGTATGTGTAGTAATTAAGTGAGTTTTTAAGATTTCTTTTTAAGATAAAACTACAAGAAATGGAAGAAAAAAGGGTCTTGCATGATCATATAAATGTCATCCATGTTGGTCCATTACAACGCGTTACTAATTTTAAGATAGCCTAGTTCTGTTTTTTTCTCCATAATCAAGCTATCTGGATTACTGCTGTAATTTACAGTGATTTTTATTAGTGGCACAAAAATCAGCATATCCTGTAAATAGTTTGTAATACGTCATTTGTGGGTATATTTTTATGTATGTTTAATAAAAGGAGCTGGCGTTATTGTACTGCTGACAGTATCTCAATTTATTTATATGGACCAGAATAAAAAGGGTATTTTCTTACTCTAAATATAGATATGGTATACCATTGTACCATATCATAGTACATTTATGAGTAAAAGAAGAAGAAATGTACAATAGGGTGGAGCAATAAGATTGCAGGTGATCATGCAGCAAAAGCACAAAATATAGGATTTCAGCTGAAAAGCTATTAACCAGATTTAAACCAGACAATGCTCCTTTTTATTTCTGACTTTTGTTTAAGGTTGACAATCTCTGTTTCCTTCATCCCTGAGGTCATAACCTATAAGGCCAATGACCAAAACAGGACATAGGATGCTCTTGACAATCAGTCCTGCGGTTCATTTCTCCCTGTAGTTTGTATATACCAGTACAGTACTGTATAAGTACTACAAATGCTTATTCTTTTTTGTTTTGTTTTTTTGTTTGTGTATATATATTTTTTTATTTTGGTTTCTTTCAGCCACAAACACTTCAGTTGGATTTCCTGATGAAAATCCTTCCTAATTACCACCACCTGAAGAAGACGACTAAATTTAGCTCTACACCGATCAAAAACTGAAACTGTCCACTACGTTGTGTCTAAATTGTGTCTAAATTATCCTTCATGTGTAATGCTATGTACATGAAATTAGTTTTAGTTTCATTGTTTAGCTTTGTTCAATTTGTTTTGACACTGTGTGTTTTATTGCCTTAAAGATACAGTTCCCTCTACTTAAAATAATAATAAGAAAATAATGCCTGATGTCACTACACTCAATTTAGAAGGAATGTGAAAAAGAAAAGCGCGTGAGACAAGCGGGGGATTCTGATAGCGGAAATGGCAAACATTCTCCCTGATACTCTGGCAGTCATTAAACGGAACATTGTTTATAAGTCGGTCAATTTAGAATTTTTTAAGATAAATAAATTTAGAATAGTAATTGTAATTGGCCACTCTTTATATAATATGTTAAAGCTCAAAGTAAATTTTGGGTGGCAATTCACCTTTTAAATGTTTTAGACTGTTATGCACGCTTGACCCCTTCAATGCCCTATTAGTGTACGTCATACGTCATAAAAAGTGACACCCTACACGACCTTATGACGTACGCTGTACGTCATGGCCTATTGATCTTTTTAAAGGGATGTGCACAATAGGCGCTGATCGTGCTTAAGTTCCCATCCGGAACCCTGAAGTGATCACATGATCGTTCAGTAGAGGAGTTGCGTGATCCATCGGTGGCAGGACCCCCTGTCACTGAAGGGGTTAATAGATCGGTTTATGGTGGAGTTGAGAGAGAGAGAAGTGAGCTTTAAGATCAACACTTACATTACATCTAAACGATGCCTGTAAACTATTTAATTTCACTGGGCTAACATCTGCAGTTGACAGCAGCATCTCATAATTAGAAATAATAAATAGAGAACAATCAGTCTTTGTATCCGTATTTCTCCTACATTACACTCTTGAGCAGTTTTTTAATGGATTAAATAGCACTTGATTTATGTGGCCATCAGGGATGATGTATAAATTATAATTTAGTAAATCGGCAAATCGCTGATCACATTCCTGGAGAGACTTTTACGTTCTGCTTATATTTAAATACCATTCCCAAGCTTCCATTGAGCTAACAAGTAAATGTTTTAAAGACATAACAGTCACAATGATTTAATAACTGGTAAAGCCATTAAGGAGGTAAATGCAAAATTCTGCAAAGCTGACGTTCGGGACTAAAATCCCCATTGGGGCTGCTTCGTAGTATATTGAATTTACATCTTTGTGTGGTTTTTTTTTTCTCTAGCTTTGATGTTACAGGAACATGTTTGTTGTGCAATGTTGTTTAAGACAGATTATTTTTCATTAAAAATAATATTGTGTTAGAACAAGTAAAGACAGCATCGTATTGTTAAAACTAATATGATTGATATTTTTTCCCCTTCAGGTTTGATGAGTTCCTTGAAGCTTTTATATACAGATGTGCATGTGGCTATTCTTTTCTACAACAAACTGTAACACCTCCACAATGCATACTTACGGTCACGTATATAAATGTTACAAATGTAAGTGACATTTGTTTTTTTGCATGGAATTATTTATAACCTTTTTTTTATTGAGAGAGAGAGCGCAAATGGAAATATTACTGTATGCTCATTTGCATGTCTTAGACAGGTCTGCAACCCCGCCTAATATATATTATAAATAATTCCATACCAAAAATATATAGGGAGAGAGAATGAATCATTAAATTATATTATAGATGATTTCTGAAACATCACAAAAGAAAGTGTTAAACAAAAACACTTTTGCTGTTTCATCAGAAGATGGCGATGAAGATTAAAAGAATACATTCAATCTGGACCATTTTTCTTTACTGTGTAGTGTGATTATGTTTCTTGGAGACAGTACTCGTGTTGTATATGCTGTATAAAATAGTGGTTTAGACCAGGGGTGCCGAACTCATTTCATATGAAGGGCCTGATTAGATTTAATAGATTTCATATGTACTAAACAAGAATTAGAAGGAGCACACAAAAGACTGGTAGAGTCAAAAAAAAATTAAAAGTGTATTAAATTCATCAGAGCCAATGACAAGGTAACGTTTCTGGACACAGAGTCCCTTCTTCAGACCAAACCCCAGCTTTGGGACGCCGGGATCAGCAGAAGGTGTGCGCCAAAAGGGAATACACTGTAAATGTATTTTTCTAAACAGTGGTGTGCCATTTATACCTACTCTTTTCCAGATTCCATATGTACCATACATTTTCAAAATATACATATAAAACATAGTAGTGCGGCTGTATGCTAGATGTCAGCATTAAGATCTCCCCCCCCCCCCCTTCTCCTTCACTCCCCTCACTTCCCAGCCTCTCTCTCACATTCTTACTCCACCCCTGCCACACTCTTTTCCCCCCTCACACTCTTAATATTCCCCTCTCCCATTCAAGACCTCACTCCACACACAATATCTCACGCTCTTAATAACTCCCTCCTCTCACACTCTTAATATCCCCCCACCCATGCTCTTGCCCGGTGAGGCGTGACCCATACTGGAGCAGGCAGAGTACGGAACCTGGTGAGGAAGCATGATGGGAGAGTTGGTCTGAGGGAGGGACCTATGCTGGCTGTTCCATGCTGCTCCTGCACTTGAGTGAAGCAGGATCCCACACAAAGGCTAACCGGGCACTCCTATTGGCCCGGCAAGCCTTGCGAGAGTTCCTGCTGTAGTAATGTGTGGGAGAAGCATGGAAGAAGCAGCTCTCGCCCTGGAACAATCAATCCTGGTCTGCAGGCCGCATGTTTGACAGCCTTAATTTAGAGGTAACATTAAACAAGCAACAAAGAGAGAAAGAGAAACTGGCGTACAGCCAAAGGAGTGGGTCACCAACAGAATGAATGAAAAAATGGTCCTTTATTGATCCATATAGGAAATGGAGGTAAACACCCTCCTACGCGTTTCGTGTATGGGAATACACTTTATCAAGGAGTCCTCTTTTTATTTGTGCATTATCACATGCTGTGAGTCCAGGGACCTTCCCTGTGAAGAATTGGAAGGGGACATTGCTATCTACCCCATACCCAAGGACATTGGGTCTCCATGGGATTTCACATATTAATCTCACTAGCCCCAATCCCAACATCTATCTACATTATTCCTATTACATGGATCTAGCTCTGGAGCGCATTAATCACTAACTATGCCTTCTGACAACATTAAACAAGCAAGCTGAGCAATGGGATAGTATGGAAGCAGCGGGGCTTTGACCCTATGTCTTTGCGTGTCTTGTTTTTGTCACCAGGAAAATGTCAATATCTCAGTTTCATTAAATGAGAATAGTACTTTTTAGAAGAGCAAAACTATAGGGGGAAAAAAACAAACAGCTCAAGATATTTATTAACAAAGCATTTGCATATATAATAAAAAATGATAAGGATTGTAGTAATGCTGTACAAATAATGTAGTAAAATTTGACAGTAATGTTAGGCACCCTGATTTCCTTGGTTTTGTGAAAGAACAAATGTTATATATACCAGAGCAAATATTACCGTACTTACCGTGTCATTTACTTCTCGGGTTTGAAGGCATATAGTATGTCCATGTTGTTCTTGTGAAATTGAACAATGCCTTGTTCATTGGTTTGATTATAACCTTATAGAGATGAAGCACCTATTCCCACCTCCCACGGGAAATCTGGCCACTACATGGGTGTTTCTCTGGTGCTGTGAGCTCACCTGGGTGTTATAGAAGGCCTGAGGACTCCGCTGGTGTTGTGTGGGAGCATCAACTGGTCAGGCTTTTTTTTTCTCCTAGGGTGCAGCACCTCCATCCCATGAGGATCCTGGCAAGCAGGATGGTCCCCATAGGTAACTCTTCCTCCTCCAAACACTAGACATCATTGTTGATATAACTAAGTTTATTCTGTGCACAGCATGGCATCCTCCACATTCCCTGGAGTAGATACCCAGGGCTTGAGCCCAAGCATCCCTCCTAAACTCCCTCACCCCCTGATGGAATGAGGGGAACACCCACTCCTCTGAGGGAGGGAAGACAAACGCCAACCACACAACCAACCTAATCAATTTGGTGGTGTCGGCTTTTATTCCCAGGAGGAAGGGCTTGTAACCCTGCCCCATAACAGGGCAGGTCCAGGTACTGACAGGCATCACACCATATACATGTGACCCAGTCTGTACCCTCCCCAGGGATGACACTCCAACTGCTGGTTTAGGCCAGCCCCTGGATATGGCAACACAGTAGCCATCCAGGCTGCAACTGCAAGCTAGGCCCTGTGCAGGAGTTTAACCCCAACACTCTGTTCCTATAAGGACTTATAGTGTTGAGGTCAGTGGAATTCTATAACCAGGGGCACTAAAAGTGAGTTAAGTATGATCTGTAAGAATTATGGTTCAAGGTCAAGATTTACATGTGTGATTATTTGCTGCTGTTCTGGGCTCTGTCACATTCCAATCTGGGATCAATACAAGATGGAAGTCTGGTCACTTCAAGAGTACTCAGTATAATGTTGTAAAGGGGTTAAAATTACAGTGCAACCATGTCATACAAACCATTCTCCGCAATGACTTTGTCCCTATGAATAAGTCCAACTCACTTTGACTATTTTTACAATTAAATGCTGCATTTTCCGTGTCTACTTTAGCATCTCACCCCTAACAAGTAGTGGAACAGAAGTGTAAGAGTCATAGGGCCCTTTTCAATAAACTCCGAAGACGTTCCAAAGGCGAATGTTATCACCAAAAAGGTGTCACGCTGTGCTCACCACAAACAAGACGAGACCCCGGTACTGAGATGGGAGTAGTAACAAACACCAGCCACAGGCACGAGGGCCACGTCCGGAGTGTAGGTTTGCCTTGACAGCCGGGTCAGGGATGAAGAGATCAGAGTAGTCTTTATACTTGAACAACAAACAGAGAAAAGAAACCTAGTTTGGGCACTCTAGTACATCAAATGGGTGAGGAATGGAGGATTTAAAACAACTTTAATAAATCACTAAATAAAATATTGGGGATTAAAACGAGTATTAAATGCTGTGATCCTAAGGTCTGAACCTGTGATAACAAGTTTTGGATCGGTAATGCGGATGGCAGAAACACTCTAAAAGGAGTGTCCTGCAATCAAAAAGGTGAGTAAAATACAAACACCTGTGTGAATAACCAGAGGTGTAGAACTCAACTGTTTAGGTAGGTCTCAATGCACATATCCTGAATATATAATATATGAAAAAATATATATATAGTAACCATACAAAAAGACCCTAGCTTGGTCTGCCGATAGCCAAGAAAGTGATTGAGGCACTGTGACTCCACAGTAACTAGATAAATCTTACTGGAGGTAGGGTCAGTAATTGTGCGGTGTAATGATGTGTCAGGGTAGTGTAGTTAGACCCAGGTATCTAAAAAGATAATATATCTTAGATATATACTCTGAACCTCAAGCTTACTCTGGATTTCAATCTCAATAGCATTTGCTTTTTAGATATCAGGGTATCCAGAGGAACCAATGGCGAACTAAGCACCACCATTTACAGAAAACCCACATCCACGAATAGCCTACTTCAGGCTGGGAGCCACCATCCTAGGGCGCTAGTGAAAGGTATACCAGTAGGCCAATTCCTGCGGTTAAAACGTAACTGCAGTGACAGTGGAGAATTTGAAAAACAGGCAATACTGATGACTAACAGATTCATTGATCGTGGGTACAGTAAAAAATTGGTCAGGAGGGCATACAAAAGAGCCAGATTTACACGTCGGGCTGACCTCTTGAAACAAAAGACACCACAGACTGAGAAGAAAATTATACGCTTTATTGGTGGGTATAACAGCCAATGGCACCAGGCCAGGAGTATATTCCAACGTCACTGGCATATACTGACATCAGAACCAGACATTCAAGGGGCAGTGTGCAGCTATCCGTCGATGGTGAGCCACAGGGCAAGGAACCTTCGGGATTCCCTAGTACATAGCCACTACACCGATCCCCAGGTGAGTACCTGGCTCACACCAAAACCACTTGGTACTTATACGTGTCAAAGATGCAAAGCCTGTAAAAATATTATGGTGACCAAGTCATTCTCTAACCATGATGATACGAAAACATATGATATACGCAAGTTTATCAACTGTGTTAGCGTAGGGGTCATCTACCTGGGCATGTGTGCGTGTGGCAAGAAGTATGTGGGGAAACCCAGGAGAGAATTCAAACAAAGGGTTCTTGAACACCTGGGCACCATCAGGAATAAAACGGACACCCCTGTATCTAGGCATATGAACATATGCCAGAATGGGAACACGGACTCCATTACGTTTGTTGGCATTGACAAATACTCACCTGGCATTAGGAAAGGAAATTGGGACACAACCTTTTGAAAAAAGAAGCAAGGTGGATATATACCCTGGGGACACTGTCACCTAGAGGACTAAACAAGGGGTTTATGCTCTCACCTTTTATCTGATATCCCACTATTTTCTCTGGTATTTCTGAACAAATAAGAACATGTTTATTCACCATCCTTTGTGAGTTAGTTTACACCCCCTGTTAGCCCAGTCTCTGGATTAGGTTAGAACCCAAGGATCACTGTCATTACCACTACTACTATTATTATTATTATTAATCATTGATCATACCAAGGGTGGATATATACATACACCTATTAATTGTAACAATATTATAATATTGCTATTACCTTTTACTCGCATCAAATGTCACACATATTATAATAATGGACACAGTGGTCCCGCAGTGATATACTGCCTGTCTGTTAAGTACTTCAAAATCCCGAGGATATCAAAAAATAATCGGGGATTTGGAGTACTTGACAGACAGGCAGATATACTGCGGGACCACTGTGTCCATTATTATAATATGTGTGACATTTGAGTGCTATTTATAAGGGGATTCTTTCTGATCAAATCTTTTGATCAACACTGATATTACTGTACTTATACCCTTTGCAGCACCTGTCATCTACTATTGAATATATAAAAATTACATATGGTGATTGCGGTCTCACTCACGTATTTAATATTACCATTACTCTCCTACTCTCCACTAGGGACATTAGTGCCTGCACAAACATAAACTATCATAGCATCAGCCTTCACTCTGGCATTTCTACTGATACTGCAGGCAATCACAATCTGTGGGGGACACACCCCCCGATCTTCAATCAGCCGTGCAATCAGGGACTCTCTGACGTCACGCACAGGGGGCGGAACTGAGCTAATGGGACGGGAATCTCTTGAATGCTAGGGGTATAAAGGTACTCACAGAACCGGTGGGTCCTTCCCCCTCCTACCTGCCTTGACGAAGCGTTGTCACGCGAAACGCGCGAGTCGGCACTAAGGGGCACGCGCATGACTCAGACACCTACACGTGAGTCAGCTGGCAGCACTGCCTCCCAGCTTTTGCAGCGTGTTTTCTTATGCAGTGGCTCCTATAATGGATTGTCCAAGGGAGCCCTCTAACCAGTAGGTTGTTACTCTATCTGTCTACACTTACAAGTTAGATGCACATTAGTGCACTCTACTTATGATCTTATCTTTACCTACTCTCATTAGCACTGACCCTTTATTGATCAGCTCTGACTAACAGAGCAGGTGTTGGGTCAGTGCCGTTTACCTGGTTACCCTATGAACCTGCTATACATTGTATTAAGTTCAAAGGATGTGAGGGTCACAGGCATACCACACATTGAGCTGTGCCTGTTGTGCTATTAGTGTAGCTTAAGTAGATTTCAGTGCCTTACTTGCCTAACATTTTTGGCTGGGGAATACATTAACCCCCACATACCCAGTTTTGAATTTACATAAGATATATTATCTTTTTAGGTACCTGGGTCTAACTACATTACCCTGACACATCATTACACCGCACAATTACTGACCCTACCTCCAGTAAGATTTATCTAGCTACTGTGGAGTTGCAGTGCCTCAATCACTGTTCTTGGCTATCGGCAGACCAAGCTTGGGTCTTTTTGTATGGTTACTATATATATATATTTTTTTTTTCATATATTATATATTCAGGATATGTGCACTGAGACCTACGTAAACAATTGAGTTCTACACCTCTGGTTAATCACACAGGTGTTTGTATTTTACTCACCTTTTTGATTGCAGTACACTCCTTTTAGAGTGTTTCTGCCATCCGCACTACCGATCCAAAACTTGTTATCACAGGTTCAGACCTTAGGATCACAGCATTTAAAACTCGTTTTAATCCCCAATATTTATTTAGTGATTTATTAAAGTTGTTTTAAATCCTCCATACCTCACCCATTTGATGTATCTGAGTGCCCAAACTAGGTTTCTTTTCTCTGTTTGTTGTTCATTAATACTTACCTAGGGAGCACCTACATCACTATCACATCGTATCTATCGACAGCTGCGGGGGTCCCCTATCTAGTATCTGGTCTTTATACTTGCCGAGTTCAACGTAGGAGATATCCGGAGCGTAGAAGGTACTTTTGCCGAGGTCAGGGTTGGAGAGTGGAGGGTGGTCGAGGTACAATGCCCAGTTCAGGATTAGAGAGGAGCGAGGAGTCAGAGGTAGCCAAGATCTGGAGCCATAGGTTGGAGTAGTCAAAGCAAGCCAGTTCAGTGCACAGAAGATCAAACTGGAACAAAGCAACAGGACAGGGACAAGGCAGGAACAGCCAGGGTAATCACAGAGTAAACCAGTGCAAAAAAGTGTGTGTAATCGGGCGTTCCTTAATTAATCAAACAAAGTGCTAGTGCATCAATCTTATGTATAAAATATAATATATAAATAAACTCAAAATATTAGTGACCAGTATTTATATAGTGAACCCAGTGAACAATTAATTAGTGATCATATAAAATAATTTCCACCACCAAATGTGAAATAAAGAATTAATTGTAAAGCAGCTCAGACAAAACCCTTCAAAAGACTGTTCTGGAGTCTATATCTTGATTATAGTCTTCTGCAGCAAGGGGAGCGCAGGATGTTCACAGCGTGGTCATGAAAAGACGAAAAGACATAACATAGTGTGACCTGTGTATATGTATCTGGAATATGTAGGGCTGTAAGATCGTAGCACTCACACTTTTTCCCCAGAAATCCAGCAGTACAGAGACTCTTTCTCTCTCTGAAGGTTGCTCGTTTCAGAGAGAGAGTCTCTGTACTGCTTGATTTCTGGGGAAAAAGTGTGAGTGCTACTATCTTACAGCCCTACATACTGTATTCCAGATACATATACACAGGTCACACTATGTTATGTCTTTTTGTCTTTTCCTGACCACGCTGTGAACATCCTGCGCTCCCCTTGCTGTGGATGTAAACACAGAGTAACAAGAATCTATGCTCAGCCAATGTGCCTATAACATTGGCGAGCATATATAGGCTGGATCAGCCAACCCCCATGGGGGGTGGAGTGGGGTCGCGGCCTCCGCGGTAGCTGTGATAGGTCCAGGGCTCAACGAGCAGGTGTAGCTGTTTGTGCAGCTAAATAATGCTTCTATGAGCAGGTGCAGCTGTTTGTGCAGCTATTGAATGCTTCTATGAGCAGTTTGCAGCTGTTTGTGCAGCTAATGAATGCTTCTATGAGCAGTTTGCAGCTGTTTGTGCAGCTAATGAATGCTTCTATGAGCAGGTGCAGCTGTTTGGCAGCTAGTGGATCTTGACACGGAGCTTGGGGGTGTGGCGCACGTGTCACATGCGAGCTCTGAGCGCAGTCAGTGCGCGGCATGGTCCGGGGGCGGAGCCAGAGTCCCCGGTGTTGGATGACGCCATTTTGGCGCGCGTGCATGCTGCGCGCGTCTGGTAAGGAATGTGGTCCATAGGCACCCCGCGCGTACACGGTGGTGCTCGAGAGGATGCGCGGAGCGGCTGTACTTCGGTAATCCTTACAGTACCCCCCCCCCCTTCAGAGGAGACCTCTGGGCTAACCCTGCGAGGCTTCAGGGGGTATTTCAGGTGGAAGTCTTTGATGAGTTCGGGTGCGTGGACTTGCTGGTGTTGAATCCAGGATCGTTCATCGGGGCCGTATCCCCTCCAGTGAATGAGATATTGGATAGTCCCTTTAGATAACCTGGAGTCTAGGATGGCCTGAACTTCGTAATCCTGCTGGGCGTGTACGATTAGAGGACCCGGTGGTGCAGGAGATGCATCAGGGAAGCGGAGGCTGCGGTATGCAGGTTTCAGTAGTGAAATATGGAACACGGATGGAATCCTCATTGAAGAGGGGAGTTGCAGGCAGTATGCCATCAGATTGATTTTCTCCAAGATCTTGAATGGACCTGTGGCAGGACGGCCTGTAGCCGAGGTCAGGGAACAGTCCACACGTATAGTTTCAGGTGATAATAAAACGTTCAGTGGCTTATTTCTCCCGTAACATAACAAATGCGGTTACACGGTCCCTTTAACAAAAAATCGGCTAGCTCCACTTTGGGGAGAAAAACTGACTTAACACACGCAGACCTATCTAGCAGGCTGGCTGGCTAAACCGTACCAAACCATAAGGGTACTTTAAGCATAGTAAACAAATGAATAATCCTTACTTGGGTTGAAGTAGTCTTTGGTGAAATCCCTCTGGCTAAGGGCTCACGCAGCAGTGGTGCTTCTTCTCTAGGCAGCTACTGACAGTCACATGATCCTTTTTCTACTTGCTGGCTCTCAGGTGTCAGCTAACGATTTTCTGATTCTAACTTCCACCTGAGTTAACCCTTATGAGTGCTGGATGAAGCACTCAAACATATGTCTCCCAGGCGTAACTGATAGGAGTTGACTTCACTCTGTCACATACCTCCCTGTTTGTGTGTGGCTAGTGTCCCACACGGCTGAAGCCCGACCCTCCACTCCTTCCCTTGAACAAAAAAAATCAGCATTCCATGGTCCTTTCCAGGTCTTGTGCTGAAATATCAAAAGAGAAGGGTTGGAGGGCAATATACCACCTGTGTCAACCTTGGATTTGTGTCCTTCTGGTGTTTAAACCACTTCAGGCGATGGTCAGTGACCAGGTGAAGTGTACTCCGGCGACATAATGTCTCAAGCCTCAATTGCCCTTTTACAGCGAGGCACTCCTTCTCAATAAACGGAATACCTCACTTCCCTTGGAACAGCTTCCGGCTGATGACAGTATGGGATGTTCAACACCATCAAATGCTGAGACGCACTGCTCCCAGTCCTACCTACCTCTGGGCATCCGTCTGATGATGAAGGGCTCTTTAAATCTGGGCTCCGAAGAGCGGGGCCCTCTGACAGGCCTTTTTTAGCATGTCAAAGGCGTCTTGGCACTCCCAGACCATTTAATCTTGGTCGGCGGGCACTCTTTTTTGTCAGATCTGTTAGGGTGCAGATATTTCTCTGAAAAATGGGGGATAAACGCCCGGTAATACCCTGCAACCCCAAAAGGAGAGGCAGACCGTGGTCTTTGTCTGTGGAGGTGGGGAACTTCCTTATTGGCGGCCCACCTGCTATCTATTGGCCTTACTATCCCTCCCCCAACGGCATAGCCCAAGTTACTTTGTAGTGGATTTACCGGGCACATTTTTTTGGATTTGCAGTGAGCCCGCCTTCTCGTAAGGACGTTAGGACTGCCCTTAACCTTTTATATGAGACGGCTGCCTATTGTCTGCTATAGATGACAATGTCATCCAAGTAGGAGCGCGGCATATGCCCTATAGGGTCATAGTACCTTGTCCATTAACCTTTGGAACGTGGCTGGAGCCCCATGTAACCCAAATGGCATAGTGACAATTGGTATAAACACGGAGGGGTGGTGAAGGCAGTTTGCATTTGGATTCTTCCACTAGAGGTATCTGTCAATATCCTTTCGTGAGATCTAGGGTGGAGATATACTCTGCTTTACCAATCGAGTCAAGCCATGTCATCCACCCTAGGCATTGGATATGCATCAAATTCTGGATACAGCATTTACCTTTCGCAGATCCATGCAAAACCTCACCTTCCCATCTTGTTTTAACCGAAAGGAGGAGGACGCAGGGGAGGGATACGCTGAAGAGAGCAAGGAGAGACGGACAGGTGGAAGGAGAACACAACTATAGGGCTCCTACACCCATTTCCGCTGTGTGGACTCCTCGATCACGCCCAATTCCAACATGTCTATTATCTCCCTCTCTACCAGGTCTTTTCGGCCCTCTGGCAACCTATAGGGATGGGACTGTACTTTTACGCCAGGTTCTGTCTCTATGCTATGGGACACTAAATCAGTCTGCCCTGGCAGCTCAGAAAAAATATCTGGGAACTGGTCACATACATCAAGTAGGTCTGACCTTTGTTCCGTTGTTAACTGCTCTCCCATGGGAACCTGATGGTCATTGTACGTACTACCCTTTGGAAGCTTTGGACCCAAATCCGTCTCTCCTTCCCGAGGGTGAATGAACAGCGATCTCATTGTTTTCCAGGGTTTCAGGAGGTTCACGTGGTAGATTTGTTTACCCTTCCTGGACCCTGGTTGAGAGATCTCATAGTTCACCTCCCCGGTGCGGCGGAGAACTTGGAAAGGACCCTGCCACTTCGCAAGGAGTTTACTCTCTGCTGTCGGTAGTAGTAGCATCACTTGGTCCCCAGGTTGGAAGACCCTCAAGCGAGCATTTTGGTTGTACTGCCTCTCTTGACGTTCTTGAGCAGATTTGAGGTTTTCCTTCGCAAACCGACCTATCATGTCTAGGCGGTTTCTAAGGTCTATGACATACTGAAGGGTATTCTTGGAGGGGGAGGGCTCCTCCTCCCAGGATTCCTTCAGTAGGTCGAGAATACCCCGAGGTTGGCGTCCATATAGGAGCTCAAACGGGGAGAAGCCTGTGGATGATTGGGGAACTTCTCGTACCGCAAACAACAGGAAAGGGAGAAGTTCATCCCAAGCTCGCTTTTCAGTGTCCACAAACTTCCTAAGCATGGTTTTTAAAGTACGATTAAACCTCTCTACAAATCCATTAGTCTGAGGATGGTAGACCGAGGTCACGACGGATTTTACCTCCAATAACTTCAGGACATCATGCATTAACTTTGCCATGAAATTTGTTCCCTGGTCAATTAACATTACTTGGGGAAGTCCTACCCTAGAAAACAGTTCTAACAGCCTGTGAGCAACCTGTTTAGCAGTGGCTGATCTCAGAGGGAAGGCCTCAGGAAATCTGGTGGCATAATCAACAACAACGAGTATAAATTTATGTCCCTTCGCAGAGGGTTCTAAAGGTCCGACCAGATCTACCCCAATTCTCTCGAATGGGACGGCTACCAAGGGCAGAAGAACCAAGGGAGCCGGCTTCTGTCCTTTTTGACTAGTTAACTGGCATTCAGGACATGTCTCACATAGTTTCATGATGTCACCATGTATGCCTGGCCAGTAAAACCGGGACGAGATGCGGTCCGTGGTCTTACAGTATCTCTGCCCAAATGACCACCCCATGGGAGAGTATGGGCAAGGGCAAACACTGTTTTAATCAACCCTTTAGGGACTAGCATCTGTCGAATGACCTCCCCTGTTTGTGTAACCTTATTCACACGATATAGTATGTCATTCAACAGTTCAAAATGTGGAAACACTTTTACACCTTGTTCATCTATTATCTTGTTGTTGACCTGTACCACTTTCTCATATTGTCTAGTCAGAGCTGGGTCCTCCCTCTGCCTCTGACGGAAGTCAGGAAGATCCAGGTCTGGCAACACTCCCGTATCTATCTGTTCCCCACCCTGGTCATCCCCGGCCATGACCTGCAGTCCTTTGGGCTGACTAATGTTACCAAAAGTCCCAGCCTTTCTTAACCAGTCCTCTTTTTCCGCACGTCTCTGTTTACGTGTCTTTGGGACATGGTGTCTACGGGGAAAAATCTCTGGGGGAAAAGGGAACAAGTCTCCGGGCTTCTCCGGTACCAGAAAAGTAGGCTCCATAGGAGTAGGGGCCAACACTGTTTCGAGGTAGGGCCAGTCTCGGCCAAGTAGAACAGGAGCAGGTAGCCAGGGAGCAACTCCCACTAGTAGGCTAGCCTCTTGATCCTGGATACGCAGTGTAACGTTCGCCGTCGGGTATCTCTTTGTATCCCCTTGGATACACTCGATATTCCAAGGAGAGTCATAAGATAGTCTATTGCTTGGAATTAGGCCCTCTAGGATCAGGGTTTTTCCAGAGCCCGAGTCCAGCATGGCGTTTACTTTTGTCCCCTCCAGAGATGCTGGGACTAACCACGGATTGTGGTCCCCTCGGAGACAAGCTGTGGCAGTGGTTCTGCCATATGAACAGTCCATCTCCTCATCTCCTGAGCCCGCAAACTCGGTCGTCCGCGGAAGCTATCGACGGGGCTCGGTGTTTGGACCTCTCCGCTGTTGGATGGGGTCCTCCCTTCTGGTTGGTGGGGTTATCCTCTCCACCGGGTGGGTGACTGGAGTCCAGGTTCTCGGGGAATACTGTGGGTGGCGGCCTCCCTTGAGTGATCCAGTGGCCTCGGACCCAGGATGGGCGTCTCTGCGGGAGTTTCTACCAGGAACCCTCCGAGATGGGAAAGGGTCTTCCGATAGGGTTGACTGGATCTCCCGAGCTGGCGGGTTGTAGACCCCTAGATTGTCTGCTCTCCTGCCTCTAACATCACCGGAAGCAACTGGTGTTTGCACCGGCCGTTCCCAGCTATCCTGTTGGGTGTCGTCGCCCAGGAAGTTTTCCACCAAGCGGACCGCTGAATCCAGGGAAAATGCAGCGTGTCTTTTTACCCAGGAGCGGGAGGAGGGGGGCAGTATCTGTATGAACTGCTCGAGCACAAACAGTTCAAGGATCTCTGCCTTGTCATGTTTTTCCGGTTGTATCCACCTGGTACATAAGTCTACTAAGCGGTGGGCTACGACCCGGGGTCTGTCTCTGTTTGTATATTTGACTGTCCGGAACCGCTGTCGGTAGGTCTCTGGAGTGAGGCCTAGGCGATCCAGAATAGCAGCCTTTAGTTGCTGATAGTCCATGGCCTCGTCTGCTGGAAGAGCCTTGTAGGCTGCCTGAGCTTCCCCTATGAGGAGTGGAGCCAGAGTCGTTACCCAGCGATCAACTGTCCAGCCGTGGGCCGTGGCTACCCTTTCAAAAGTGAGGAGAAATGCCTCTGGGTCTTTGTTTGGCTTCACCTGAGGCAGCATCACCGGTGGGTTATTTGGAATCTCTGGTCTGCCTGGGGTTGGGCCTTCGACCAGCAGTTGGAGTAGCTTTTCCTCTCGCCGGGCCTGTTGCTCATCTCGCTGGGCTTGTCGCTCAGCTTGCTGGAGCTGTTGCTCAAGGAACTGAGAAAAAAAATTCTCCATTTTTTTTTTTCTGTGTGGCCCTTCAGATACAGGGGCCGTCCGACATCCCACTTCTGACACCACCTGTGGCCTGTAGCCGAGGTCAGGGAACAGTCCACACGTATAGTTTCAGGATAAATAAAAACGTTCAGTGGCTTTATTTCTCCACAGTAACATAACATGCGGGTACACTGTCCCTTTAACAAAATAAATCCTGCTCCACTTTGGGAGAAAAACTGACTAATAACACAGCAGACCTATCTAGCAGGCTGGCTGGCTAAACCAGTACCAAACCATAAGGGTACTTTAAGCAGTCAGTAAACAAATGAATAATCCTTACTTTGGTTGAAGTAGTCTTTGGTGAAATCCCTCTGGCTAAGGGCTCACGCAGCAGTGTGCTCTTCTCTAAGGCAGCTACTGACAGTCACATGATCCTTTTTCTACCTTGCTGGCTCTCAGGTGTCAGCTAACGAGTTCTGATTTTCTAATTTCCACCTGAGTTAACCCTTATGAGTGCTGGATGAAGCACTCAGACATATGTCTCCCAGGCGTAACTGATAGGAGTTGACTTCACTCTGTCACATACCTCCCCTGTTTGTGTGTGGCTAGTGTCCCACACGGCTGAAGCCCGACCCTCCACTCCTTCCCTTGACAAAAAAAATCAGCATTTCCATGGTCCTTTCCAGGTCTGTGCTGAATATCAAAAGAGAAGGGTTGGAGGGCAATATACCACCTGGTCAACCTTGGATTTGTGTCCTTCATGGTGTTTAACCACTTCAAGGGCGCATGGTCAGTGACCAGGGTGAAGTGTACTCCGGCGACATAATGTCTCAAGGCCTCAATTGCCCATTTTACAGAGAGGCACTCCTTCTCAATAACGGAATACCTCACTTCCCTTGGGAACAGCTTCCGGCTGATGAACAGTATGGGATGTTCAACACCATCAAATTGCTGAGACAGCACTGCTCCCAGTCCTACCTCTGAGGCATCCGTCTGGATGATGAAGGGCTCTTTAAAATCTGGGCTCCGAAGAGTTAACCCTTATGAGTGCTGGATGTGGCTCAATAAATAAGTTTATTTTTCTCAAATCCGCAGTGCCCTTTGTTCCTTCATTCATCTGTCTTGGACTGATTGCAGGCTTTCGTGCAAATACTGGAGCACCGGTAATTGTATGTTTTTTCTATTTTTGAGGTGTGCAGCATCACTCTAATTGTTCTGGGATGAAGCACTCAGACATATGTCTCCCAGGCGTAACTAATAGGAGTTGACTTCACTCTGTCACAGGACCCAAGAATCTTGGGGCCAGTTTGAGTGTGGGGAGTCTTAGGTGTATGTTCCGTGAGGACAGCCATACTTTGTCTCCCGGTCTCAGCTCTGGAGTTTCGCGACGATGGCAGTCTGCCTGGGTCTTCTGTCTGGCGGAAGCCTCTTTTAGGTTACTCTGGATCTTGGTCCATGTATTTTGCAGTGCTTGGATCCGGTCGTCAACTGCAGGAACCCAGAAGGAGGGGAAGAGGTGGGCAGTCATGCCGGATGAAAAACGTAGTTTACGTAGAAGGGCGAGGCCTGTGTGGATTCGTTCCTCAGGGAATTATGGGCGAATTCTGCCCACGGGAGAAGGTCTGCCCAGTCGTCCTGGGTGTCCGCGATGAAGCAGCGCAGGTACTGCTCCAAGGACTGATTGGTCCTTTCTGTCTGTCCGTTAGTCTGCGGGTGGTACCCGAATGAAAAATGCAGGGAGTAGTCCAATTTCTTAGTGAAGGCCCACCAGAATCTCGAGACAAACTGGGGCCCTTTGTCCGATACAATGGTCGTGGGAGTTCCGTGGAGACGGAAGATCTCTTTACAGAATATGTCCGCCAGTGTAGGGGAGTCCGGTAGGCCTTTAAGTGGAATAAAATGTGCCTGTTTTGAGAAGCAATCTATGACTACTAGTATGGTGTTCATACCTCTGGATCTTGGCAGCTCTACTATGAAATCCATAGAAAGGTTCCTCCAGGGGCGGTCCGGGATGGGTAGGGGATTCAAGAGCCCTTGTGGTTTGCTGCGGGGCACCTTATTCCTTGCACATGTGGTGCATGCCTTGGTGAACTCCTTTATGTCGCCTTGCATGTTTGGCCACCAGAATGGCTGTGTGATTAAGTCTGCGGTTCTTTTGGTACCAGGATGACCGGCGGTTATTGATGAGTGTCCCCATTCCAAGATTTTTTTGCGGAAGGGAAGTGCTGCGAAGAGGCATCCATCTGGAATTTCCAGACCTTCCGGAATGTTAGTTTGATCCAGCAGGATGTCATCCATTATGTCAAATGTGTTGGCGGAGATGATGAACCTGGCAGGCAGAATGGTCTCTGATTTGGCTTCGGTTTTGTTCTCTGTTATGAACTGGCGGGAAAGCGCGTCTGCCTTTACTGCACCGACACACTTTATTCGAGCAAATACCCAGTATGTACCTGGCAGATACCTGGAATGCGCCGCTCCTCACCTCTGACAAGCCCCGTTGCGTTTGACTTCCCAGCCTGGGTTCATGCCTGGCTGACGGGCGGCTGATCTGTTAAATGATAATGATTAGGATTTAATAGGCTGCAATGCTTCGCGTGTCTACCAGATGGCATAAATTCATGAATTGTAATGCAGTATATATATATATACTGTGCAGTATTGCAGCCAGCGGGAATAAAATGCTTCAATCCCTGCCTGGAAAATAACCCAATGCACTCGGGCAGAAAACAGTCACAAACCTCAATACACCCGGGTATACCCGAATTCGTGGGACTAGCCGAGCTCGAATAAAGTGTGTCGCCAGTGTACGTTCTTGGAACCGGGTATGAATGATATGATGTAACTGAAATGAGAGAAGAATAGGGACCAGCGGGCTTGACGGGCTCCAAGTTGTTGAGCGCTTTCCAAGTTCATGAGGTTCTTGTGGCTTTGAGGATAGTAATGGGACTCTCTGTTCCTTCCAGTAAATGTCTCCACTCTTCTAAGGCTAGTTTGATGGCTAGTAGTTCTCTAATGCTCACGTTGTAGTTTTGCTGTGCCGAGGAAAATTTTTTAGAGAAGAAGGCACATGGGTGTTGGTTGGAAGACGGTGATCCTCTCTGTGACAAAATGGCGCCAGCTCCGATGTCTGATGCATCCACCTCCAATGTGAAAAGTAGTCTGGGATTGGGGTGGATCAGTATGGGTGCAGAGATGAAGGCTTTCTTTAAGGCGTTGAAGGACTGGATAGCTGCCGGTGGCCAGGACACAATGTCAGCTCCTTTCTTGGTGAGGGCCGTGATAGGTGCGACAATGGAAGAGAATTTGTGGATAAACTTTCTGTAGTAAT
The DNA here is from genome assembly GCA_036426205.1 of Ascaphus truei. NCBI lineage: Eukaryota > Metazoa > Chordata > Amphibia > Anura > Ascaphidae > Ascaphus > Ascaphus truei. Next base: position 177,132,246 of record CM071567.1, on the reverse strand, counting down.
TGGAAAATCCTAGGAACCTCTGGATGGCATTGAGAGACGTGTGGAGCGACCAGTCCACGACGGCTTTCAGTTTGGAGGGGTCTATGGAAAACCCAGAATCAGATATGATGTATCCTAGAAAGGTAGTGGATTTTTGATGGAAGTTGCCTTTTTCCAGTTTGGCGTAGAGGTGGTGCTGACGAAGGCGTAGAAGTACCTGTTTGACTTGGTTAATGTGCTCTGAGATGGTCTTGGAAAAAATTAAAATGTCGTCCAGGTAAACGATAACGAATCTGTTCAGCAGGTCTCTGAATATTTCATTTACAAAGTCTTGGAAGACCGCTGGGGCATTGCACAGGCCTAACGGCATGACCAGGTATTTGCAGTGACCGTCTCGTGTTGAATGCCGTTTTCCACTCGTCTCCTTGACGGATCCTTACTAGGTTATAGGCACCGCGGAGGTCCAATTTGGTGAATATGGTGGATCCCTGGAGATGGTCGAACAGCTCCGATATCAATGGTAGTGGGTAGCGTTTTTTTATGGTGATCTTGTTTAGTCCTCGGTAGTCGATGCAGGGTCTTAGAGTACCATCTTTTTTTTTTGACAAAAAAAAATCCAGCCCCTGCCGGTGACAAGGATATCCTGATTAACCCTTTTTGGAGGTTCTCCTAGATGTATTCGGACATAGCCTTGGTCTCTGTGAGGGAAAGAAGGTAAGAGCGCCCTCTAGGCAGGGTAGAACCGGGCAGGAGATCTATAGGAAAATCGAAGGATCGATGGGGGGGGTAGTACCTCTGACCTGGCTTTGTCGAATACATCTCTCAATTCTGTGTATTCGTCTGGTAAAACGTCTTGTGGGTCCTTTGAGGTCTTCATGCTGCAGATCTTTTGGGGTGGAACTGCGCATGTTGCGGAGCATTGTTGGTTCCAAGAGATGGGACTTTGCTTGGCCCAGTTAATGAGTAGGTTGTGGCGTTGTAGCCAAGGAAGGCCCAGGATAATCTCGGCACATGGTGAGTAGATCACGTCTAAGGTGATGTTCTCCCTGTGGGTCTGTTCGCACACCAGGGAGATTTCTGCGGTCTGTAGGATGATGAAGGCCGGCTGTAGGGGGAGTCCATCAATGGCCTCCAATCCCCACCGGGTTTTTCTTTTTTTCCAATGGGATGTTGTTCCTTGTGGCAAATTCCTGGTCTACGAGTCGATGAAGGCGGATGCGCTCACCGCGAGGCCCGGAGCCTGAAGGGATACAGGAATCAGGACTCTGTTGGGTAGGGGTTCTTTGGTGATGGAGGAGTTGGAAAGTACTCCCATGGGGGTTCCTCTGGGCCTCCATGGAAGTCAGTCATTTCCCAACTTGAGTGGGCAGCGGAGGGCTAGGTGGCCCGGATTGCCGTAGTAGAGGCACATACCGGAGGTTCGGGACATTGTTTCTCAGAGAAGGAGAGTGTTGCAGAGTACATGCAACTACACACGTGGGTTTCTTGTCAAGGCTGTTTTATTTTGCCTTGAAAAATATACAGCACACAAAACAAAAATAGCTCTTTTTCAGCAACAAACGAAAATGGCTTTTCCTTCAGCAAACAGACAAAAACAGTTTCACTTTAGCAGACAGTGTATATGGCAGTTGCCCTTTTCTATGCAGGGGACATACAGCTCACAATTCATCTACTTTTCTAATCAGACCTTGTATCAGGAAATCTCTCAGCAGCTTGCTCCTCACTCATCAACAGTCCGCTTCATGTGTCTACAACCTGGGTTTTAACACACCTTGATTAGGCAGCTGGGATACCACTAATTGTCCTGAGGTTCCCAGCTGAAGTTAACCTAGTCAGTGCTGCACTGCAGACTAGACATAGGTTTTCCAGGCATATAACTGGTGGCTTGTATTTACCCTGTCACATTCCTCCCCTGTTAGTGTGTGGCTGGGGCTATGTACGGCTGAAGCCCGACCAGCCACCCCTTCTCTAGAAAAGAAGTCAGCATTTGCGTTCTCTTTTCCCGGCCTATGCTGAATCTCAAATGAGAAGGGTTGGAGGACCATATACCACCTAGTCAATCTAGCATTGGAATCCTTCATGCTATTTAACCATTTCAGTGGAGCATGATCCGTCACCAAAGTAAAATGGACTCCTGCCAGGTATTGCCTCAAAGCCTCGATTGCCCACTTTACTGCGAGGCACTCTTTCTCAATCATTGAGTAATTTTTTTCCCTTGAGAACAATTTCCTACTCAGGAAAAGGATAGGATGTTCAACTCCCTCAATCCCCTCTCTCTCCCCTCTCTCTCTCTCTCTCTCTCCCCTCTCTCTCTCTCTGTCTCTCTCTGTCGGAAAATTTTTCAAACAATTGGACACTTGAAAGCTTTGTGTGTATACATTCATCAATACAGTCATTTAAAACAAACAGCAACGTTCATTGCCATATGCTTATAAATCTAGATGCACGGTTGTGAAGTTTATCTAATACTTTTGTACTTTCTAGGTGCATTGCATAACATTTGACCATGATGTCATATATATGGGGGAAATCTACTTTTGTTAATATTGGCCCAGACACTGTATCTCTAATCAATTACTTAATTTCATTAAAATGAATACTGAATATTATTTTCCTTTGTAACCTGATTACACTGATACTAGATATGTATAGGTCTGTATATTTTTTTCTTGTAATATACAGACCTCAAATTTGCAAGGCTGTTCAAATCTGAAATATTCAGTCCTAAATTTAAAAGATGTACATCATCATTAAAAAGGCAAATCTACCTCTAGGAGAAAAATACCCTTGCAAAAGTATATATTTTCTGAAAGTATATTCCAAGGAATTCAAGCATTTTTCTACAACAAGCTCAGGCCACAAATCTAGGATTAGAGAGAAGCGAGGAGTCAGAGAAAGCCAAGATCAGGAGCCAGAGGTTGGAGTAGTCAAAGCAAGCCGATTCGTACACAGAAGATCAAACTGGAACAAAGCAACAGGACAGGGACAAGGCAGGAACAGCAAGGGTAAACACAGAGTAACAAGAATCTATGCTCAGCCAATGTGCCTATAACATTGGTGAGCATATATAGGCAGGATCAGCCAACCCCCATGGGGGGTGGAGCGGGGGCGCGGCCTCCGCGGTAGCTGTGATAGTTCCAGGGCTCAATGAGCAGGTGTAGCTGTTTGTGCAGCTAAAGAATGCATCTATGAGCAGGTGCACCTGTTTGTGCAGCTAATGAATGCTTCTATGAGCAGGTGCAGCTGTTTGTGCAGCTATTGAATGCTTCTATGAGCAGGTGCAGCTGTTTGTGCAGCTAAGGAATGCTTCTATGAGCAGGTGTAGCTGTTTGGCAGCTAGTGGATCTTGACACGGAGCTTGGGGGCGTGGCGCACGTGTCACATGCGAACTCTACGCGCAGTCAGTGCGCGGCATGATCCAGGGGCGGAGCCAGAGTCCCCGGCGTTGGATGACGCCATTTTGGCGCGCGTGCATGCTGCGCACGTCTGGTAAGGAATGTGGTCCATAGGCACCCCGCGCGTACACGGTGGTGCTCGAGAGGTTGCGCGGAGCGGCTGTACTTCGGTAATCCTTACAAAAGTTTGAGAACTGCTACAGTGTGTTCAATATTGAAATTGTCACAGCATAAAGAAGCAGTGAAGGCAAAGCAAAGTGGCTATGAAAACGTGAGGAAGGTAGTGTTCTCAAATATGGAAATCTATATATAAATAACCATTTTCCACATTATGTATGCACATGCTATTTAGTATGATCCGAAGAGAGATTATCACTGAGCCAATTGAGATATTTATCTGACATTTTCTTCATCTTCCTTACTATGATGAATTAAGTCATTAACTTGCCTAGGTCAGCGGTGTTCTACCTGTAGGGAACTGCAGTAATTTCAAAATGTATTGTGTTTGCAGAACCTGGGGCACCATATCCTATGTGCATAAAAATACTGTTGCAGTAGTAAGGCTTATATTTTATTAAACATACTAACCGCTTAACTAACACTGAGACACTATCCATATACCCCTGACAAAGAAAGCTGCATCTTTCGAAACGCGTAGGGTGGTCCCGCTGACTCTACTGCCTTATCCATCTCATTGGCTGTTGCACGGCAAATCTGCTGCTACCATCTGCACGTTTCATTTGGCTGCCTCACAGCGAATCTGCTGCAGTCGTCTACCACTCCAGAGCTGATCGCGCACTTGACGTCTGGCCTCGCGAGACTAGGGGGGCGTTCCGCCTGGATAGCATCTGCTGGGGATCAGGATGCCGCCTGTGCCGAGGAGAGGAGCCTGGAGCAGCTTTGCCACAGATGAGAGGGGATACTCTCCGATTTAACTACTGCCTGCTACCACTTTCCATTTGGTAAGGGGGCATTTCAGCCATAGCAGAGGAGTCTTCAGTGGGACTTATTCTTATAGGATATTACCTATCAGTGCTACACATTTTATGTCGTTTTATTAAATGTTTTTTACTCATATCAGTTCACCTGTTGTTCGTTTCAGCTTCCAGTAGTTCTATTGTGTTTTGTATATTACTGTATGTTTAGTTTTGTTTTGTTTTACCTTACAGTATTACGTTATGTATTTTATTTGTTTCTATTCCATGTATACGATTCCTTCATCGATTGGAGCACATCCTGAGATTTGAAACACCCGCCAGTCCTGGTTGTATATATACTTTACCTTTACATATATTTATATGTGTCAGGCGCCATAGATACACATTTCTTTCACTCCCTGTTGGCTCCAGACACGATAAAACTCTGTTTATTTAACTTACGTCCTCTGTGGTGCTTGCGATGTCGATGTAATAGTCTGATCTCCCGCGACAAATGCTTTCTCAGAAAACCTTTCAATTCCTGTGTGTTCCCTACTAACCTCTGTGCTTCGGAAAAATGTCTCAGCATTCCCAAGCTTAACTTTTTTTTAGATTCACTTTGGAGATAATTATCACTTTCTGGCTGTCACGATGGACACAACTATTATCAACACATTTATATTTTGGGTTTAGATTGAGCATACAAGCTGAGCAAAATAAATTGTCATTTATTTCCTTACTAGACAGACACACAACAACCTTAGAATACACTTAATAAAAACACTTACTGAATAGGGAAACGGGATAGAATGTCCAAAAAAGTGCAAAGCACCAGAATATTGTCCTTTAAATTGCAGTCTTTTTGCAAAGGCGCAAAATGCCAGCCCAATCCTTCTGTGAGTAGTGCAAAGTTCTTTCTGGTCCGTTGGGGGCTGATAGATACCTCCAGCAATAACGGAGTCCTGGCGCAGAGTTATGCTCTTGGTTCCGATGGTACTAAGACTCTTTGCATCCCAGGGTTGTTGCTGCTCTTATCCGCTGTTAGAAGCGTGATGGAAATCCACTCACATTGTAGAATGAAAAACGAAAGACAACGGGGATAGCCTGGGTGGCATGTATATAGGGTTTGAAAGCCTATCTCCAACATACCCACCCAATCCCCCTCGTGGGAATTTTCTCATTCCCCAATCCCCTACTTGCCCACAGTTTGGAGAGCGGGCACTCTAGGGATTTCCTGTTCACACAGAGTCTGTGCAACAACGCCACCTTGGCTACTTAGCATAGGTGCACTCCCCTCTTTACCTGTCCCCTCTCAGGCTGGGAGGGAAACTCAGGGTGTGAGCTAGCCCAAATGGTCAACAGGATTTCCTATTTAGCATCCATCCTGGCCAATTTCACACCTCCTGACTCTGGGGCTTTCATATGCACCCCTTCCTGAGACTCATAGGTACTGCCCCCAGCATGTGGTCTTTGAAGCTTGCATAGGAAAGTGATCCAGTTCATAGGTGTCAAAACATTTGGTTCTTGTGTGCATTTTAATGACAAGAGAAAAAAACCTTCCTCCTGCTTGTCTCTTTTAAAACCTGCAGCAAAAATACACTTTATTGATCATACATGTTCCCCTTATCTCACAATTATATTTTTCATATGTGTGTGCTTGGGATATATGCTACTGGAAGCACATACAATCCTGCAAAATGGGGACAACAAGGGACAGAGGGAAAAATAATTCATGTACAGTGCATGAAAAATTAACCCCTTCATCCCCAATACGAAATAGGGGTAACCAGCTGAGCACACTGCCTTTATTAATGCACTGGGTACCCGCATTTTTACCACACTGGCACATAATAACAATAATACATATTGCACTTCAGTAAATAAACTAGAAAGGTTTAAAATATATATATATTGTATGAGTAAGTTAAACAATGAGCGAAAGTTATATAGAAACATAATTCATAGATATACTGTATGCTTTGTTCATGCAATAAAAAACAGAGGGGATCCTTTAAATAAGGCAACTTTTCAACGTAAATGTGAGAAGTTAAATGTGTAAATTAAAAACTATTTTTGGATCCAGAGGTGACCATGTGTACATGTTCCACATCCAAGTCTGTATCTAGTCCTAATTATGTATGTATATATGTATGTATGTATGTATGTATGTAGGTCTTTATTTATATAGCGCCATTAATATACATAGCAATTTACAGTAGTAATACACGTGACAATCATATAAATAACAAGTAATACAAATAATAGATCATGGGAATAAGTGCTTCAGACATAAAAGTAACATTGTAGAAGAGGAGTCCCTGCTCAGAAGAGCTTACAATCTAATTATAAAGGAATATTGGTCTGTGAAACAAGCCAAAGTATCCAGTGCTCGAAAAACAATATTGGCGGTGTAAAGCTGGAATAAACGCTGTAGAGTAAGAGTATAAGTCCAATGGTTTGTAGGTCTAAGTCTGTGTGTCTGTGTGTTGGATTTCATAGACAAATGTCTCTAATAGAGTGAGAGTATAAAGTTACATCAACAACTGGCTGATCGTATTCAGCACTATCACGTTGCAGCTTCTTTACTCACGACACAGCAGACTGACGATGCAAAATCAAACCGGAGCCCCAATCCTCCACGATGAGTGGCAGTTCCCCTGCGAAAACCCCGGAGGTAGGTTAGCGCGGCGTCAGCTGTAGTACACGATCACCGGGTAATGGTCAGGCAATCCCGTCGACGCCGTAATACCGGCTCCGTCTGTATGCGCGTCCTCAGTTCAGGCACCGCTGGTATAATCCAAAGGATGGGTTGCCGCACACCAAAGCAGCTGGGATGGGCGTCAGTGAAAATGCAGAGAAAACCTTTAGACAGCGTTTCCAGACCGGCGTGCATCCAGGTGGGTAATCAGCAATATCTTTGTCCAAGTAGGAACCGGAGCACAGTCACACCAGTGTAGTATAGGACACGAAAGGTTCTTTCAAAGATTTATTGACAAACAAAAGCATAAGGACAGACATCCTAATAACACTCTGACATGTTTCACACACAGGGCGCTTTATCAAAGAGTAGCTACTCTTTAGTCAATAAATCTTTGAAAAGAACTGGTGTGGCTGTGCTCCAGGTTCCTACTTGGACAAAGATACAATCTAATTATGACAGATTTTAAATACCTGGGTCCAACTCTTGTGCTAATCATTCCTACAGGTAACTGTACTGTGCACAAGTTGAAGGCCGGGAGCCATCAAAGAGTGATCCCCGCTATCGCGCTACACGCGGCGATCTCTGCCATTGACGTAAATGGCAGGTATTGCTGATTCAGCCATGAGAGCCCAGTTCCTGCTTTGATAGCTCCCAGACATTTTCTTTAATCAACTTTTGACTAATCCAACACACCAATCCCATCTTTACTGTGTGGCATGCTGGCAAATATTCCAATTGTTATTTGCTGCTATTAGCTAGTGTATGGTATGTCACAATAATAAAAGCCATGCAGTCAGAGACGGATTGTGGGTGCCATGGGTCCCCGGGCAGAACTCAGGCCATGCCCCCCCCCCCCTCCAACCGTACCTTCCCTCCCCCGTACTCCCGAAAATGATCTAGTTTAAGTAGTTTAGCTACTTCTCGTCTCTTGTTCCTCGCGTAGCTGCTGCTATTTCCTTTTTTCGCCCCCGGCGTGTGTAGAATGCATCTCTAGAAAAAGGAAGAAAAAAATTGTGCAGGGATAAATGTTTAAGTGCTAAAAATAAAGACAAGACTATTAACAATAACAACTAGACGTCTCTCAATAGAGAAAAACAGCATAGGAATGTACTGCATACTGCATATAGTGGGGCGGCTGTACCTGAGCCCTCGCGGGTTAACCCCACTTTTGTTATATCACTAATGTAAATACGGTTTACCCATACCCTTAATCTGACCCTGTATGCACCACTTCTAGGCTTAGGCCCCGGGTGACTGCCCCAGCCATCCCCTCTTAATCCATCCCTGCATACATAAAGTAATATAATATTGGGCATAGATGGTCCATTTATTTTGTCCTTCTCTACTTATAATGTTGTACATTGCATTTGGTCTCCATTTTCTAATCTCTATACATACATGTGCAGTTCTGTAACCTATTTTTCCTCCCGGAGACATTTTCTTTCTGTACCTTGTCTACAAGCTGATTTTTTTTTAAAAATCTACAGTACACTAGGAGATCATGTAATGTGTTGGTTTTTCACAGTCTGAGCTATCAATTCTTTCTAGCATTACCAAAGTTGCCAGAGATTTTACAGAGTCCAGACAGACCCATTAGCCACAAAGATCCGCTTTATGGCCAATATAATACTTGTCTGCATGACATTAGCAAATCCAAATGGTTTACTGCTTTTATGCAACGGCCAATTACTGCCATTTGAAATGCATATTACGGCACAGCGTTAGCAAAAATAATTAAATGGGTTTTTCTACAAAGGTGCCCTATATCTTCTGCAAACCTCAACCCCGATCATTTCAGTGACATACTGCACAGGGCCATGTAGGGTCATTGCCTGAATGATTAAATAAAAGCAATGACGAGCTGCAGTTATGTTTCTGCTGCTTCCAAGGAAACTGTGATCTTTGTCTTGTTACCCGGTAAACCTAGTTTTAGGCTCGGATTGTGTAAAATGAATGAGTATGTGGCTTTGGGAGAGAAAAAACTTGCAGTATGTTTTGGTTCATGTTCCTTTCTACCCAAGCACATTGTGATTCCTGTGGTTAGGTTTTGTTTTCCCCGCATTTAAATGAGAGCATAATGTGAGGAAGAGGTTTACCCAGAGGCTCATATTTCTAATTAATTTGGCTAATTTGGGTGGCAATTTTCACATCATTAAAAACCAGCGTGTATGACTTCCAAACTCTGGCACTTCTTTCTAGTTAATATATTTAGAGCTGTCAATAATTGATCAGAGGTTTACTCTTACAGAAACACGTGTATTGTTGGTTTAATGCTAGAATAAGCACTGGCAGGTTCTGTAATGTGATTATTCAATGCAGCTCTCCTTTTCTTTAGAGTTGGCCACTGGTCAGAATTCTGGTAGGCTGAGAACGTGAGCATTTGTAATTCTGGTTTTCCTGCATCCGTTGTATCCATGAAATAGATAGTACACAGTAAATATGTGTTCTTCCAATCAGTGCATCATGGTATGCCCTATCCCATATTAACCCTTCTCGCTGCCAGAGGGGCTTGTAATGCATTAAGCTGCGGTCCCGGTGTGCATTGTAGCACAGTGGCATGGGGGCGGCGCGTGCACAGCGCTTCACCGCAATCTGCGGTATTGGGAGAGAGGGAGAGATTGCGACGGAAAGGCACATGGCATGGGTTTTGCGGGGGGCGTGGTCTTGACCTCACGCGGCTGAACCGCCGGCGGGGGCGTGGCCACGCCTCTGTCGCAAGTTCCAAATACAATTTTTTTTGTATTTGAGAAAACTTGCAATACAGCGTGGCTGCTAAATGCGCGCCGAGGCAGGTACTCGGCCCGGTCTGATTGGGGGGCGGTCCTTGTGCGCACAGCGCATACCTCAGAGCGCACTGGGACTGCAGCCTTAGTCTGCAGTGGATTGCAGGTCCCTCTGAGAGTCAAAGGCTTAAATGAGTGTAGCCACACTGGTAGGGTAGTAGGTGGATTTGAACAACAAAAAAAAGTCCTACTCCACCTAACACAATAGAATAAAATTAATTAATGCGCACCAAATTGTGATATATTAATACACGCGTGATAGTGTAAGTGATTATTATACAGTGATATAACCAAAGTAAAAAATTCTATATTCAGGATACAAAATAAGTATCAATTCAAATGTGACAATAATGTGTCAGTGAATTAAGTGATGGGAAGAAAAAAATGAATACCTTTCCTGTTTGAAACAGTACACGAGTCTGCTGCTATTTCAGCAATGATGGCTCAGCATCACAAAAAGCTAATAGAGACAAAACAAAAAGAGCGCACAACTCATAGTGTATTCACAATTATTATTGCTCATTGCAAGGAAGGTAAAAAATGCACGTACATCAAAACTCAATATATCAGGCAGTACATGTTAAGGACATGTTACCACAGGGTGCATGGGTCTGTTGATACAGACTCCTCGATATCCACACCGACTGGCACGTCACGTTTGCGATCCTAGATCCCCTGGGTTGCGGTTCTTGTAATGGATTCGCTGGTTCTAAGCCGTCCGTCCTCGGTCCCGGATCCTCCGACAAGGTCAGACAGTCGGTGCGCCATACAGCAATGGTAAAACTTCCACAGGGACATAAATAACTCCCAACACAAACACAGCTACTCGACGTGTAAGGTAACACTGGGTCTCATGCACCAGACAATGTTATTATCTATATCTATATTATCTGTAGTTACTCTCTATATGCTCCAATTACACGACCAGCACTCTGTCAGGTTAACTTGGGTCTGTGGCATTACAATTTGCATTGACCTTAGCTTTGCTATTAGATGCTCACGGCACTTGCTACTGATTTCATTGTCTGCCGCAAATAGAACTCGAGGTTCCTAAATAGAGGCGGTACAAAAAAGCTGCATTAGGAGAGCCAACAAAAAATAACTAACTCCCAGAAGTAGTTTGCTGGATGAAAAACCAGCCACTGAAGATCCTCATAAAGAGGCACGCCTAGTTGGTACATACAATAAACATGGGGCAAGATAAGAACTATACTAACTAAACATTGGCATATCTTTTTGGAGGATAATGATCTAACTGAAACTTTGAACAAAACACCAACAACAAGCAGACGTGCGGGGAACCTAAAAGGACGTCTGGTTCACAGCCACTACACTAGATCTAAGAAAGAAATGTGGCTACTGTCCAAAATACAGGGATAATACCAATGTGGAGATTGCAAAGCCTGTACATACATGGCCCCCCACAAAAACCTTTCAGAACTGGAGCAATAGCGGAAGTTTTGAAATTCGCAACTTCATAAACTGTAAATCAAGTGGAGTAATCTATACGACTGAATGTAAATGCGGATTCAAGTACGTGGGGAAGACCAAACGCCAACTACGATGGTGTTACGCCGGTGCTGCCCGCAGACCAGACCCGTCCCCTGAGCTGAAGGGTGAAGTGGTAATACACACACCCACAGCAAAGGGAGCGTGTCCGGAGTGTGGTATGAAGCGTTGCCAGGCCAGGTGTAGTAAGGTAGACAATACTTGCCGGTACCGGTTGTAGAGATAGAGTGAAGGATGCCTCGCCGAAGTCAGGGAGTGGAGAGTGGAGATAGGTCGTTGTCCAAGCCGTGTTCAAGGGGTTACCAGAGTGTGCGTTGTCCGAGGAGTGCCGAGATCGAGAGCCAGAGGGGGTAGTCGTACAATCCGCGTCAGAACCTGTGAAAACACTGAGAGAATCCAGAAGTACTTCCATACAGAGACTATGTCGAGCAAAGACTGAGAGCAGAGAGGAGCTAGATAAAGCAGGAAGGTCCAATTAGAAACGGAGGCAGGACAGGAAGAGCTACAGGGAGACACTGCAGATTGGTGCAGGCATAACAGGCCAGGTGAGTCTTGTTGGTAACCTGAGTATGCCCATTCAGTGTGCGGGGGCGGAGCCTGAGGTCCGGGGGACGGGTAGAAGAGTGTGCAGACTGAGCGTGCTCCGTAACTCATGTACGCGCGTGAACCGAGCCAGTGGATGGTGCAGGTGTGCGTGCAGGAGGGCGTGGGCGCGCCCGGCGCTGAGCAGAGGAATCGCTGAGGGGAGTGATCCCGCGACGGCGGCAGGAGCGAGGAGCCGTGGAGGCCGGTAAGGCAGGTTTGTTTTGTGTGTCCAGGGACTCCCTGCGGGAAGGGGGTGCTTTGTGTGGGGAGCGTGGAGAACGCCGATTCCTGACAGATGGAGAGTGCTGGAACACATAGGGTCAGTTAGGAATAAACTAGACACGCCAGTGACCAAACATATTAGCAGACATGATGGCACACTGAATACGGAATAGACCATATTCCGTTAGGTATCTGGAGAGGTGGTTGGGATAATACCCTATTGAAGTCTGAGTCAAGATGGATACATACATTTGCAACCCTTTCCCTTCAGGGGTTAAATGAAGGCTTCCTCTAAACACCATTCATATGCCAATAACCTTGGTGACGCTATATCAAGCAGATCTAAAAAATCATACTGTAATCTGCCTCCTAGGTGAATGAGCCTAACTGGTGTTCTTACAAATCCCTAATCATGCACTCATTAATTTATATGAGACATCTAAAGCTAATTAAGACTGTTTTCTTAATGTCTGATATCTCATTAGTAACACTACACTACATTCTTTAATCAGTCATACACCTTATACACTGGAAGCAAGAACTGAGAAAATATTTTTACGTAAGGATTACTATGAGACCATATATCATAATAGGATAGACAGAGTATCTGGTCAGGTTTCCCGTGGTGAGCATTGATGTTGCAAAAAAAAATTGAGAACTAGGATTTATTTTTACCCGATGTTATACAGTATTGTATTGTACAAATGGAGGTACATGGGATATAAGCAATCTGGATATGTAATTAACTTACATTAGGTTTTAACAGTCGAGATGGGCGGAACAGTCCAAATCTGTTCTCTGGAAATACCCGTATGCCCACGAATTTGGCATTAAAAAATCTGAGCGGATTGCTAATAATCCAGATGATTACAATTCCTTTTTTTTTAAAAATATGTTTGAAGCAGGGGGTCTCCAGAGCTGAACCCCATTCATTTCAGCTCTGGGGACCCCCTGCTTACCGCGAAACTTACATCTGTAGAGGTGCCGGTATGTCTCTTCAGTTTATATGTCCCAGTCACATGGGCCAATAGGAAGCCGTGATACAGAGGTGTGTATGTATCTCTGGAAGCAGGGGGTCCCTGCAGCTGAAATTCAAGGAGCTCAGCTCTGGAGACCCCCCATTAAAAAATGTTTATCACCTAGTCCAGGATGGCATTAGCCCTTTATTTCCAATGTATATAATGGTCAATCTGTCGGCCATTTTATACACAGGCAAGATAAGCTAAAACAATCTGAAATAGATGATAAAATAGGGATCAAAATATATTACAGTACATATTAACCCCTTAGTAGCCCACGGGTCAACTAGTCTGTGACTAGCTAACCAAAAAGGGCATCAAAGGGGTTAATATAAACTTAAAACTACACTACCTATACCCATGCAATACTTTACTAACCGCTAAGGTAACCAAGGGGTTAGGAGAAAAGATAGTGAAGGGCGCAAAATACAAATGAAAATACTTTATATGTCACTTTGGATATTTAAATACACACAATACAATGTTGAATACTCTCACCTCCCAAAGAGACATGAGAGTGTGACGGCTACTGTATGAGGTAAAGAACAGACAAGTTGAGGTTGCACAAACAATAGATATGTCTGGGATTATATGTGAGAAAATGAAACAAAAAAATTCAAAACTATAATTGCCTGACCAAAAAGTCTTATAGACTCTCTCCTACTGTGACCGCTGGTGGCAGGAACAGATGAGGGCTGTGATTACCCCAAGGGAGTCCACCGGACTGCTGAAAGGATCCAATAGTATTGGGAAAATGTCCGTTTGAGGTCTGCAAAATCTCTGCTGCTTGGCAGTTGCTGCTGAACCTCCCCAAGGATGCCGTTTCAGTCAGTGCCTTTCCCTTCAGTGTCCTGGTAAGCTGCTTTGCCAAGGGATTAACTTCTCTCCCCCCCCCCCCCCCCACACACACACACCTCGGGGAGGCCTAATCACCCCATATGGGGCAACTACCCCCATTTCCCATTCCCCTTACCCCCAACAAGACAAATACCCACCCCACAGTAATGGGCAATAGCCCTATAAGCCAAATGTGGCTAATAGGGATATTGCCCATAGAAAAGCATTTAAAAATATATTTTTAACAAAATATATGTTTTAAATTTATATTAAAATAAAAATAAGAACATAATCAAACTCTAGCTTTTTAATTAATTGATTATTCCTGTGGTTACCTAAGCCCTCAATGGGAGCCTGGATAGCCACATTGGCAATCAATGAACACCAAAAGTAAATAAAGTTATTTCTCCTGCCAGGATGAAGGCTGTCCTCATTCTCAGGGGCACCAGCAGATAATTTCAATAAAAGGACCGATGCCCAACCATGAAATTTTTTTAAAAACAATCCTTGCCCGATGCCAATAAAAATTAAAATCCAAAAAACCATAAAAAATGAAACCCTGCCCGCAGTCACAAAAATAAAGCAGCAGCAACCCCGCCACACTTGGGAGGAGACGGTGAAACACACATACACACAGAGACACACACAGAGACACATGGACGCTCAAATAAAATACATTCGGGTTTGTGGTAAAATATCCGTTTGTAGTAATTTTTTTGCTTTTAATAGGTTTAATATGTTTTAAGTAGGGGGTCTCCGGTCTGAACCCTATTCATTTCAGCTCCAGGATCCCCCTATTACCCAAAATACCACTGTAGGTGCTGCCGGTATCCCTCTGCAGGTTAAATGTCCCGGTCATGGCTTCCTATTGGCCCACGTGACCGGGACATTTAAACTGAAGAGAGATATTGGCACCCCCTACGGAGGTAAGTATCTTGGGAAGCAGGGGGTCCCCAGAGCTGAAATGAATGGGGTTCAGTCCGGAGACCCGCTGCTTAAAACTATATATATTTTTTTTAAACAACAAAAATGGGGGCATTTTAAGCCCCCACTACGGATTGTTCTTTTTGGGACTGATCCGCGAAAATCCCCAGGCCAAATTAACCAGCCAGTATGGGGTGGATTCAAATCCGCAAACAAATTTGCCCATCTCTAAATAGGAACTCAGAATTGGAGATAAACATCCTTAGAATTGGGTTTAGATTCAGCTGTTTAGTGAACAGAGTTGACCACTAATAGGTTAAAAAAAAAAAACTCCCTATGCCGGAACTAGAAACTCTTTCTATGAGCTATTGGATGGGTGAAACTATGTTACCGAAACTCTCCATTTTCAAAAATACAATTTTTTGTTACATTGCGAATCTAATCCAGGGGTGCGCAAACTTCTGGAGCTGCGCCCCCCTGCTCGGCAGCCGCATCATTCGCGCCCCCCCCTCTCCAAGGACTTGGTGTCTAATGATGCTGCGGGTCATGTGACGTCACATGACCCCACCGCATAATTTGCCGCACGTTGCCATGGCGCCGCGCCGCTGAAGACCAGGCAGAGAACAGGTAAGAGAGTTACAGAGGTCTCACGCCTCCCCCGGCATTTAATTTAAATGCCGTGGGGAAGAGCGTGGGGCCTCAGTAAACGCCGTGCCCCCCCTAGAAATTCTTGCGCCCCCCCCGTGGGGCATGTCCCACAGTTGAAGCACCGCTGGTCTAATCTATGCTAGTTTAAGACAGACTTGAATGATAGAGTCTGGCAGCTATGAAACATTTTGCTACATAGTTTCTACCATGGATAATTGTGCTTGCTATAACTGCATAAATTGGTGTTAGCTAGTGAGAATATTTCTATCATTATATTAAGTACTAATACTCTCTTACTTGGCTGGGAATATCTTTTCCCATCTATTCACTGTGTCACTGTTTCACATATTCAGTATAAATCACTACAGACATTTCTTTCAAGAAGTCAAATCCACATCATCTATTCGAATTTCTCCATTAGTATTAGATCAAACACTGCCCCAATACAGAACTCTCAACAGAAACATTGAGAGAGTTTGGTATTTACAATTTAGATAGATACTTTAAATATCAAACAATTCTTAAAGATAATCTTCTCCGGGCCCAAACATTGGATATTCTGTCTGGGAAAGAATTTAATTACATTTATAAAGCCTTCCCACGTGTTCCCATTATGCACCATATCCCCACGATACACAAAACCTTAGTGGATACCCCTGGCCATCCCATTGTGTCTGGGACAGAATCTATCACATCTAATTTATCACATTATGTACAGTAGATACATTTTTAGCACCACTCACAGCAGCACTTCCTTCTTTTTTATGGGACAGCACAGATATTTTGAATTCTTTAAAATCAATCACCTGGGAAAAACACTATCTTTGGGTGACGTTGGATGATACATCCTTATACGCTTTGTGACAAACGGCTTACTCCGGGGCTCCGCCGTCTGTCCGGGACTGTTAGAACACGGTCTTTTAGGGTAGGTTAAATGATGAGACGTCACGTACTGTTCCTTTAAACAGGCTATGCCTGGTTTATTCAGTCCCAGGCACTGAGACTGCCACAGTTTAAACAGAAAACAAAGCCAAACAAAAAGCTGCTCGTCTGAGCGATAACTTAAACTTAGATGTCCCTGACTCAGAGTTGGAAGTGGCTTGTCCACTTCCACCAACAAAATAAGTACCTTTGCAGTCTTTAGACAAACTAACAGAATGAATGAAGCGATTTGGGAAAGAGGCTTTCTCACCCCTCTGCAGTTCAGCAGCCTTCCAGGCTCTTGGGCGGGGCCCAGAGGAAACAGGAAACAGGTCTTATATACCTGAACTCTAATCAGCATGACAGGTGACAGAAAACAGGCAGCAGACAAACTGTGGAATGGAGTGCCTGTACCACGAGGCTGCCCTGTTCAGCTTAGACAGGACAGAAACTGTTCAGTATCCTGGGAGCCCTGTATATGGAGTTTATTACCAACCCCTGGTTTCTGTCACAGCTTGTATACACCATGCACAAGGTGTTTTGGCCATTGCATGTAGATAACACTATCACAATTATTTTTTGTTTGAGTGTCACTTCTATCTCCAAACCACTTGGACGGCCATAGGTTCCCGCATTGCCCCGAATTATGCGGGACTTTTTATGGGGAAATGGGAGTTGGATTACATCTGGAACCCAAATCCATACAGCAGACATCTTAAATATTATCAGAGATATATAGATGACATGATGAGATGATAGGTTGTACTGGCTCTCACACTGATGAGACCCACAAGGTCGAAACAGTCTGTCTGTGAGTGGGTTTATTGGCTTTGCATCTCATCCCAGGCTATGTTTAAAAGCTGTGTTTAAAGCAGCATTCAGGGTTTTCCATGTAATGTGGTCTTGAGTCAAAAGGTGACACTGTGTGCTCATTTGCATGTCATTTCCCAGAATCCCTTACTGCAGTGGAAGCACTGTATGCTAGGTGATAATGGCGAAAAGCAAGGTTGAAGACCTGTCTAAGACATGTGAATGTGCTCAAGTAATATTTTTATATGATATATATATATATATAAACACAAAATGTTAAAAATGTAAAACTACAAATTTTAAGTAGAAAAAAAAAATTCATGTAATTTGTGTGGTGTGTGTGTGATTAGCTTGGTGGAGTTAGCTTGCAAGGCTCAGGCCAAATGAGTTGGGGAGTTGAATTGTAACAGTTGCTATACCGTTGGGTCATGCCTCACCCGTCTGGTATGGAGCTGCGACAATGACGTGGACTCAAAATCACTGACCGTCGTCTGGTTGTTGAAATAAATAAAAGCTGTGGTCTTGTTTCCAAATGAATCACCAGCATGTGTTTGTTTCATTCAAAGGGAGAGGAGGGGAGCTTTAGGACCAGCACAGGCCAGGGTTAAATGACCACCATTTTTGTATAATTTAAGCAATGCACATTTAAGCAGTCAGGCACCACCAAGACATTCCTATTCTGTCTGTTCCCTATAGATTTGGCTAGTGATTCTTAATGACTCTATAGTGATTCTTTCTTACCTCCTGTTACACTGAATGTACTCCATTAATCTCCCTCCTACTATACCCCCAAGTAATTATGAAACCAAATTCATGAATTATTTTAGCCAAGAAAACAAAAGGATTCTTTTAATGCATCTGTGCCATGTGATAGATCCTGTTGAAGTAACTTCATTATTTTTTTTAACTTGGCTCATGTTTTTTTTTTTTTGCCTTCAGCAACTGCTCAAAGTTACATGTCAAACTATTTCTTGTATTGACTTGAATGATATGAATAGGGTTTTCAATCTTAATAGCTAAGCAGGAAGCCTGGCACGTGATGCTTAAACGAATGTCATTTCTGTGGTTGTTTCATATTTTCTATCTTAAGCAACTTCATTTTACAGAACATATTCTTGGACGTATAATATATAACAAGAGCCAATATTGACAGCTATTTTAAATATCTATGCTGTCATTCTTCAAACCTTTGGTTCATTGCATCCACAGGGTTTTCTATACACTTTTGTGAAGCTGCCTTTCGAACACCCTTGGGGGGGGGGGGGGGGGGGGGGAAGGGGAATTCCTATCCAATTATGTTAGAAAAATAAAAGAACATAATTAATTCTTATATGCTCCGGATCTGGTTGTAAAAAAAAAAAATCCTGAAAACAGTGGTACTTTACATTCGTAAAATAAAAAAAGGAAGATAATCAGTGAAATCAGACAACCAAAATGTTTAACTAAATGATTTGCCATCCTGCGTCATTAATAAAATCGTGAATTCATTCATTATTTATATTTTTAGGAAAAGTTGTATTTTCATAAATCATAACACACACATGATAGGGCTGTTTTTGTGTATGAACGCACAGGAACTGATCCCTGACACTTTTTTGTAAGAAATCAACATGAATCTACATCGAGTGCATGAGATTATTAGGACTAGGGCAGGGATACTAGCTGGGAGGAGATTATTGGGGGTTTTTTCTGTCACATTTCCTTGTTTTGATGCAGTTTAGATAGCCGTTATATTGGTCCGGAGAAGTGCAAATTCATTATGTTCATTGAAACTTTTTAGTTGCCCAACACGAGAGTTCTTCATTGATAAAATGATAGTGCACAGAGCTTCTACATTTGAAGACACCTGTGAAATTTCAACGGCTCTCAGCAGTGTCATTTAATCAAGAACTCTCAAAACAGCCCTTTAAAGCCACAGTCACCATTATCAACTGACCTGAACCAGCGATCAACAAGCCGGTTAGCGGGTTTGTCCACCAGGCAAGAATACTTGCTCAGAGAACACAAAATGGCCGTGCGATCAGGTCTCGCTTTGGCAGATAATAGAATGTTGGGAATTTCTATTTGTTTCACATGGCTGCATTTGTAGGCTTTCTTTGTGTCAAAACTAGGTGTTAACCTATCTATTTTAATACTGACCAACCTTAAAACCTGCCTCACAAAAGAAGCATCCCAACAGCCTGCACTCATTGGCTACTGTCCCACACCCACAGTCACTCCTACCACCCATTGTGGCCAATCACTGCAATATACTGCACTTACTCCCTCACCTCCTGTCTCTGTAAGTCTCTGTAATGATGCATGGAACATGCCCCCTGCGGCGTGTTCCTTCGTACCTGTTTACTTCTGATCGCCGCCCTCTAGCTGCGAATCAAGATCCTGTGTCTTTAAGGATTCTGAAGCATACAACACCATCTTGCTTCCTGGCAAATCCTGCCCTCTTCCTCCTGACAGGAAGTAAGCCTCTCATTGACTTTCTCTTGGCTATTAGTCATTTGCTGCCTGCTCTGGTGCCTGCTAGTACTATCATTGCATGCTGTTCCTGCCTGGACCTCCTTGGGACCTTTACTCATCTCCTTTGGATTCCGGAAGACTGGGACAGTCACTCATATACTACTGAGGTTAGTTTACCATTGGGTAGTGTAGGTACCTGCTTAGTAGGGTTCACCTTGACGTGGTAGCAGGCTTATAATTCCTTGGCAAATGGATTAGACTAAGAACCCTTATGTTATATTTAGTTTTGCTGCACCTTGCTGTTTCTGGCACTATGCCTTTAAGGAGGCTGGACGTCCTCCAAGAAGCAATTCCCTTGTGAATGTTACCTTGTGCTCTGGACTCTACCTCCCCAGCTCCTTCCATGTTCATGTTCCTAGTTCCTGTTCCATGTTCCTAGTTCCCGTTCCAGACTCCCGTGCTGAAGCGTTGGCTTTTCCCCGCGTTGGTGCCTGAGAACGCGCGCACTCTTGCTCTGCTGTCAGAGCATGCGCGCACTTGCAGCTGGGCTAGTCGTGTCTCTGAGCTTGGCTCCAGACGCGTCGTGCATTCTCATGCGTGCGGCGCGCTCACGTGACTACGTGCGCCGATCCCCAGCTGCGCGGCAACTCACTCCCTTCGTGTCCCCTGCGGCCTCCCCACCTCGCTAACGGGTCCTTTCCTTCCCCTGCGCTTGTGTGTAGGAGCACAAGCGTGACAGTCTCCCAACATACCACTTAGATTGCAAGCTCTTCGGGGCAGGGATTTCCTTTCCTATTGTCTGACTTTGCTGCGCTTATTGTATTATTTTAATTCCCTGTACTGTATTGTCTTTGTGAAGCGCTGAGTACACTTTCTGCGCTATATAAATAAAGATATACATACATACATACTTCAGATGTCTCAGGAACCAGTGGGTCCCTAAAAGGTCGGGGGACCATGAATGTGCTCAGAGGCACCCCCAGTTCAGGTAAGGTTGAAAAAAATAGGTAACAGGGGAATTTATCCCTGTTCAGAATATGCCGCTAATCCAGCAGTGTGTTGGTTAATTGGATCCAGCAGTTAACCAACTTCACCTGGCTGATTAGAGGTTTGATAGAAAGGCCTGCCTTTGAGACAGAAAGGGAGATTCTTCCTGAGCTCACACGTGAGCTGAACTAGGAAACAGAGCAGAGGTTCCTGAGTCTCACAGGTGAGACTGACCGAGGGAACACAGATGTCTGGAGCTGACAAATAAGACTTCTAAACCCGGATGCTGATTATCCGGAGAAAAGGCAGCAACACAGCAAATAGATAAGACTTTATTTTCCAATGACTGCTGTCTATATATATATATATATCCAGTGTTCGTACAATAATGATAACCACACGCCCATGGCGAGTGGATTTAGGCCGCTGCTGCGGCTCTATGAATTCCCCTGCTCGCACCAAATTATTTTTTTAATAATAAATAAATAAGTAATCCCCCTCCCTGATTGGCCTGACGCAAGGAAGAGGCCACCCCCCCCCCCGCCCGCAGCCACTACCGCCCCAGCCCCTACCGCCACCCCCCTCCCCCTTGCTGCCAGGGCTGGATGACAAGGTAGGCGCTTCCCCTCCATCCCACTCTCCTTTGGCACCCGCGCGGGCAGGGTAATAGGAGCGGAGAAGAAGGGAAGCAGCCTGGACGGGAGGTAGAGGGAGGGGGGTGCGCGCGAAGAGGGTGCGCATGCGCGCGCACACGCTGGAGGGGGAGGGTGGGGGGCCACGGGGAGTTCCCGTCCACGATTCCCATCGGGGAGGTTGGTGTGGCCGTGCGGCTGTTCCCTGCTCACCCCCGATCCCCCCGTGGCCCCCGATCCCCGCAACTAATGCCTGACTATGTCTGGCTGCATGACCTCCCCATGACCCTCCTGCTGCAGCCTGGGACGCACACGTGGGCTTGCCAAGTTCCATCGGGGAGGTTGGTGGCACGTGCGCTGTCCAGCTTGTCCCCCGCTGGCCCCCGATCCTCAACTGGCCCCCCGATCCTCCCCGCTGGCACCTCGACCCTCCCGCTGTCCCCCGATCCTCGCCTGGCCCCCGATCCTCCGCTGGTCCCCGACCCCCCCGCTGGCCCCCCAATCTACCCGATGGCCCACCTATCCCCCAGCTGGCCCCCGATCCTACCGCACTCCTGCCAGATCCCCTGCATGTGGGAGCAGCATGTGGAGGACAAGAAGGCCTGAGGAAACAGGTGGGCCCCCCTTCCAAGGATACAAAACAAGTCCCCCAGCAGGTGTGTGTTGTTGTGAGTGTTTGTGTGTGTGTTGAGTGTTGTTGTGTTGTGGTATATGTGGAGGTGTGTAGTTGTGAGTGTGGGGTGAGTACGGGATGTCATGTGTATCGTTGGGGGATGAGGTGAGAGGGGGGGGTGGGGGGGTGTTGTGGGGGTGGGTGGGGTGGCGGGGGGGAGTGTGTGGGAGTGTTGTGGGGGGGGGGAGGCGGGGGTGTGTGTGGAGGGGGGGGGTGTGGCGTGTAGGGGGGTGTGTGGGGGTGGGGGGGGAGTGGTAGTGATGGAGGGGGGTGTGTGGAGTGAGCTGGTGTGTGAGAGTATGTGGGGGGTGGCGTGGTGTGGGGAGGGGAGGTGGTGGGTAGGAGTGTGGGGTGTGCTGGGAGGAGTGTGTGTGTGTGGTGTAGGTGCATGTGTGAGTGTGTGGTGGGTGTGGGTGTGTGTGGGTGCGTGGGGTGTGTGTGTGCGTTGTGGTGGTGTGGGGGGGGGTGACGGTGAGTCGGGGTGGGGGTCGGTGGGTATGGGGGATTGTGTGGGGTGTGGGGAGTAGGAGGTCGGTGAGGAGGAGGAGGAGATGTGGGGTATGGGAGGTGTTGGGGGGTGTGTAGGGTGGAGTGTTTGGGTGTGTGAGTGTGGTAGGTAGTGGTGTGGGTGGGGTGTGGTGAGGTGTTGTGTGTGTGTGTGTGAGAGGAGTTGTGGGAGAGTTGGGTGGATGGGAGTGTTAGAGATGGGAGTGTTGAGTGGGGTGATGTGAGTGTCGAGTGGGGGTGCGTTAGTGTGTGGGTGTGTGGTGGTTGTGTGTGGAGGGTGTGTGTGGGGTCGTTGGGGGTGTGGTTTGGGGTGGTGTGTGTGTGTGTGTGTGTGTGTGGGGTGTGTGGGGTGGTGTGTGTGTGTGTGGTGTGTGTGTGTGGTGGTTGTGTGTGTGTGTGTGGGTGTGGGTGTCTGGGGGGCGTAGGTGAGTGTGTGTGTGAGTGTGGGTGTGTCTGTGAGTGGGGGCGGTGTGATTGTGGGTGTCTGTGAGTGTGAGTGTGGCTGTGTTTGTGTGTGTGTGTTTGTTGGTCGGGAGTGTGGGTGAGGGTTTGTGTGTATGTGGTATTTGTGTGGTGTGAGTGTGTGTGGTGGTGTTTGAGTCTGGGAGTGTATGTGTCTGAGTGTTTGCGTGAGTCGAGTGTATGTGTCTGTGTGTGAGAGAGTCTGTGTGTGTGGTGTCTGGAGTGTTTGGTGTGTGTGTCTGTGAGTGTGTGTGTGGTGTGTGGTGGTGTGTGTCTGTGAGTGTGTGTCTGTGAGTGTGTCACCCTCTCACCCCCCTGTTTTGTGTGTCACCTCTCTCCTGTGTCACCCTCTCCCTGTGTCACCCTTTCCCTGTCGCCCTCACCCTCTCCCTGTCGCCCTCTCCCTGTGTCACCCTCTCCCTGTCGCCCTCACCCTCTCCCTGTCGCCCCTCCTCTCCCTGTCGCCCTCCTCCCTGGCGCCCTCTCCCTCTCCATGTCGCCCTCAACCTTTCCCTGTGCCCTCACCCTTTCCCTGTGCATCTCTTGTTGCACTCTCTCTGTCGCACTCTCTTTGTGGCACTCTCTCTGTAGCACCTCTTCATTCTCTCTGTGGTGTGTGTTCTCTCTATTCGTTGTCTCTTCATTTTCTCTCTTCTCTGTGTGTCTCTTTCTCGTGTGTCTCTCTTTCTCTGTGTGTGTCTCTTTCTCGTGTGTGTCTCTTCTCGTGTGTCTCTCTCTCTGTGTGTCTCTCTTTCTCTGTGTGTTCTTTCTCTGTGTGTCTCTTTCTTTATGTGTCTCTCTGTCTATGTGTCTCTTTCTGTCTCTCTCTCTGTGTGTCTCTCTCTGTGTGTCTCTCTGTCTCTCTCTCTCTCTCTCTCGCGCCCCATTGTTTTTCTCTTATCTTTCTCTCTCTCTCTCTTTGTCTCTCTCTCTATCTCTCTGTCTCTTTCTCTTCTCTTGTCGTGTCTGTGTGTGCGCGCCACTGTGTGTGGTGTGTCTCTCTCTCTTCTGTCCTCTCTCTCTGTCTTCACCACACACCCTCTCTCACACTCTGGATCTGGATAGCTTATTTACCCTATATATCGTAAACTGCCCTATATACACCGAAATAACCTACACTGCTTTATTCCAGCTCTGACTCAAGCTTCACAAGGGAAGACATCGGAACCCCCCCTAACACAGAAGACAGGTAAGGAACACTCCCCTCCAATGTATAACATTGCGAGAATGAGGTACCTGGACATTGAGCGACTGCGGATCAAGTAAGATCCCAGGCGGGATTGTGCTTTAGATATTGTGACGCGGGGGCGTACAGGCACTAGTTATGGGGTTCAAGAACAAGGACTAAATATAGTATAATGTAATACAATAAATAAACTAATGTCAAAAATGAATATTGTTCTTACTATGAATTTATTCATTTTTTTTTTTTAAGTGGGCTTGGGGGCAGGACTAGGGCAGGGGTTGAGGGCAGGACTAGGGAGGGGTTGGGGGGCGGGGACTAGTGAGGGTTGGGGGCGGGATAGGGAGGGGTGGGGGCAGGACTAGGTGGCGAGTAGATTTTTGGTTGGGCGAGTAGACTTTTGGGGTGATTTGTCGAACACTGTATATATATATATTGACTTGGGCTGATCAATAGCTTGGGTAGCCACCCAGTTTAAAAGGGCTGGGAATATAAGGATAATATATGCCAAAGTGGAGCAGGTTTTGTTTGGCTCACTATTCTCTTAGTTTGCTGTGTTTAAAGCGACAGGCACAATAAAGCCTTATTTAATTTCACCTTTAAACAGTCTCCATTGCGTACCTCTGCACATGTCCTCTTACAGCTCCTTGCTCAGCTTTAGTGATCAAATACTGGTAAATGAGGTGCAAAACAGGAAAGAAACAAGTGGCAAATAACGAGAGAAAAAAGCACTGTATGCTGCAGTCTCATAATCAGTAGAAATAGAGACATTGTACTTATTAATAATTAACTTTATTGGACATATAATAAAAAAAGTCAGACTAATAAATCAAAGAATACGTTTTTAATAACAAAGAATATATACAAAAGGTGACACGGTTTAAGTGTGATTACACCAAAGGCAGTATATAAGAACCTGGTGTCCAAATATAAGGCGCATTAAGATGTTAAGTGTATATAAGTCAGTCCAGTATAGCCTCAGCTTCAGCGGTCCGACCGGGGTCTTTACAGTAGTCTTTTAAGACTTGCACTGTCTGCCGCTGAGGCACGCTCTTCCCCTGCATTCCTCCGTCTGCTCTGCTGCGCTCACTGGTTCGCAGTTCTCATCTCTGCCGCGCTCTGTTTTTCTCTACTTCTACGCTCCCGTGGTCCTGCTAAGTCCTCTTCCACCACGTCATCCACCTCTTGCTGCTCCGCCTCCCTAGTCTCACTTTCTTCCGCCAACCGCTTGTCCTCTTTGCTCCACTGGCCAGAGAGCTGCAGGATCCACGCCAAAAGTTCAGTTGGTACAAGGTGCCTCTGCTGTATCCAGTGGTTCAACAGAATGTGTGGATCTTCTGAAAACCGATGGTGTCACCACTCTGTGTCCCACGGAAGGACTTTTTTAGGCTACACCTCCTTCTGTTGGATACTAATCACCACAGGAACTTGCAGGTATTCACAATGCAATGACAATTGGCAGTCCATTCACCGCTCTCTACAGCACAAATCTGTTCTCTGTTTGTAAGTACTGTTTTTGAACCACTGGACACAGCAGAGGAGGCACCTTGTTACCAACTGAACGTTTGGCATGGATCCATGCAACTCTAGCAATTGAGTATATCTCACACCTGCTTAAGATATATCTCTGTTTGTGAGTGCGGTTTTTTATATGTTTCAGTCCTATAAATTAATTCTTTTTTATCATTAATACATAGGAGTGCATCGTTTTTTCTTGTTTTTTGCATAGATATATATAGCATCGATATAGATATATAGATAGATATATATATATATATATATATATATATATATATATATACACTTAGTTAAGTTATGGTGGGTAAAAAAAGTGACAAAAACCCTCCACAGCAAAACATATAGCAAATGGAAATATTACTGTATGCTCATTTGCATGTCTTAGACAGGTCTGCAACACTGCCTTTCACCATTATCACCCAGCACAAAGTACACCCTCTTTGAATTCTATGGTTTTACATATCAGCAAATAATAACAATCATCTGTTCCTTAGCAGATCTTAAAATTAGGTAAATA
Organism: Ascaphus truei; assembly: GCA_036426205.1. Classification (NCBI taxonomy): domain Eukaryota; kingdom Metazoa; phylum Chordata; class Amphibia; order Anura; family Ascaphidae; genus Ascaphus; species Ascaphus truei. Next base: position 177,106,063 of record CM071567.1, on the reverse strand, counting down.
CAACCTCAGATGAACAACAACCCATGACATATTACACCGTGTCATGATTTATTTAACAAAAATAAAACCAAAATGGAGAAGCCATGTGTGAAAAACAAAGTATACCTTATGATTCAATAGCTTTTAGAACCACCTTTAGCAGCAATAACTTGAAGTAATCGTTTTCTGTATGACTTTATCAGTCTTTCACATCGTTGTGGAGGAATTTTGACCAACTTTTCTTTACAACGTAGCTTCAGTTCATTGAGGTTTGTGGGCATTTGTTTATGCACAGCTCTCTTAAGGTCAAGACACAGCATTTCAATCGGGTTGAGGTCTGGGCTTTGACTGGACCATTGCAACACCTTGATTCTTTTCTTTTTCAGCCATTCTGTTCTAGACTTGCTGGTATGCTTGGGATCATTGTCCTGTTGCATGACCCAATTTCAGCCAAGCTTTAGCTGTCGGACAGATGGCCTCACATTTGACTCTAGAATACTTTGGTATACAGAGGAGTTCATGGTCGACTCCATGACTGCAAGGTTCCCAGGTCCTGTGGCTGCAAAACAAGCCCAAATCATCACCCCTCCACCACCGTGCTTGACAGTTGTATGAGGTGTTTGTGCTGATATGCTGTGTTTGGTTTTTGCCAAACGTGGCGCTGTGCATTATGGCCAAACATCTCCACTTTGGTCTCGTCTGTCCAAAGGACATTGTTCCAGAAGTCTTGTGGTTTGTTCAGATGCAGCTTTGCAAACCTAAGCCGTGCTGCCATGTTCTTTTTAGAGAGAAGAGGCTTTCTCCTGGCAACCCTTCCAAACAAACCATACTTGTTCAGTCTTTTTCTAATTGTACTGTCATGAACTTTAACATTAACATGCTAACTGAGGCCTGTAGAGTCTGAGATGTAACTCTTGTTTTTTTTTTTTTTGCAATTTCTCTGAGCATTGCACGGTCTGACCTTGAGGTGAATCTGCTGGGACGTCCACTCCTGGGAAGATTGGCAACTGCCTTGAATGTTTTCCACTTTTGAATAATATTTCCCACTGTAGAATGATGGAGTTTAAATTGTTTGGAAATGGCCTTATAACACTTCCCAGATTGATGGGCAGCAACAATTGCTTCTCTAAGATCATTGCTGATGTCTTTCCTCCTTAGCATTGTGTTAACACACACCTGAATGCTCCAGACCAGCAAACTGCTAAAACTTTGGCTTTTATAGAGGTGGTCACACTTGCTGATGATCAATTAATTAAGGGCATTTGATTAGCACCACCTGTCTGCTACTTAGCATCTTAATTCCTATGGAAGCAGTAAGGGTGTACTTAGTTTTTCACACATGGCTTCTCCATTTTGGCTTTATTTTGTTAAATAAATCACGACACGGTGTAATATGTCATGTGTTGTTGTTCACCTGAGGTTGTATTTACCTTTTTTAAGACCTGCTAAGGAACAGATGATTGTTATTATGTCCTGATATGTAAAACCATAGAATTCAAAGAGGGTGTACTTTCTTTTTCACACAACTGTAAATGACCACAACGGTAATCTTATATATAATATATATATAATATATATATATATTTAATATATACTATATATATAATTATATATACAGCGATACCTCGCATTAACGTACGCAATGGGGACGGAGCATGTATGTTAAAGCGAAAATGTACTTAAAGTGAAGCACTCCCTTTTCCCCACTTATTGATGATGTGCTGTACTGCAATCGTCATATACGTGCATAACTGATGTAAATAACGCATTTGTAACAAGCTCTATAGTCTCCCGCTGCTCACCAGCTTAGGTACAAGTAGGAGACAGTGTTGCTGTTCAGGACGTGCTGACAGGCGATGCGTGAGCTGCCGTTTGCCTATTGGGCGATATGTACTTACTCGCGAGTGTAATTAAGTGAGTGTACTTAAAGGGGGTATGCCTGTATATATATATATATATAATTATATATATATATATATAATATTATATATATTATAAACCTGGCTGTGCTCAAGCTGTGACCATGCAGCAAGCTTAAGCCTAGGGAACCATGTTAAAAATGTTTTTTGAAGCAAAAAGTGGCATGTGTGCTCATTTGCATGTCATTTCAGAATCCCCTGCTGCAGTGGAAGTGCTGTGTGCGGGTGATATGGTGGAAAGGCGGGGGTTGCAGACCTGCCTAAGACATGCAGATGAGCAACAGTTGTATTACATTTGTATATATTATATATATATATATATATATATAATATTATATAAAATATATAATATATATATATATAAACACACAAACCCAGCAAGCTCAAACCCACCACCCTCCTAATATTGATAATTGGTATCAGTGTATGGAGGTTGTGGCACTCCCCCAGAGCTCCCGTCAAACTCCACCCCCCTTTAATGGTGGATTGTCTTATTGCTGCAGGTTATGAATCTATTATGGTTCTTCCCCTATACAGAGGGATTGGACACAAATGAGTGTAGTGTAGGACTTGCACTATATGGTTACCTTGACGTTGGTTGTGCAAGTTATGATGTTTTGGCCAAATATTCTAACTAAAACCATATTTTATTATAGCATTAGCAAGTGTATTTAGTATTGAAGCATCATTTCTGTATATTAACCATTGATGTTTTGTCATTGGATGTAGCACTGGGCACCCCTGTGTTTCCTATATTCATGTGCAACAGAA